>LPNX011100034.1:375107-445689 GCA_001517045.1 Pseudotsuga menziesii
ATGACGAGACTTGTTCCGAAGAACAAGTGATGACAATTCAATAAACATGAATCTGAAGCTCCCAGGGTCAGAGACACCATGACGGAAGAAAGAGCTTCAGAGAGTGGTAGATCCACCTCAAAGGATGAAGACCACCATGGGTAAGAGAGATAACTCAAGATGAAGAAAAAAATACTATGAAAGAAACTATGATCAAAGAATAACAATTGATCATGGGGAATGATGTATACGATATGATTTCGAGACATAAAGGGAAGTACATAGTATCCTCCATATGGATCTACAAGAACAAGTGTACAAATAAAGGTTCATGATTTGCCTCAGAAAGAATAGACTATGACATGACATACTCTATTGACCAATATATATCAAGCATAGAACCACCTGTATAGAATGAAGAAGGAAGATAATACTCCACTTCAGTGGGAGTGACTACAAAAGATATCTGAGTTCGACACGGTACGACATGATGGATAGCTTCTTGATGGATCGAGAGTTTACCAAGAGTAAAGTGGGTTCCAACCTTCAAAGTTGAATGCAGAAGACTAGGATATGTTGATGATCTGACAAGACAAACTCATGGAAGATGTTATGATACTAGAATGATGTATGGGATATAGTTCCCAAACCAGAAGGAAAGAGTATTGTATCCTCCAAATGGATATACAAAATAGAGCATGCAGCTGAAGGAAGTATCGAGAAGTATAAAGCAAGATTTGTGGCCAGAGGTTTCTTTCAGAAAGAGGGAATTAATTCTGAAGAGACACTTACTCCAGGAAGCAAGGTACACTTCCTTCAGAACTATCATGGTAGTTTCGTCCATGGTGAAGTAAAGACAAGCCTTCCTTAATGGTATGATTGCGAAAGAGTTTTACATCGAATAGCCACAAGAATTTGAAGTTGAAGCCAGATGGAATCACATATGCAAGTTGAAGAAGGCCCTCTATGGCCTGAAGCAAGCTCCCAGAGCTTGGTATGGAAGAATAGATAGNACCATGAGTATAGATTGTATGGCTACATAGATGCAGATTGGGCTGGAAGTATCTCAGACAGGAAAAACACATTAGGTAGATGCTTTTGTTTGGGTTCTGCTATGAGTTCATGGTTTAGCAGGAAACAGTCTAGTGTTTCTCGTAGCACGGCTGAAGCAGAATACATAGCAGATTTCTCTACTAAGTTGTGAAGCCATATGGCTTCGGAAGCTGCTATCAGGTCTCTTTGAACTGAAGATGGATACTACATTGATTCTATGTGATAACGAGAGTTGTGATAACAGAGAACCCTGTGTTCTGTCGTAACACATAGAAATCCGATATTTCTACATTCAAGATAAAGATGCAGATGATGATGTTTCAGTATTTACATACTGTAGATATAGATGATGGTGATTCAGTATTTCTATACTGAATATAGAGATGATGATGATTTAAGTATTGCCATACTGAAGATATAGATGATGTTTCAGTATTTACATACTGTAGATGCAGATGATGGTGACCTGATGATGCTTTCAGTACTCACATACTGGAGATACAGATGGTGATAGTTCAGTATTCACATACTGAAGATGTAGATGAAGATGGTTTAGATGATGATGCATTGACAAAGCCTCTGTCTCGGGTAAAGTTCGAACAGTTTCGAGACAAGCTTGGTATGGTTCAGAAAGACCTTCCCTGAAAGGGGGAGTAGTGATGTTGCAGTGGGATTGTATCGTCCTGGGACATATGTCCAGAAGTGATCCGGAGACCTCGGTCTTTGAGAATGAAGTGGGATTGTATCATCCCTGGGCACTTGCCCTAAAGTGATCCAGAGACCTTGGTCTTCGAGAATGAAGAGGGATTGTATCATCCTGGGACATATGTCCAGAAGTGATCCAGAGACCTCGGTCTTCGAGAATGAAGTGGGATTGTATCATCCCTGTGCACTTGCCCTAAAGTGATCCAAAGACCTCGGTCTTCGAGAATGAAGAGGGATTGTATCATCCTGGGACATATGTCCAGAAGTGATCCGGTGACCTTGGTCATCGAGAATGTGGTAGGATTGTATCATCCTTGAACTTCGGTTCAGAACGGATCCGGTGTAACTTTGGTCATCGAGAATGCGGCAGGATTGTATCATCCTTGAACTTCGGTTCAGAACGGATCCGGTGTAACTTCGGTCATTAAGAATGTGGCAGGATTGTATCATCCTTGAACTTCGGTTCAGAACGGATCCGGTGTAACTTCGGTCATCGAGAATGTGGCAGGATTGTATCATCCTTGGACTTCGGTTCAGAAAGGATCCGGTGTAACTTCGGTCATTGAGAATGTGGCAGGATTGTATCATCCTTAAACTTCGGTTCAGAACGGATCCGGTGTAACTTCGGTCATCGAGAATGTGGCAAGATTGTATCATCCTTGAACTTCGGTTCAGAACGGATCCGGTGTAACTTGGGTCATCGAGAATGTGGAAGGATTGTATCATCCTTGAACTTCGGTTCAGAATGGATCCGGTGTAACTTCGGTCATCGAGAATGTGGGAGGATTGTATCATCCTTGAACTTCGGTTCAGAACGGATCCGATGTAACTTTGGTCATCGAGAATGTGGCAAGATTGTATCATCCTTGAACTTCGGTTCAGAACGGATCCGGTGTAACTTTGGTCATCGACAATGTGGCAAGATTGTATCATCCTTGAACTTCGGTTCAGAATGGATCCGGTGTAACTTCGGTCATCGAGAATGTGGCAGGATTGTATCATCCTTAACTTCGGTTCAGAACGAATACAATGTAACTTCGGTCATCGAGAATGTGGCAGGATTGCATCATCCTTGAACCTCAGTTTAGAACGGATCCAGTGACCTCGGTTGTCGAGAATGTGATAGGATTGCATCATCCTTGGATGTTGAGTCCAAAAGAGATCCAAAGACTTCTTTGTCTTTGTACTGTGGGCTGCTGCTACTGCTGATGATGTTTCCTGATCGAAAGATCAGAGTGTGATGATGATGATGATGTTTCTGATCGAAAGATCAGAGTGTGATGATGATGATGATGTTTCTGATCGAAAGATCAGATGTTGCTGATGACGATGATGTTCTCTGATCGAAAGATCAGAAGTTGCTGCTGATGATGATGTTCTCTGATTAAAATATTAGAATATGATGATGATGCTATTGCTGCTGCTGATGATGTTCTCTGATTGAAAGATCAAAATATGATGATGATGATGTTTCACTGGTCGAAAGATCAGAAGTTGCTGCTGATGATGATGTTCTCTGATCAAAAGATCAGAATATGATGATGATGATGTTTCTCTTATCGAAAGATCAGAAGTTGCTGATGATGATGATGTTCTCTGATCAAAAGATCAGAATATGATGATGATGATGTTTCTCTGATCGAAAGATCAGAAGTTGCTGATGATGATGTGCTCTGATCGAAAGATCAGAATATGATGATGATGATGTTTTCTGATCGGAAGATCAGAAGTTGCTTATGATTATGATGCTGCTGATGATGATGATGTTTTCTGATCGAAAGATCAAAATACGATGATGATGATGATGTTTCTGATCGAAAGATCAGAATGTGATGATGATGATGCCGTATTATCAAAGTATGATGATGATGACGTACTGATCGAAAGATCAGAATATGATGATGAGTTGATGTTAGAGTATGATGATGTTCGGTTGATGATGTTTCTGATCGAAAGATCAGAGGCTGATGATAATGATGATTCTGATTGAAAGATCAGAGTATGATGATGACAATATTTTGATGATGATGATGTGTTCATGATGATGTTTCTGATTGAAATATCATAGTATGATGATGATGTTGTTGCTGATCGAAAGGCCAAAGTGCTGAAGAAGTTGTTGCTGATCGAAAGGCCAAAGTGCTGAAGAAGATGTTGCTGATCGAAAGGTCAAAGTGTTGAAGATGATGTTGCTAATCGAAAGGTCAAAGTGCTGAAGATGATGTTGCTGATCGAAAGGTCAAAGAGTTGAAGATGTTGCTGATTGAAAGGTCAAAGTGCTGAAGATGTTGCTGCTGATTGAAGAATCAAGATGCCGAAGATGTTGCTGATCAAAGCGGTCAAAGTACTGATGATGCTGAAGACTAAAGATTGAAGATGAAGACTACATGATGTTGAAAAGCTTCCAATGATTTATAGATGTATCACCCTGATGATGTTGATGATGTCCTCTATCTCTCTCCTATTATTGTTGTTGTTGATGTTGTTATAGAATACCCTTCTTGTTAAGGGGGAGTGTTGAAATATTGTAACTTCGAAGAATATTCTATATGTATCTTTTGTGGTCCCCAATGGTCCTACCGGGAGAACCACTTGTATTACTTTGTACCTCGATGCTTCTAATCGGAAGAACTAATAAGAGTCATGATGTAGTCCCCTCTAATTGTAAAGGTGGGTCATTAGCACCCCAGTGTAGTTACTTGAGCCTACATGTGTAACTCGAGCCTACATGATTTAACTCGAGCCTACATGTCGAATGAGTTAGTTAAAGTGAACGGATGAATATAAATAGAGGTGTGGTTCTCCTCATTTGAGACACACACTCTCACTTGTATAGCGCATTAGTGGAGAAGAGAAGAGTAGCAGGAGAAGGAGGAGGATTAGGCTTTGATCTCCTTGTTGGTTTTATCTTTTACCTTTTTGGGGCATCTATATTGAGGAAGCTTTTGCTGGGTTTTTCCCTTTAGGGTTTTCCCAGGATAAATCTGTGTTGTTCTTGTGATGTTGTTTCTTTTAGTGATCCTGTTTATATGCTTTTGTTATGAAAATGAAATGAAATATTGATGTCTTAGCTAAGCATATAAAAACTTAACAATAATACACTCTATCCCCAGTCAGTCTACACTTTTGCGGGTTTTGTTAAGAAGTATATTATTAGTAAAAAGTCAAAGAAAAACTTCATGTATCACATTTTAATCCACCTGATCCCCCTATTCTCATAATTTACTATTTTTTAACACTCTTTTGTGCTCAGAATGTGAACAATCTCATTGACATTTTAATTATTTATTTTTATTTTTTTTATGCAAGAGAGGCATTAGCTAATACACATCATTTAAGCCTATGTAAATTAAATGTATCACCGAAAATTTAGGCATCCAACTAATTTGGTTTGTTCTCTTCTTGGTACAATCTTATGTTGTGCTCATTACTATAGTTTTTTTCATTCTTCTATCAAAGACATGCATAATGAATTATGCAAATTATGAAATAGGTTTTGCAAACTAAGTAAAATATTTTAAGTTGTTCTCTATATATGTTAATATGTATCAATATGCATTTTACGATAATATTTATCGGTGCAATTGCATCCTTTAAGATGCCCTGCATAATTCGTGTGCAACTACAAAAAAATCTTTCACTAATACACTCGCAAGAAAACTAACAAGTACAAGTTTTGAAGTCCAAGGAAATGAATAACCTCAATTCATTAAAATACTATTCACATTAAAAAAACATTGAGTCCAACAAGTACCTAAAGGCCAACAAAAAAATAAATATCATTGTGAAAGTGTAAAAATAAGAATTCCCTACTACCAGGGTTTGCATTGAAAACATAAAAAATAAACCACTAATTGTTGTTCACTACACACCATTTTAAGATATGCAAAATTGAATGTTGAAACCTATTAGCTATTATTATTAAGAAATACATTATTACTAAAAAGTCAAAGAAAAACCTTTTTTTTAAGTTAAAATATATTATCAAAAACAAAAGATTATATGGCTAGTTTTTCCAGAAACCTGTCGGGAAGAGCCTCACAACAGTCTTGTTTCTCCCTTTCATCCCTTACATAAACATATTGTTCTTAATAGAAGAGTTAAACTACAATATTTCCTTCCAAAAAAACATATATCATATTTTCTTCTCCCAAACTACACCCTTGCACCCACATCTACTTATCGATTTAACAGAATAGCTATTCCTAAAACATAGACATAGCAGAAAGCAAAAAGAGGCCATTTGAGGAAAACTAGATAATACCTTGCCCTTGCTCCTCCCCTGCATAGCCATGGCTGACCGTGTGCATGCAGTACACTAGCTTGTGGTTCCCCTTCATGCATGGATCCACAATCCACGTCCCACCTCCTCCAATCATCTTAAGGGCCTCACCACCTCCAACAACATGAGGCGGTTGAGCATAAAATTTCAAGCCAAGTTTGCTTCCAATGAGTTACACCTTCTTGTGCATAAGCCTGCAGTCACGGTGATGCTCTTTCCATGCCTGGACCGACTCCACGTCTTCTCGCGCCTTGTTCTCATATTGCATCAACACATGTGACAATAGGATCTTCATAACCCAGTAGGACAACATCAGACTCTCATAAGCTGAGACCCGCCCCTATTAGGGGAACTTTGAGGTCTAAAATGAGCCTCATAAGAGATATACTAAAAATATTACAAGTTAGGCATTTTGTGAGGGAGGTATAATTACAACTCACCTCTTACATTACAACCAATATAACTATGGTTAAGTTAAATTAAAGAAATATAGAAAAAATAAAATCAATAAAAAAATCTCTTTTATATGACTAAAAATAAAAAATACTTTCTATATATGAAAAGAGTGACATTTTTTAATTTTATATTATATATATATTATTCGTTGCTTTTTTAGAAATGTACGATAATGTCATAATTACGATTTTGAAAGTGGAAATAAATGACATATTTTGATATAATATTCTAGAAAAATATATTACACATTATTCATTTTTTTCACGAAATATACGTAATATAATGATTACGATTTTGAATTGAATTGTGATACAAGTTAAATTTAAATTTTAGAATTTATAGTATATTTTATAGTTTATAGTTGAATAAGACTTATACTTTAAAGTAAAGAGTATTAAGCATAGCCCCAAGGGTTAGCTCAATTGGTAAGACGTGCGCACACTCTCTCGGTACGGGGAGAGGTCACGGGTTCGAGCCTTGAGTCCTTCGGGGTTAGGCCATCTGTGAGGATGGTCGGCGGTTTACCACCTCTACCATCCACTAATGTGGGGAAGTATTGCTGGGTTTTCTGTGGAGATTTCCTCTGAAAAAAAAAGAGTATTAAGCATATAATATTTAAAAGTAATTTGTAAGTATTTTTTTTTAAATTATGAGTATGGTTAATTATGAGTTTTCATGCACTATTTAGAATTTGACAAGTACTCTTAACTCAAGTAATGCCACCTCAACCATAATAGATGACGTCATTCTCTAGAATGTGATTGGTTCTTTTAAAGTTGATTTTGATAGTACATTTTTTGTTTTGAGGCCCCTTTTAGACTTCAAAATTCTCCTAATGATTGTGGTGCCTGGGTACATAACCGAGTCTTTGAACTCCACCTTGATTTCATCCATCGGAGTGGCTTTGGCCTTATCCTAGATCTTTGTCTCCCTCACATCAATCTCGTCACAAATAACAATGGGGATTCACTCACAAAAAATGGTGGTCGCATTCAAAGTTTGCGACTGAGTGCGGGTTATCCTTTCGCGAGTGCCCCGTAGACTACTTCTGGTATCCTCATATCCTCCATTGCCTTGAGGGACCCTTGAGGAGGTCGCTTCCTCTTTTCCTTTCCTCCCCCTCAAAGCCACATTTCCACACTTAATTTAAGAACCTGCAAGGCTGCAATAGGGAAGAGTTGCTACAATGAAGATGGAAACAATAGAGTCCGAACTAAACAGGAGTGGGTGTGAAATACATCGTTGCCTATATTTCTTTATAGCAATCCCAGCTATAATTAAGAAAGCTAGGAAGTTCATGACCTGATCCGTCATCCAATTCCATGGTACAATCACCTCTATACCCTCCTCACTGCCTCTCATGATGGCAATCTTCAATCGTTGTGGAAGTACTCAATCGTATTGCCTCCAAATCATCTCTGGAACTGTATTAAATGCAAGTGCAGATTGGAATGATGTCATTGCGTCCTTTCATCGGTTGGATGATTAGGGGATATAATGCGTTGGAGTGGAGTTGTCCTATCTGTGTGTGTTCATGAGGGTAAAACATGAGTACCCTGCGTGTCACTCCCTCCCCCTTTTGGATCCTCAAAATATGCATTAGCTAGTTGTTTCCATAGGAAGTCCACTTAGCTCCTTCGAAGGCCATGAACTATCCTTCACGAATTCGTTGTCCTCCATCAATACCCACATTGGCCAGAAGATCAACCACTTTGTTGGTGTCTCTTTTGATATGGCTAAAATTCTAGGCATGGTTATTAGAAAGAAAGTCTGCAAGCTTTTCAAGCCGACCAAAAATGCACCATCCAGATGCCATCTTCTCCACTCTTTTCCTGTTGGACAATTTGCTCACGATTTGGATGATGATCCTGAAATCTCTTTCCACCATTGTCGACATCCATCCAAACCTGGAGACTATCCTCATCCCTTGTAGAATCCCTTCGAGTTTCACCACATAATTCAATTCCGTTCCAATGAAGCCAGAAAAGACATAGAGGATTGTTCCTGTCGAGTCATAACACACTCCATGTTGGAGTAGAGTCCCGCAGCTACAGGAAAAGCTGCCATTTTGGTGAAGATGAAGAGATAAGGTAAAGATACGACACCGTAGCATGTTTCTAGCTACAGAGCAGAGCCGGAAACTATGACTACAGGGGCAGAGAAGTCAAAGAAGACGACAGTACCTGAGCGGCCGAGAAGAGAGAGCTCACCCACTGCATTGAAGGCAGCGTCGGAAGACAGGAGGGCTCAGCTACCCTCATAAAGGCAAAGGAGCAACGAGGCCGAGGTATTGAAGACGAAGGACATAAAAGGGAAGCGGTGCACAGTACCCATGGTCAGGGTCGGGAAGCATGGAAGACTGCAAAGAGCAGTGGTGTGACGGAAAGCGACTACCCAAAGTACAGATATGCCGACTGTCACTAGTTAGGGTTTTTGGGTTACTGTTGGGACATGCCCACAGTGTTGTAATGGCGAGACCTTCGGGCCGCCTATAAAGGGATGTATTTTGTATTGTAAAAGGTTAGCTAGTTAGCCATTGAGTTTGTTAGCTCACCGTTACCTTGTATTGTAATAGAGTTGAGCTCTGGTTCTGTATTCAGTCTGTAGTATCTTACTGTAACCAGCAGGTGGCTCATAGAGCTTGTATGAACAATCCGCAGGGATTGACAGAGAGAGAGAGAGAGAATATTGTAAGAAGGCAATATAGAGATAGAGAAGAGATCTAGGAGAGAAGGGCTCCAGGCAGTGAGTGCGGAGTTACCCAGAAGATCTCTAGCTGCATATGCGGTGCAGCAGAACTATGTACTCTCTCAGGATATAATAAAACACAGTTATGTGGACGTAGCTTCTACCGTGGAAGTGAACCACGTAAAATCAGAGTGTTATGTGATTGATTCATGTGATTGTGTTTACTTGTTGTATCTGTCACTCATTACGTGAACTTTGCTTACAATTAAATGTATGTATGTGTTATTCAGTTCACAACACTATAGAAGGATAAATGCAAGTTGAAGTCTTTAAGTATTCTATATAAGAGTTTGTTTATGTTTCACTCAAGACAGTTAAGAGTCGCAGTGTAAAGCAGCCTTGTAGGTGAGTCCTATAAGTCGAACACAAGTAACACTAGGTATGCTGAGCCGCAGCGGTAGGATATCGCAGGGAAGCGATATCACACCATTATAGGAGCTGTGGTGCGCGGTACTGCAAGTTAAGGATCGAGCGTAGGATATAGTTACGTGTTGCCCAGGACGCAGCGATGCGGTAAGGGCTAGAGTCATTGCGAGTTAAGAGGAAACTGCGCATCGCGAAGAGAAAGAGACCTCGCGGGTTAAGAAGAGTCGCGAGACGCACATAGGATGCTACAGAACCTGGTCGAAGACACTTGAGTCTTTGGCCAACCCATTAGAATCACTTCGGGTGAGACTTCAGGCCGCTCCGCGGTCTGTCGCCGAAAGGGCCAGTGAGCTAGGGGTGTTGTTGGTACATTACAGTAAACCCGGGTCTGCCCATAGCGACCAACAAATGGTTCCGTTGCCGGTTTTGAACAAACTGAGCACTGATGTTCTGTTGGCATCCTACTAGAGACGAACTCAACCAGTGGGTTGGGTCTAAGGAGAAAGAGTTTGCCGAACACGAGAACAAGAGTCCTAGACTGAGTACAGAGGACTGGTTACAAAAACATATCTTTACAGACCTGCATACGATATTTTTTGCGACCTATGGAAACGAGCTTTACGACTGGTTATCAAAGTTGACTGATAAGAACATATTCAAGAAGAAAAGAAACATTTTTTGGACATCGGAGCTGATTCAGACCGTGAAGAACCTTGATAATCCCATTACAAGGACAGTAGACTTTTGGCTTGCGAGTGTGCTAGAAGGCTTCGTCACAGAGTTTGCAGTTGAACAGAGAAAAAGCTTCAGCGAGGCTGAGCGGTACTTCTTCAAAGGATATCGCGGTAAGTACCTAAAATCTTTAAACTTGTCCATTAAGATGTTATTACATGAAAAAGGAGTAATGGATATGGTTTCAGATCAATAAGTTAACAAACTGTAATGTCACAAGAGTTTGAGAGTGATTTCGATGACATTGGACGTACACGTAGTGGAAAGAAATACAAAGTAGATTTTATATCTCCCATATTTGAAGACAGTTCAGATAGTACTAAACAGCAGAGTCATAGCCATACAGACAGAACAGAAGGGGGTATCCCTTACCACCCTTATACCCCACAGAAATAGATCAGGACTCAGAACAATCCTGTAGGAACTCCATCTAGTAGCTCCCAGACAGTACATACTACCGCTACATCACCTCCACCTACATAGCCGAGTGGTAGTAACACAACAAATCAACATCCACCACGTAGAAATAGAATGGGGGATGACATGAAGCTACCTATCTTTAAGGGTACAGGGGCAGAGGACCCAGAGCAGCATTGGTTTCTATGTGAAGCCGTGTGGACCATTAAAACAATCCATGATGATAATATTAAACTTGTACAGTTGGTCACCACACTAAGAGAACGAGCCTTAACATGGTATATGAAGTATACCTCAGCGATACCCATAACACTTGTTCAGGTCAGGACTGCCATGATTAAAGAGTTTAAGAAACCTAAGTCTGAGTCACAGTGTATTACAGATCTCAAAGACATCAAACAGTTACCTACAGAGTCAGTGTGGGACTTCGATCATAAATTCAAAGCCCTTATAGACCAAGTCAGCTTTGAGTTTGCGCCGGAGCAGCATAAGGAATGGTTTATTGCAGCCCTACTCCCTCACATCAGATTCCCATTAATGCAGCAGAAACTCCAGACGCAGGATGACGCGTTGGAGATGGCGATGAAACTAGAGGCTTCACCTCTAGCTAAAAATAGCACAGGTATGACAAACCTGCAAAACCAGTTGGCTAATCTCACGTTAAAAATGCATGAGATTAGAAAAGGAAAAGAGGTTGCGCAAGACATATGGTGTGTAAAGTTTAAAGCACAAGGCCATACTAAAGACAACTGTCCAGTCTTTGTAGAATATCTAGCAACTGGGGCTCCTAACCCCTTACCATAGACCCACGGGCCGTGGTGTGAAATATGCAAAACAAGAGGACACCCACCTCAGCAATGCCCTCTACTTCAAAAGTACATGCAGACACCTAAGAACTTATATTGCGTCTTCTGCAAGTCCGTAGGACATGATGAACACGATTGCTGAGCCTATGATCTCATGGTCGGGAGCAAGCAAGACTTGTACAGAGTCCAATCAGAAACACAGGGTCCAGCAACAGGACCATAGCATGGTCGGGCTCATTTTGGCCGTGGAGGAGGATTCGGAGGACGAGGACGTGGAGGAGGCTTTGGCTGTGGAGAAGGATTTGGCTGTGGTCGCGGACCGGTTACTTGTTACAACTATGGAGTTATAGGACATTATGCTAGGGACTGTCAGAGCCCCACCACCTCATGTAACTATTGCAAATCTTACGATCACGCTATAGAAGAATGTCCTACCTTGATAGCTAAGATCAAAGAACCTAAGCTAGCGGTACACCAGAACATCCAGCTTATTGTTACTGAGCAGAAACAACCAGAACCAAGAGTCAACATTGTGACTCGTAGTGGTGCTTCCACCAATGGGACATCGCAGGATAATGA
Organism: Pseudotsuga menziesii; assembly: GCA_001517045.1. Taxonomy (NCBI): domain Eukaryota; kingdom Viridiplantae; phylum Streptophyta; class Pinopsida; order Pinales; family Pinaceae; genus Pseudotsuga; species Pseudotsuga menziesii. The sequence goes on from LPNX011100034.1 coordinate 387,231, forward strand.
AAAGAACACAGGACCGGAGTGGGTGCGCAAAGCTACTAATAAATCAACACCACTCGACCTGCAGAAGAATAAAGAAATATTTCAGGAAGCTAAAACTTTCTTTGATGACCCTATGCAATCAGGATCGCAGGTATCGTCGTCTAGGGGTGTATCGCAGCAAGCACCTTGTGGCGTTAGCCCTGTACAGATATCATAGGCTACCACATCGGGCGCTTGCGACGAGGACGAGTTGGCAGGAAGTGTACAATCCTTCTTGCGGAGTTGTTTGAAACTCGTGAGAAATGAGCAAGCTATCGGAGAACTTCAGCGCATCATAGATCAGTGTCAACCATCTTCTTCCGTGAGCAGTGCACATTGTGCTGTTCATAATATTATGAGACATACAAGAACAGGAAGAGAGATGCGACTCACAGCACAGGTTGGAGAATTTGAAATGGATGAGGTGATCCTAGATCTAGGATCAGAGGTAAATGTTCTGACTAAGCAGACATGGGAACAGATGGGTAGCCCTAAGTTAGTCAGATCGCCTATCCATCTGAGATTAGCTAATCAGCAGCGAGTATCACCCCTGGTTCGATTACCGCAGGTGCCAGTTAACATTGACGGAGTTCGCAGCTCTGCGGACTTTGAAGTTATAGAAATCATTGGCGATAGTAGACCATATCTAGCTCTACTAGGTATTGATTGGGCAATCGATAACATGGCCGTTATCGACTTAAAGAGAAGACAAATGACCTTTGAGGATGCGCAGATCCGGGTCATCGCACCATTAGATCCTCTTCAGGGTCCTAGATACATTGAACCTATCCGAGCAGAGGAAGAGGCACGTAAAATGGAGAGTCTCTATCAGATGACTGCGAACCAGAGTGACTACATCAATCCAACCGCAGAAGGGAACATTAGTTGGCGATGCGACAGCTCATGCGCATCAGATTTGGATGTTGGTCTAGAGAACTGGCAGAACAGACTTTACGAAGTCTCAGCGCGCAGATGTGCGTACATGACTAAGTCACTACGATGGATTAGCGCAGAGGTCAATGAGATTCCATCATTTCATGGTCTAACAGATATCCAGGACTTTCTCACGCAGTTTGAACAACAAATTCCTCACGAGCAGAGGATCGCAGCTATGGACCTTGCAGTACGAGCCACACCTGCAAGATGTTGGTATGCACATAAAGAGAATATCGCATCATGGGATGATCTTAAGAGATTGATGGCGATCAGATTCTCTACCGACATAGAGTATGTCCAGCAGAGATACACAGGAGAAAGTGACCCCAGGTCACATATTCAGACGTGTGAACGGAATTGGTCGGACATTCCCGAGGATGAATGGGTTCACCGATTCATTCACACTTTGGATACAGTTCCAAGGAACTGGTACACAGAGACTGAATTGCGCAAGGGAATGACTACATGGCTACTTATGATAGACAACTTTCTACTCACCTTCGCTTTTGAATATGAGTACCCAAGTGTTGATCAGGCCCTAGATGTAATAAAGATTAAGATATTTGAAGATTGTACCCTATCAGTGTCAGCTCAACCTGAGTGGGCCATCCAGTTAGAAGAGGTGCTAGAGTGTTATAACTTTGTATCAGAACCAGAGGAGGAGGATGAGGATCCTCGAAACATCAACATTTCGGAGTCAAAAGGGACTCGTGATGTTGATGGACCAAAGCTAGAAACTCCAGCTATCATGGAGCCTATCAAGGTTAAACAGATCAATATTGGCACAGACACAGAACCAAAGTTTGCCTCTATTGGAGACTATTGGAACGATGAAACAGTTGGACAGATTGCAGACTTGATACATGACTATCAGGACCTATTTCCCACCAAGTTCACAGAGATGAAGGGAATAGTTGGAGACCTAGGAGTAATGAGGATACCATTGAAAGAGGATGCTAGACCAGTTAAGCAGCGTCCATATAGATTAAATCTGCGCTATAAAGAAAAAGTTAAGGATGAGATTGATAAGATGCTAGCGGCAGGCATCATTGAGCTCGTAGAAGAGAGCGAATGGGTTAGTCCCATGGTCGTGCAAGAAAAGAAAACCAAAGGAGACATCAGGATCTGTGTCGACTTGCGTAAACTCAACGACGCATCACTTCATGATCCATTTTCGACACCTTTCACTGATGAAGTGCTAGACAATGTGGGAGGACAGGAGGTCTACTCCTTCACTGATGGCTTTTCAGGCTATCACCAGATCATAATCCACCCAGAAGATCGACATAAGACCACTTTTGCGACAGAATGGGGCTCATTCCAGTATATGGTAATGCCGTTTGGTCTTAAGAATGCACCAGCTATCTTTTCTAGAGTAGTAGTTGTTGTATTTAAAGAATACATCCATAAATTCTTAGAAGTGTATTTTAATGATTGGACTGTATTTGGATTAATTGACAAGCACATAGGAGATTTAAGACTGATGCTAGAAAAATGTAGGCAGTACCCGATTTCTCTGAACTTGAAAAAATGTATATTCTGTGCGCCATTCGGTATTTTGTTGGGTCACATTGTTTGTAGGCAAGGCTTGATGGTAGATCCCGCAAAGATTGCCATCATTGTAAATCTTCCAGCACCCAACTCAGTCAAACAATTGAGGAAAGTACTTGGTCATACCAGGTGCTACAGAAAATTCATCAAGGGATACGCAAAGATTACAGCACCGATGGAAAAACTGTTAAAGAAAGATATAAAATTCCTATGGAATGAGGAATGTTAGCAGAGTCTAGACACACTTAAAGAGAAGATGGTTACAACACCCATATTAGTATTTCCAGACTGGACCAAGCCATTTCATGTGCATGTGGATGCATCTGGCATCACACTAGGGATTGGTTTAACGCAACCAGGAGAAGGAGGTATCGATCGTCCTATCGCATACTCAAGCAGAAAGCTATCGACGGCAGAAAAAAACTACACCACTATAGAAAGAGAAGGCTTAGCTATGGTGTACGCGCTACAGAAGTTCAGGCACTACCTGTTGGGTGTCTCGTTCAAAATGTTTACTGACCATTCCGCTTTGAAGTACTTGGTCAATAAGCCAGTGTTAGGGGAACGAATCTGCAGATGGTTACTCCTATTCCAGGAGTATGATTTTGAAATTATTGTCAAACTAGGAAGATTGAACGCCGGACTAGATCATCTGTCGCGGATAGACTTAGGAGAAGAGCCAAGTAATCTAGAGGACAATTTGCCAGATGCGCAGTTGTTTTCTATTCAGATCGCAGATGAGTACTATACTGATATTATTCACTTTCTCACTACAGGATGGGCACCTGATGAGTTTACCAAGCATCAAAAGAGGCAGTTGGTTGTTAAAGCAATAGACTTCACCATGATCGCGGGACAGTTATACAAGTTAGGTCCAGATGAAGTCCTGCGCAGATGTGTGATGCCGCATGAAAAAGAGGCCATTATCAGAAAAGCACATTCCGGTACCGCAGGAGGTCATTTCGCAGGAAAGCCGACTGCGCAGAAAATCCTGACTGCAGGATTATGGTGGCCTACTTTACATAAGGATACTAAGGAATTTTGCAGATGCTGCGATATCTTTCAGAGGGTAGGAAAACCTTCACGGAGAGATGAAATTCCGCTGCGACCGCAGATTACGCTGCGCGCATTTGATAAGTGGGCTATAGACTTTGCGGGTCCTATCAACCCACCAGGGAAATGAACTGGTGCGAGATACATCATCACAGGAACAGAATACCTCACCAGATGGGCGAAGGCTAAAGCAATAAGGAATTGTGATGCTGCTACAGCTGCACCGTTCCTCTTTGAGAACATTATCAGTAGATTTGGATGTCCATTAATTTTGATGAGCGATCAAGGCACACACTTCTTGAACTGCACCATTGAGGCCTTGATGGAATAATTCCAGATACAACACCATAAGAGCACTCCCTACCACCCACGAGCTAATGGTACGGTGGAGGCCTTTAACAAGATTCTAGAAAACGCTCTTACTAAGATCTGCAACAACCAAAGAAACGATTGGGACCTCAGGGTTAATGCTGTGTTATGGGCGTATAGGAAAAAATGTAAGAAACTTACAGGCCATACACCTTTCAGCTTGGTGTATGGACAAGAGGATGTTATGCCTATGGATTATATTCTTCCCAGGCTAAGAATTGCTCAGATTACCGGGATGGCTGATACAGACACGGTGCATGAAAGGCTAGCACAACTGCTTGCCTTAGAGGAAGACAGATTCATCGCCGGAGTCCATCAAAAAGTGCAGAAGGCACGAGAAAAAGCTTGGCATGAAAGACACATTAAGAGTAAGACTCTTCAGATCGAAGACCTAGTACTCCTCTATGACAGTAAATTTATTAAGTTTCCAGGGAAGTTCAAGATGCATTGGTTGGGGCCATATCAGATACAGCAAGTTACAGAGGGAGGAGCCATTCAGCTCAGTAAACTGAATGGGGAGCTTCTTCCCACATTGATTAATGGCAGTAGGCTTAAGCTTTACAGTGCTATCCACTCCATACCCCAGCTTTAACTCAGACAGTTATGAAGATGCAGATGTCCAGTGTAGTTGAAAGGAGGCATCGCACTGGGACTTAGTCTACACTGGCAGGTATTCTAAGTATAAGGAATCACATAAGGACGGTTCATTTTGCGCAAGACATTAAGCGGCTTCAAAAAAAAAAACTGTTTAAAGTTTGTTTTGAGCAGGTGATGCGGTGGGGCATCGCAACAACGCGATGTTTCTCCGTGCCACGTATCCAGTTTTGAAAAACGACAGAGGGCCAGTCAAGTCGCCTTCTGACAAGCAGTTAATGAAGAAATGACCGGTATACCTTGCCGTAGATTTGGCAGCAGCATATTAAATTTTCTAGATTTAGTAAATCTTCAACGAGACCGGCGCCTACACACACAGGGTTCGAGGGAAATTTGATCGGATTTCAACATTTAATGAGGATCGAAATGACGGGTGTGGTAACGTCCATGCATTAATACGACTGACGGGTTTAGCCTAGATGACCGTTGCGTCCGGGATTATAGATTTCAGCATAAAAGCAGAGATCATTCATTCAGGACGGTTACTTTTGTGAGAGCTGAGAGCTATAGAGTAAACTGTTAAGTGTTCCCTGTGCAGAGCTAATTTCGTTACAGAGTGCTGTGATTTCCCTATTTCGCAGCCATTGCCAATCCAAAGTATTCCACCGAGTGGGTTCTGTCTGAGGAGGAACCTATAGAAGCGATTTTGGAAAGGTTCGAGCGTGGAGGCCTTGTGTCCGCTATGGCGACACCACCCAGGAGTATGAAACCAGGTTCATCACAGGTCAGACAGCTACCAAGGATGAGGAGTTAATCTCAAACAGTAGACGAGTCCAGTCTCGAACAGCGAAAAAGGAAAAGGAAGAAAGTAAAAGTGAGAAACAGAAAAAGAAGACCAACTCGAATGGCTGTGCGCGTGGAGTTTCCCAGAAGATCTCACGGAAATAAAAAAAGGACCAAGAAACAGGCATCCGAGACGCAGAAAAACAAAAGGAAAAAGGAAACGAACGAAGGTTCTCGGAATGGAATTCAAGGCCTATATAGTTGCTACGAAAGGATCCAGACTGAATGAAATATTTGAGAAGGCTGGAAGATACAAATTTTCCTTATGATAAAATTTCTAACCCAGATAAAGAGGAAAGGATATCTGTGGAAGGCTTCTCAAAATATTAAGATCCTTTAGGTCTCACAAGCGACGAGAGCGAGAGCATGACAATGAGGGAAGGAAAGATAAGAGAGCCCAACGAACTAAGTTACAGAACCTATGGAGAACGAAGTTGCAGGACTTTGGCAGAAACTTACAAAGACTTTGCAGGAAGCCAAGGAGAAGCTACAGCAGGAGAAGCCCGCTGGTAGTGGCTCGAGGACGAGCCACAAGTAAGTGTTAGGGGACTATTGGAGTAGATCCCCGCAGCTACAGGAAAAGCTGCCATTTTGGCGGATAGACAGTTTGGTGAAGATGAAGAGATAAGGTAAAGATACGACGCCGTAGCATGTTTCTAGCTGCAGAGCAGAGCCGAAAACTATGACTACAGGGGTAGAGAAGTCAAAGAAGACGACAATACCTAAGCGGCTGAGAAGAGAGAGCTCACCCACTGCATTGAAGGCAGCGGTGGAAGACAGGAGGGCTCAACTACCCTCATAAAGGAAAAGGAGCAACGAGGCCGAGGTATTGAAGACGAAGGACAGAAAAGGGAAGCGGTGCACAGTACCCATGGTCAGCGCCGGGAAGCATGGAAGACTGCAGAGAGCAGTGGTGTGACGGAAAGCGGATACCCCAAGTACAGATATGCCGACTGTCACTAGTTAGGGTTTTTGGGTTACTGTTGGGACAGGCCCACAGTGTTGTAATGGCGAGACCTTCGGGCCGCCTATAAAGGGATGTATTTTGTATTGTAAAAGGTTAGCTAGTTAGCCATTGAGTCTGTTAGCTCACAGTTACCTTGTATTGTAATAGAGTTGAGCTCTGGTTCTGTATTTAGTCTGTAGTATATTACTGTAACCAGTAGCTGACTCATAGAGCTTGTATGAACAATCCGCAGGGATTGACAGAGAGAGAGAGAGAATATTGTAAGAAGGCAATATAGAGATAGAGAAGAGATCTAGGAGAGAAGGGCTCCAGGCAGTGAGTGCGGAGTTACCCAGAAGATCTCTAGCTGCATATGCGGTGCAACAGAACTATGTACTCTCTCAGGATATAATAAAACATAGTTCTGTGGACGTAGCTTCTACCCTGGAAGTGAACCACGTAAAATCAGAGTGTTATGTGATTGATTCATGTGATTGCGTTTACTTGTTGTATCTGTCACTCATTACGTGAACTTTGCTTACAGTTAAATGTATGTATGTGTTATTCAGTTCACAGCACTATAGAAGGATAAATGCAAGTTGAAGTCTTTAAGTATTATGTATAAGAGTTTATTAATGTTTCACTCAAGACAGTTAAGAGTCACAGTGTAAAGTAGCCTTGTAGGTGGGTCCTGTAAGTTGAACACAAGTAATGCTAGGTACGCTGAGCCGCAGCGGTAGGATATCACAGGGAAGTGATATCGCACCATTAGAGGAGCTGTGGTGCGCGGTACCGCAGGTTAAAGATCGAGCGTAGGAGATAGTTACGTGTTGCCCAGGACGCGGCAATGCGGTAAGGGCTAGAATCATTGCAAGTTAAGAGGAAACTGCGCATCGCGCAGAGAAAGAGACCTCGCGGGTTAAGAAGAGCCGCGAGACGCACATAGGATGCTACAGAACCTGGTCGAAGACACTTGAGTCTTTGGCCAACCCATTAGAATCACTTCGGTTGAGACTTCAGGCCGCTCCACGTTCTGTCGCCGAAAGGGCCAGTGAGCTAGGGGTGTTGTTCGTACATTACAGTAAACCCGGGTCTGCCCATAGCGACCAACACTCCACCAAATCCCACCGGACCAGGGTTGTTCTTAGAAGCACCATAAAAATTAAGTTTAAAGGTTCCTCTTGAAGGGGGATACCAAGAAGACGAACTAGTCGATGGTCTTGCTAGAATAATCTTACGTTGCCACCCTAAATACTCTTTATTCAGTCCCCAATCCATGATGATCCTAGTCTCTTGCTTGTTTAAATACCAATCTTTGTCCTTCCACTAGGTGCTCCTAACTGTCTCTTGAAGGTATCGAGTCAATATTTCCCAAACCACATGTTCATTGGAGCTTTTGTATTGGAAGATATTGAGATTCCTTTCCTTCCAGACCACCCAGAATAGGAACCCCGGGAACATAGCCCACAGAGCTTTGAGGATGGGGTTCGGGAAAGATTCCAGGTTCCAATTCTTGATCGATTGATCAAGGTGACCTATGACCCTATCCGAGTGGCAAAAAATAATTTCCCCCAGTCCCATACCGATGAAAAAAATGGAAATTCATCCAACAAGTGTTTTATGGTCTCTTATTCTCCATGGCATAAAGAACATCGCGAAGGACCCGCAAAACCTTTTTTTTTCAAGTTTTCCCCAGTCAAAATCCTCCTCTACATAACCAACCACATAAAGGTAGTGAATTTTGTCCAGGGGCTCACTGACCAGATCTTTTTCCAAATATATTATGGATCTTTCCTTCTAGAATTCTAGATGACATACGCCTCTTTGATGTTAAAAACCCCTATGGGCTTGTACCCCCAGCGTATTTTGTCTTGGCCTTCGTTCCTTCTTGTACATCGCTCTCATACAATCTCTTAAATCTATTGAGTTTCCTTTGCTGACGTAAAACACATCCACCAATCCTATCCTTGCCATATTCGAAAATCTGCTTCTCCCTCTGCCTCAGACCAGTACAAGTGAACCTTTATCATCCCTTTCCCGATGCCTATGGCCCTTTCCTGTCGACATCTTGGGTTGTCGGCGAGAATTGGGAGCTGATGCCAAGAATCATCCCAAAAATTCATTGAACGCCCATCTCTAATTTTCCAAAAGTAGTGTTCCTGAACAAGACATTTGTTTCGATGGGGAAATTTCCAATTGTGAGACACTGAGATCCAACCTTCTCCTCCATGAAACAAACTAAATATCTGCGAGACCAGACCTAGGCATACTTCACATGCCAAAGTATTTCCCAAGGATAGCTTGTATGGGTGCACCAACTCCACCATATCTTAGCCTTGAGAACCTCATTTATCTTCTTAGGGTCATGAAGACCTAACCCTCCCTGATCTTTAGGACGACATAAATTGTCCCAGCTAACCAGTACCAATTTGGACTTATTTGGATTCCCCCCCCACAGAAACACATGCTGTATACTTCGAATTTCTTTGAGGATAGACTTTAGGGCTACTAGGACCGAGAATAAGTATATTGACATGGCCTGAAGGAAAAAATTAACAAGGGTCAATCGAATCGCCAAATTTAAGGGCCTAAAGACCCACCCCGATAACTTCTTCCTCATCCGATCTAGGAGGTCCTTCTATGACACTTTCATGACTGTCCCATCCACCAGAGGTGCTCCGAGATATTTTTCTAACAATTTACCCACTAAGAATCCTAGGTTGTGATTGATATTCCTCTGAGTCACATTGGGAGTGTTAAAGAATAAAATTTGATATTTTTTCTGGATTAACTTCCAACCTAGATGCCTTGGAAAATATTGTCAAGCATTTCTTGAAGGATCGTGCTTCTTGGACTGAAGGGTGCCCCATGAGCATGGCATCATCATCAAAATACTGATGAGTTTGCTTATTTGCACCATTGTGAAGTTTCAAACCACAGATCTCGCCTCTAGTTGTCTGAGTTTTGATTAGTCGGCTGAGGCCTTTCGCCATGATAATGAAGAAAAAAGGAGAGTTGGGGGTCCCCTTGTCTAATGCCTCTGGATGGATTCATTGTGTGAGAAGGAGAGCCATTCAAAAATATTGAGAAGAAGGTAGAAGAGATCATATTCATAACCCACTCGATCCACCCTCCAGAGAAACCAAAGGCAACCAAGAATTATCTCATGTACTGCTAGCTCAATTTGTCATAAGCTTTGGCAATGTCGAGTTTTACTAGAATCTGTGGATTTTTGGTTACTTTCAGGGAGTGAATTTCTTCATGAACTAGAATAATGCCATATAGGATTTGTCAACCCTCTATGAACCCTGATTTCTCTAGGGAAATCAGAAGAGGAAGAACCAACTTTAGTATATTAGCAACAACTTTGGACATTATCTTGTAAATGACATTGCACAACAATATGGGTATTAATTTACCAAGTGCATCTACTCCTTTCGATTTGGGGATGAGAGTTAAGAAGGTCGCATTGAAAGCCTTCCGTACCCCACGGGACTGGCACGACACTTCTACAATTTTCCAAAACTCGTGTTTTATGAGGTCCCCCAAAAAATGGAAAAAAAATGGAGGTGAATCAATTCGGTCAGGAGCCTTGCCCAAAGTCATCCGTTGCATAGAAGCTTACACCTGTTGAAGTTCCACTGGTTTGAGCAGAAAATCATTGTGTTCTTGGGAGATCACTACTGGGAGGTGCTGTGTTATTTTCACAATATTGTGTCTTATGTCCATTCTATCCTCCGCCATGAACTGTTTAAAGTGGTTTACCGAATCCTATTCTATCTCTTCTCTTGTTTCAACATACTATCCATTAGACACTCTCATTTTATAAATCATTGATCGATGCCTGTTCTGAATGACCAAGTTGTGGAAGAATTTTGTGTTTCATGCTCCTTCCTGAAGCCATTGGTTCCTATACTTTTGTTTCCAATATATTTCCTACTACCTTTCTCTCATGGCTAACTGATATAGGAGGTATCCTTGTTGTTGTTTGAGTTCATCCCCGTAGCCATCATTTATCGCCCTCCTTTGGATATCCTCCAGTTGAGACAACAAACTTTTCTTATCCTGAAATATGTTTCCAAATTCTTCTTTGTTCCAAATACGAATCCTAGCTTTCAGTGCCTTTGTTTTTTGTTGGAATTGATACATCCCCGACCCTTTGGAGGGGACCGATTCTTTCCACCATTGCTGAACTAATGATTTAAATTTTTTTATGTTCAAGCTATAATTGCTCAAATGTGAACGGTTTCCTGCTATATGCACATGTCCTGTCCTACTGCAGACATATTAGCCAATGATCCGATCCTGTTGCTAGAAGGACGATGGAAGACACCTCTCCTGCTCCCCTAACTATGTCCTCAGAAACCAAGAATATAACTAGTCTTGAAGCTACATGATACTCCCCTCCATGTTGATTATTCTAGGTAAACCATCCATTCCCTGTCTCTGAGTCAACTAGCTGACTATCCTCTACAAAATCCGTAAAGGTTTCTTGAAATCTGTCCATAATTTGTCTTCCCCCTTTGCCCCCCCCCCCAAGGANAAATCCCCCCTATTATCTAGGGGATGTCATCCATTCAACCATTAACCCAATGTAGGCAGTCAATGAAAGAAGATTGATGAGCAAATGAGCTCGGGACATAAACATTAGTTAGAGCTCCCTTGGCTCCAGATTCTTGGATCAAGAAGTCTGTCGACAAGGAGAAATGGGTCGCCCAGAAATTTGATAAACTTACCGCTTCTGAGATCCAAAAGATTAGCTAACCCTCTTACAACCCCATTGGAATATATTTCTATTGTTTTACATCCTTTCCATATCTTATGGCGTACTTGTTCTAATATTTCTGGCTTACATTTTGTTTCCTGAAGAAACAGAACAACTGGCTTCTCAACTTTAATATTTTTTGCTAGTGTTTTGATCTTTCTGGGGTGGTTACAACCCCAAATATTCCATCATATTATTTTCATTGATTTACTCTGTTGACTTTAGAAAAGGCCGCCACAATAGTGGGGTACTAGCCTGATTCAATGAGCTTGAAACCTATCTTCGCAATCCTCTGCTTGTTTGTCTTCTTCCCTTGTCTCGAATCCTCAGGCTGCTTGCTCTTGTTCCCCTTCTAGAGATCTGACGCTACCCCAAGTTGTTGATTGCCCTTTGTTCTAATGATGGCTTCTTGCAGGAGCTCCAATTAATGCCTAGATACATACCCTTTCCCCTTCTTCCCACATTATTTCTCCAATTCATCTAGATCTAGCTCTCCTAGATCCATATCCTTCGTCCCATCCTACTCCATTGCTTTTGTATATTCCTCCTAGCCCAAATATTCCACCCCTTTGGGTACCACCAAACTAGTGTGGAATTCTTCAATCTCATCCTTTTTGCTAGGGTCTACAGCTTCTTCCTTCTCACTTAGGGACTCAAATCTATTACTAGAGTTTGATTTCCCCCCCTTTGACAATCTTCCCTGCTGTTGAGTAGGCCCAGATCGGGTAGATCTTCTTCTACTCCGAACTTGGCTGAATCCCTCCGTGTCCTCCTTCTTCTCCTGCATTTGGATTTTGGTTGGGAGATGTTGGCTATTCTTTGGGAAATTCCTACTAAGGTGCCCATATTCATGGCACTGTCTACATCTGAACGGGATGTGTTCATAATTGATCGGTTGTTTCCATTCTTCATCATCCTAGTTTATTTTATAGCTTCTGGAAACTCCTTTGACATATCCATGTAGACACATATTTGAGCCAAAGCTGTGTACCTCTATTGTTTGGTATGTTCCGCTGCTTTCAAAAACTCACCCAACGTGTTCTTGATGTCTTGTAGAAGTTCCAGGTCCCAGTATTCACATGGGAGTAAATATAAACATATCCAAATGAAATCCACCCTCATGTCTTCTTTTTTCAGGGTTAAATCTTTATTTCTAGTGTCACAGGTGGCCCTTTGAAAAGAAAAAATATGGTCCCCCTTCCAAGATTCGATCCCGATCTTCCCAAGTGAAGAAATTTATTGTGAAAAATCCCTTCGATCCTAGATACATATCGTAATTCCCCTTGGGATTCCATGTATGCTTGATCCATCTAATCAAATCTTTATCTTTTGACCAAATCCCAATAAATTTCCCTATCGGTGTTTTTTCCTTCTAGAGCTCCACCCTTTCTTGAATTTTTTTTTTCTGATATGATATTAAGAGTAGGGATAACCTGAGCATGTGGGAGACACCCACCCGAACCCCGATTATATGTTCGAAGGGTGGTCCTATCCCCACCTCTATCCCTTAACTCCCCTGATCCATCATCCTTAGTTTCATTCTCCTCCGTGTGAAACGACATGCTTGGCGGTGAGGTTGAGGAGGGGGAAAAGGCCCCTCCCTAGGCCTCCATTGATTTGACCACTCACCAACAGGGGTGTCAACCATCTCTCAGACGAGTCTCCACTCGACTCTCGTCTTTGCTTCCTGCAAAACCCTAGGTTATCTCCCTCCACCACTCTGTCTTCTCTCCCGCTCACAAGATCCTAAGAGACCTAATTACTCATGTTGGGATGGACCTGTGGGTAAAACATCAATGGATCCTTGTTCCTAAGCATTTTCAAAGAAAAACTTTGTTTTGATCACCTTTTGATCCACCTAATTCTCTTAATTGTACCATTTCCACGATGCATTTACACTATTTTCCACTCAAATTGTGAACAATCTTATCGAGTTTTTTCATGTTTTTTCTATGCACAACACATGTTAACCAATACACGTAATTTAAACCTACATATTATCCTGAAATATCACTTTTACATTAAATCATCAAAGTAATTTGTTTTGTCATCTTCTTGGGACAATCTTCCCTTGTGCTTATTGCATCGAAGTAATTTGTTTTGTCATTTTCTTGAGACAATCTTCCCTTGTGCTTGTTGCATCCAAGTAATTTGTTTTGTCATCTTCTTGGGACAATCTTCCCTTGTGCTTGTTGCTATAAGTTTTTTTTTCAATGAAAGACACGCATGATGAAATATGCAAATTATGAAATAGATTTTATAAAGTATATAAAGAAATTTAGTGGAAAATCATTTTTAGATTAAGTGGTGCTCTATATAGGTTTATATGCATTGATGTGCATTATATAGTAATCTATACCAATGCACTTGTATATCTAATATACACCACATACTCGATGCACAACTACAAAAATCACTCACACTAATATAATTACAAGTCTTTGTGCCAAGTAGTGAACTTTACAATACTAAATACATTGGTGTCCAAGGAAATGAGCGACTTCAACATCAAAATAATATTTGAGACCAACAAATACCTAAATACCTAGAAGAAAAAAAATACCATTGTGAAATCCTATAATAATAATAAAAACCTCTACTACTAGTAATTGCATAAAGAAGAAAGAAAAATAAACCTATTGTTGTTGTTCCATGCACAACATTTAACATATGAAAAATCAAATGCTTGAAACCTATTAGCTAGTATTTTTATGAAGTACATCATTAGCAAAAAGAAAAAGAGAAACTTCATGTTCATCACCTTTTGATCCACCTAATTTCTCTGTTTGCAACATTTCCATAATGCTTTTAGATTCTTTTCCACCTAGATTGTGAATAATCTTATTAAGTCTTTTCTATGCACGACACAACTTAACCAATATGCATCATTTAAAGCTACAGATAATTGAGATATATCACTTTTATATTAAAGCATCCAAGTAATTTATTTTGTTATCTTCTCCGGACAAACTTTCCCTATGCTCATTAATATAATTTTTATTTTTTATTATCTTCTATTAATGAAAGACATGCATAATGAAATATGAAAATTATCAAATATGCTTTACAATGTAGAAAAATAGTCTAAAATTGTTTTCATATTAAGTTGTGCTTTATATATGTGAATATGCATCAATTTGCTTTAAACAATAATATACACTAGTGCGTTTACATCTATAGGATGCACTGCGTACATTATCCACAACTACGAAAAACTCACACTAATACATTTGCAAGTTTTTGTGCCAAGCAACGCGCTCTACAATACCAAATGCATTGGTGTGCCTTTACTGTACAATGCAAACCGCGAAACCCAATGTTTAAGAAGAAAACTAACAGTACAAGTTTTGAAGTCAAAGGTAATGAGAAATATCTATCCATTAAAATATTATTTACATTTAAATAATCGTTATTTACATTTAAATAATCGTGATGGACAAAAAAATACCTAAATCCATAGAGATAACAATTATCAGTATGTAAAAAAATAAACCCCTGTTACTAGGGTTTGTATCAACAAAAAACAAAAACTAATTTGCAATGTTTTTTCTGCACAACAATGCGGGGTAGGGTATGTGCCACATCCCCTCCCGTAAATCTGACCAATGGAGGGAGCATGAAATATATATGGGGTGCTGAATTTCTGCCCCATGGCCAAATTACGAATTTCATAAACATTTTAATGTGTGTGTAGATGCTTAAATACAAACACAACGAAAAATAAAATTATCTACACACACACAACATGCATATACCAACATACTCATCACAAGCATAATAACAAGATCATGCACGAAGATAACTAATTTCTCAGGCTATGCATATGCATCTAATTTGATGATTCAATATGGACCATCTCATTCAATTCAACATAATTAAATAGTCATTCATAATACACAAATTGTCATATTTGGAAACAACAGTAAGCACTTATCTTTTAATTGGAATTGTCCAAGCAACTAGCTATGGAAGAGCAAGAAAACCGATCCCATACTCGGCCATACGAATTTCTGAGTTTGCTCATTCTCCATTAATTCATGAGCTGATTTCTCAGCTACCTTCTTACAACAAAATTAAATATCAGCACCGGAAATCAAGATGGGTTCTCAAAGATGACACTTGGAAACAATGGATTCAATCCCACCACCCCCTCATTTTTGTTGCTTCCATAGCCAACTCTTGGAATTTTATTTGCATTATAAATATTTACACGCTTTTACAATTTTTCATAGCTTACTAGCTCATGGATCACAAAATATAAAATACTTTCCTTTTAAAAGCCGAGTATTCACTAGCGGGGCCTTGGCCTTAAGCTCCACGCTAGGAATTCATACATTGCATATTTGCAAAATTTAGATATGAAGTGAATACATCTTATGGCCCGAAATGGGTGTATTACACTATGTACACCTATGTAGACTATAGGGGGGTCCCTTGTCCCACAAACAAGGGGGCATCATACACCAAAATGGTGTCTGTCTTGGTTGTGACCTTAAAACAATTATTATTATTATTGTTGTTGTTATTATTAGTATTCAACATATGCAAAATTGAATATTTAAAACCTATTATCTATTGTTATTAAGAAGTGCACTATGGTAAAAAGTCAAAGAAAAACTACATGTTGTTAACCTTTTGATACTACTAATTCCCCTATTTGTAACATTTCCATAACACTTTTACACTCTTTTCCACTCACATTATTAATAGTCTTATAAAAAAAATAAGTTTTTTCTATTCATAGCACAAGTTAACCAATATGCATCATTTAAAACTACAAATAATTCAAATATATCAATTCTACATTTAATTATCCATGTGTTTTGTTATGTTCTTTTTTTGGGACAATCTTCACTTGTGCTAGTTGCTACATTTTTTTTAATTATTTATTATTTATTAATTAATTTATTTGATCAATGGAAGGCATGCATAATAAAGTATACAAATTATTCCCCCATGACAGGTGTCATTCTCCTCAAGCCACGAGGAGAGGTGATGAGTCATCAAGACATTAGGCTGAGGGGTCACTCATGCAAGTTAGTGGTTGTCCCTTTCATGATCTATCAGGAATTGATTACCCATCTTGTCTTCATGAATAATCTTGGTGTAAGGTACATTTGCTTTGGTGGTTTCGTATACGGATTGAGTGGTGACCAGTTCGTTTGTATGCAAGCATTCATGGCTCAATACTCTCGTACTAGCCAATTTCTCATGGAGGAAAGTGTCATGATGAAGTTATTATTCAAAACATGATGGTGCAAGCGCCTTTGGTGCATTGGTTATGACAACTACTTTTTCTATGGAGACTCAGGGTCTGGTTATATTCTGGTCGGGACTCTGCTCTATCTTTGTTTCGATCAGTGGTGGATTTCAGTGTGGAATTCCTTATATCCCTCGGTCTCCATGGCTCGTATCGAGGTCACTCCATGGAAGATGGTGAAAGGACTTAAGCAGAGGCATGTGCCTCACGTCCCCAAGGACATGCAAAACGCTTAGGGTTACTTCAAGAAGAAGATTAATGTAGGCACACAGGATATGTACTATTAGAAGAAGATTAAAGAAGACACAAAGGATAGGTAGTGTCTTCTTCTGAGACGTTCAACAACATAGACTCTAAAAGACAAATTCAGATGGTACTCCTTGCCTTTTTTCCAATATTTTTCTTGTCTTCCTTTGACATACCCATAGGATTATATCTCGATTTGACTGCAATCCATTGCTCTCGATCTACAAGGATATATTCCATTTTAAGCTTCCAAAGTTCAAAATTTTGTCCATTGAATATTTCAATTTCTATCCTTGATGTACTAGCCATTCTGACTATAAATCAATATCTCTAGAGACTCCCATTGAAATAGGTATTCTCCTAGATCTAGGATCAAGCCAAAACCATCAACAAGAAAGGCATTCCCTTGCAACCAAATACGTTTGTGATACCAACTGTTAGTTCTTAATAATGTTTCCAGTAGGTTTGCAAACTTGATTTATTTAGTTAGATTTATTAAATATTTAGTTAACAATGGATCACACAACACATCAACACATAACACATAAATTGCCTTGGAAAACCGATCTCGAGAAAACCAACAAACCAATGATATCTTGGCTCATCTATGATCAAGCATAAATTTACTGCACTTGGGTGGCACCGACACAAACCAATTGATACTCAATTGTTACATCTATGATTACACTCGCTCACAATATGCTACACACATGACAACAATTATCATCCGTCCATACACTATCGTTGTATCTTATTTATAGGTGAAATGCAACTAACTGCTCATTAATGGTGGTCCATAACTTTCCAACCTAATACAACTATTCTTCTTTGACCTATCAAGAGTAGTCGAATATCCATTGAGCTTGCAGTCCTCCAAGTTCCTGTCATATTGATGCTTCGTCAACTTATGCCGACCAAGTCATTTTCATTTGTCCAAACAACTTATTCTAGTTGATCGGTCGAATAGACTTCCACTATATGTTTCCTTCGGTTGTGGTCTACCTATGTTAGTCGACACTTGACTTTGCTAGTCGATTTCATGCAAAGAATATAACACTCCCAACATTTTCACACTAGTTGTCTTCTTTGCATAAATGGGAGATACACAACTTTGATTCATAGGGTTGCAATCCCATTGTTTCCCTGCACTAGGAAAATTTTTATGTGCTTACCAACTTTGTCAATGAGTTTGCAACATTCTTTATTGTTTCTACCTTTTTGGTAACACCTTCTATGTATTCATCCGCAATAGTCGACATTGTAATGACTAACTGTCCTCTACTCATCCAACTGACTTCTCCACCCAATAACTTGAACACATATTTGTTGGTCGACCGTTTATGGTTGATGTCTCTAGCCTAGTTGGAATCGACAAAACATTGTACATTGATTTCCTTGTTTCTCCCAGGCTCTCCTTCATAACAAATTATATAGTTTGTTTCTCCATGGATATACATGAACACTCTTTTGATTGTAGTCCATTGCTCTTTTTCGAGGTGTTGTCATGAATCTACTCAATACTCTCATTGCATCAGCAATATCGAGTTGCATACATACCATTGCATACACTAGACTACCTACAACACTCACATAGGGAACATATACCATGTACTTCATTCCTTCTTTTGTCTTCGAACAATGTTCAACAAATAACTTGTCTCTTACAGGAATATGCACCTTGAGCATTTAAATTTCTTGCATGTTGAAGCGTTTCAAGACCATTTCAACATATTTCCTTTGACTTAACCAGACCAATGACATGTCATCGACGTACAAAGCTACATTTATGAAGTGATACTTGTCTTTCTTCAAATACACAGTGATTTGCATGACTTCTCACAAATCGTAGCTGCTAAACATACTTATCAAACATTTGATACCACATCTTGGGTGATTTTTTTAATACCGTAGAGAGACTTCTTGAGCTTACAAACCAGTTCCTTTTCTACATCCACTATAAACCATTCAATCTGGTTCATCATTAGATTTCCTCTTCAATATCACCATGATTAAATAATGCCTTTATATCCATCTGGTCCATCTCAAGATCAAATGATGTAACTAAATACATTACACCTTTATAGAAGTCAGTTTAGCAATAGGTGAGAAAAATTCACCAAATTCGACTCCATCGACTTGAGAATACCCTTTTGCTACCAGTCGAGCCTTATACTTCTTGAATTGTCCTGTTGCATTCAAATGTTTCACGAATACCCACTTACTTCCTATAGGTTTCATTCCATTTGGAAATGTTACTGGATCACATGTTTCATTCTTCTTCAAGCAATCCATCTCTTCTTCCATGGTCCAGAGTCTACTCTCTATCGAGTTGATTCTTCCTTTATTGATATAGGATTGTCATCTATGGAAGATAATGAAAAAGAAGAGTGAAAGTCGGGTGGACTATACCGTTTTGGTTTTTTTCGTGCTTGACTAGAATTCACATCTGAGTCTATTGTTCCACATAATTGTCGCATTCAATCAATTCTCTCAAATCGATACTTTCGTCATTCATTTCAAATTATTGCTTTTATTGTCCCTTTTCTCTTTTGACTTGTTCAATCCTGGAAGTGGCTTTGAATTCCTTGAAGATCACATATCAACTATAAACTACTTTCCACATTTCTAGGTTCCACAACTTATATCCTTTCATCCCACCCTTATACCCGATAAAGATGCATTTCTTCAACTTGTTGTCAAGTTTAGTTATTTTCTACTTTGGGACATGCACAAAGGCATCACACCCAAACTCTTTGCGATGTGTAAGAGAGGTATTTTTACTAGTCCATGCTTCATATGGAGTCTTGTTGATTAAAGACATTAATATCGATCGATTTACTAGGTAACTTGTTGTGTTTACTACCTCAGCCCAAAATTTATGTGTGATTCCTGCACCACTGAGCATGCTCCTTTCTTTCTCAATCAACATCCCATTCATCCTTTCGGCAACTCCATTTTGTTGAGGTATATAGGGAGTTGTGTTTTGTAGAGCTATATTGTGTTATATGCAAAATGGGTCAAACACTTTTCCATAAAATTCTCCTCCACTATCAGTTCCCAACACCTTTATATTCTTACTAATCTGATTCTCCACAAGAGCTTTGAACTCTTGGAATTTCCTGAAAACTTCATATTTCTTCCTCAAAAAATACAACCATGTCATTCTGGAGAAATCGTTTAAGAAAGAAACATAATACTAAGATCCTCCTGGTGAAGGGACCAACACAAGTCCAAACACATCACTATGTATTAACTCGAGTATTTCCTTAGCTCTGGTAGCACCAAATGAAAACCTTACATGGCTAAGTTTTCCATAAATACAATGTTCACATAAATCAAATTTCTTCAGGACATTCAGGGGGACCTTCAGCCATACCTTTATTGTGTAGAGAACACAAACCTTTCTCACCTATATGTCTCATCCTTATGCCACAACATGGTTGGTTCTACTAGGAAAACAATTGTCCCTTTAGACTTAGGACATACCACGTTAGCACTTTCGTCGATGTTTGTTCTTCCCAATAATTTATACAAGTTTCCAAAATAAGCTCCTCTCATTAGGAACATTTCTTCTCATAACAATTTACACATGTCTTTCCCAAATATAGATTGTATGCCTGCATCATCCATATTTATTATTGAGATCAAGTTTCATACCAAAACTGGGATATGTAGGACTCTTGGAAGTGTTCCCCTTATTCCATATTGTCGAGCACCCTATATGCAAGTAGATTACTACCAACAGACAGAGTGTACAATATTTATTGTCAACCCAGGAAAGTCTTGTATTTCAAAGGATAAAATGCACAGTATATGCTTAAACACAAAGTCACTGCAATTGAACTGTCAACTATGCTCATCCCAAGAACCTGTGTAATCCCATTTATCCTCTAAGTACTACAATCTTAAATACTTTCTGCTATGCATTAAGGAAAGATAACAAGGATTCAAATTACAGTTGCAAAAGAAAGGAAATCCTATTTGCATCCCTGAGTGATTAATTCACCTATTCAATCTGATTACTCTAGAAAGCCACAAGCATACATTGAAGATTGATCTAGGAATCTAATTGCAAAAGATTGAGTTCAGCTACTCTAAGAATTTGAAATGCAAGAATGAAATTCAACAATCATAACAGTAAGGACAAGCTGCAAGGATTCATGGAACAACGACTAAAACCTTAGGATGAACAGAGCTGTTTACAACTACCACAACGTAAAGCTTCTTAAGTCAGAAGTAACTCCTTGTATTAAAAGGTAGAATGATTACACAAATTGCTCCCCACAGCTAATACAGTGAATGAATTATATGTTCAGCAACCCCCTGGGTCGAGACAACTCTCCATATTTATATCATGTGGATCGTAACATCTGATCCTATTCTGGGGCAGCCATGAAGATCTCTGATCTTTAGGCGCCCTAAATAACACTAGTTGTTACAAACGTGGCATGGTAAAGACATAGAAAGCATGGGAAAGTTGTTAATCAGCCCAGGAGTAGCGATCTTTTTTTATCACAACTATACCCGAGCAGCAATGTACTAAGGATTTCCAATTATGGTGCATTCTGGTACAGCTGCCTTGTCACAGCTCTATCTAGGATGTCGCATTAGAACCACGTGCCGTGGGTGATGATAGGAGGGCCGAGGATCAACTTGAGCGGCGAATATCCCTCCTTTCGAGACTTGTTTAGCCCAATCTTCCTGCAGTCCACTTATCTCAACCTACCTTCATAAATCATAACATGTTAGCACATTTGAGAGATACACAACTTTAATTATCACAATCATAAGCATTAATAAGATAAAGCAATGACCAGTCATACCTTGGTAGTTTGAAGACTAAAGTGGGGATAACAAGTCTGATTGATGTACTGAATGGGGTAGGATAGGGGAAGAAGAGGTGATTAAGGGTGGTTAAAAGAGGTCATTTATGGGCTCAACATCTCCCCCCAACTATCCTGTTGCATGTCCTCATGCAACAACCTGCATCATTCAGAATCTGAATCCTGTACTGAGCTCTGCTTGTGGAGAGAGGAAAAATTATAAGGAAACTCAGGCACCTCATCTTTTTCTAAGAATCCTCTGTGTGCAATCCAATACCTCCAGCATCGTTGCTCCTCTGCCCTAGTTAAGGAGAAGTCCACGTTATACAGTTTTGCTGGCCACCAGATGAGGGGGAATTTGAACTTCAAACCCAACCAATTAACCGCACATTTCCTGATACATCCTACATAGCCCTTGACCCTGGAAAGTGCCTGCTTGAAATTCTTGGAACAATAGGGGTCTCGGCTTTTGAGTATAGGGGAGGCAGCCTGCCATCGGTGCTTACTCCCGTCCAATGCTGCTTGTTGGTGTATGGAAATGTAGTTAGTGCAAGTGGAGATCACTTCCTCCTGGAGTCTCATTATATGCTGAGCCTGGGGAGGACTTGAAAGCAAACTCTTGTACCGAGCAAAAAGAATACCAGGATTTTGAGGTTCACTTCGAATCCACAAGTTAGTGTGGGCCTCATTGTGAGAAAAGGTTTGAAAATACCTTTCCCATTGAGCATGATTGCTCACAAAAGAAGCAAAATCTCTCAGCTTAACATCCCCTGCAAATGGAACAGGATTTGAATGGCGGTCCAGAGGGCAAGCCATCTCATGTAAGTATAGTTCACACAACAAATTTTGATCCTCAAAATTACTTCCAAAAACTTTGCTGAGGTCGTTATTCCAAATGACCTCCCTTCCTTCACAGCCTTCAATTTAAACCAAACAAACTGTTCAAACAGGAATATGGGGTAAGAGGAAGAAGGTCTCCTGGTGCCCAGGAGTTCTTGAGAGAGAGCATACATCTGCTCTTTTTCCTTCAGCATGGATTGGAACTTTTTCAACTCTCTCAAATTGCTCTGTAGCTCTTCTTCCCGAATTCTGTGGGCCATACATTCTTCTGCCCAATTCTCTTCCAATCCCCTGATAATTTTTCTATGCTCACTAAGAGAAATCATCCCTTTTTGGTACTCCTCCACCTGGCTCTTCCATTTGGTCACCTCCATTCCCAGAATTGAGACTTCTGCTGTGAGGTTCAGGATTTCCTCTTTATGATGCTCGTCTTGATCCGAGTTCAAATCAATGAAATTTCTAAGTGGCAGAGGCACTGGTTCTTGTGGGACAGTGTCTTCCTTTTGGGCATCCTATACATCTGAGTTTATTATGAGAGTTGCTGGTTCTTGTGTGACAGGAACCTCTTCTGGATTCTCTTCAACAACTCCATCCATTGCTTCTAGAGACATTGGTTCTTGTGTAGCAGTGTATTCTTCTCGGATATCCTGCACATCTGAAGTTATTATGGGAGTTACTGGTTCTTGTGTGACAGCAACCTCTTCTGGACTATCTTCAACAACTCCATCCATTACTTCTAGAGACACCTGCACACCTGAAGTTATTATGGGAGTTGTTGGTTCTTGTGTGACAACAACCTCTTTTGGACTATCTTCAACAGCTCCATCCATCAGTCCTAAGGACACTGGTTCTTGTGTAACAGTGTCTTCCTTTTGGGCATCCTGCACATTTGAGTTTATTATGAGAGTTACTGGTTCTTGTGTAGCAGCAACTTCTTCTGTATTTTCCTCAACATCCACATCCATCAGTCCTAGAGACACTGGTTCTTGTGTAACAATGTCTTCTTTTTCCTTCTGCTGCTGAGATTGAATGTCTTCTTCAGTGTGCAGCTGCTCCTCAAGGATTTCAGTATCACCTGAGGATTGTGTTTGGGCCTGTTCATCTTCACTCCACTGTATATCGGGGATGATATCCATTTCAGGGTTATCTTCTAGTTGCATTCAGGAGTCCTTGCTACAACCTCCAAGGATGTTGGTTCTTGTGTAGCAACATCCTGGCTTACTTCTTCATCCCCCTGTTGTTGCAGTTCTTCTTCTATAATTTCTGTATCATGGGAACATTCTGGGGTTATAGTGCATAATTCTTTATCAAACTCCAAAGTGTCCTCCATCCTAGGTTCTTCTCCCATTTGCTCGTCCATTTGGACAAGTACACTCAGGGATGCCGGTTCTTGTGTTACAGCACCCTGTTCGAGTTCATCAATGTCTTGCCTTTGTGGCTCCGCTTCTATAATCTCTGCGCCATGGGAGAATTCTGGATTCAAAGTGCAATCTTCATCCCCGCCATCAAGCATGATTTCATCCCTTGGCTCCTCTGTCCCAGAGTTGGTGGCAACTTCAACAAGAATGTTTAAAGATGCTGGTTCTTGTGTGACATCATCTTCTTTTTTTGCAGCTTCCTCTATTGTAGGTGCAGACTGTTGTGTTGTACAGGCACGAAGTACAATCTTGTGGCCTGCTTCCTTAAAGATTTCCCCACAGGTGGGACAGACCACTCGCTCTTCTTCCTTTCCAGGCTTGGTAGAATTTGATCCCTCCAGTTGGTCCACAGCCTCCACCAATGTGTGCATTTTCCTTTCACCCTGTTTCCTGCAGGTTTCTTTCCAAGTTTCCAATTCCCTTCTAAGTGTTTGGACTTCCTCTTTTAATAGTGTATTCTCAAGTAGAAGTCCTTCAATTTGGGGTTCTTCCTCGACTGGCCCTTGTGGGGCATCAATTGGCCTAGGTGCAAGAATAGGGAACTCAACTTGTGCCTCTAAGGTTGCCCATCTTTTTCTTGTTGCCTCTGCTGCTGCAACTGATCTAGTTCTTTTTCTTCTTATTGGTGAGGTTATTTTAATTTCATCAATTGATCTCTTTATTTTCTTTTATGGTGCTGGGATGTCGGGATTCACAGCTGATGTAGAAGGAATATCCCCTGTTCTAGCGTTTTCTTGCTCCTCAGGCTGTTCTTCCTCAATCAAGGTTCCTCCCCACTCTGGTGAGGATTTAATGGTTTCCAGCTCGATATTTCCTTCCCTTACCATGGCTCTGTCACCTTCAGGTTCAATTGTCGCATCATTTAGTGCTGCTCCAATTTCACCTTCTGTTGTCAAAGCTACCCTGTTATTTGGTTCTTCCACTGGATTTTTATCTACATCCTCCCTCAATTGCTCTATTTATGCCCCTGGTTTCTCTTCTTCTGATCCAGTTTCATCCCCCCCCCCCAGCTATATTGGAGGGACTCCGGTCCTCCTGCTGTGGATGAGCCTGTTCCTGTTCTATTGGGACACCAGGCAAGGGAGAGGGTTCCTGAGCCTGAGCTGTGAATTGCTCCCAAGTTATATTATACTGAGCAAGGGTTCTCAAAATTATTAATTTGATGAGACCATGGTGGGTCAAGGAGGCGAGTGGGTGCTTAGCAGCTTGGACAAATCCCGCCATATGATGCAAATCATGAAGCACATAATATGGAATGTTCAACAAAATTCTGTGGCGGAGATGAGATAGTAAAGGAAGTTCGGAATTATAAACAGTTTGGTACCTACCTTCACAAGTGATGTATTTCTTGAGGAAGACAGCAACCTGGTCCCATGGCTGCGGTAATGAGTGCAGTGCTATCCCTCTTCTTGATGTTTGAACCTGCTCCCCCTCTATTAAAAAGGATTTCAATGCTATAGTAGTGGGGACTCGACGTCCAAACCACGCCCTTCCCACCTGAGGGATGGCAGTAACCTCAGATATAATGGCCTCGGAGACTTCGATGCGCAGCCCCCAAACCTCGGAGTAAGTTTCTGTGAGGTTTAGAACAAATTGTAAGGCTGCTTCACGATTGAATCCGTCCAGTCGTTCGAAAAATTATGTCCACCCTGCGGCTTGAACGATGGCAAAAACCGCAGCATTTTTCCTGAGCTCCTATGTATTTGAAGGTTCGTAACGAGCTGGAATCCCCATGGTCCTGGCTTCAGACTAAGGTTGCTATTCCACATATTACAGAGTCTGAGAATGGAGATTACAACACAGAGGATGCACGAATTGTTGAGAGGAGATGTTAGGGAATGGGTAAATTTGGAAAGGTCAACACACCAAATCATTCAAAATTTCATTCCGAATTGGGGAAGGTGGTGGTTATTAGTCTTTTACGTCACACGGGGGAAGGAGTTAATTAGGCAATAATGGTCACAAAAATAGAGGTACGACTGGTATCATTAAATCATATCAATACTTAATCACGTGATTAATCAAAGCCATACCTTTTGAGACTGCGCGCTGGATATCCTTTGGAAAATGGTGGAACGTGTGGTTGTTGACGTTGCGGAAGCCAAACTCATGCACAGTCATTAATTTAATCATTATAACCGGGATACTGCAATAACTCTATCCACCGATGAGGCACAAACCATCGTGTCCACATGGTCAAAATTATGAAAAAGGCTGTCACCTTATGGACTAGTTCGCCGGCACGAGGAGGAGGAATCGGAGCCATATCTAGCAGGTTCAATGGCATAGAAATAAATTTTCCAATAACATGGGAGTTACCACTGCAGGTTTTGAAACATAAAGGCGGCCCTTAATGCTGGAAACATCAGCCAAATATAGCGGATTTGTAGCCGCCAGGAAAAAATATCGCGGCCGCCGAAAAAGATGTCGCAGCCGTCGGAAAAGAGTTCATGGCTGCCGGAAAAAATGTCGCAGCCATCGAAAAAAGGATTACGGCTGGCGAGCAAGATTTACGGCCGGCGGGAAGGATTTACGGTCACCGGAAGAGATGTTGCAGCCACTGGAAAAGATGTTGCAGCCGTCAAAAAAGGGTTCACGGCTACCGGGAAAAAGGTTTACGGAGGGCGGGAAGGATTTACGGTCGCTGGAAGAGATGTTGCAGCCACCGGAAAAGATGTTGTAGCCACCGGAAGATATGTTGTAGCCATCGGAAAAGGGTTCACGGCTGCTGGGAAAAAGGTTTACGGACAGCGGGAAGGATTTACGGTCGCCGGAAAGGATTTACGGTCACCGGAAGAGATGTTTCGCCGCTGGAAAATATGTTGCAGCCATCGGAAAAGATGTTGCAGCCATCGGAAAAGGGTTCACGGCTGCCGGGAAAAAGGTTTATGGACGGCGAGAAGGATTTACGGTCGCCGGAAGAGATTTTGCAGCCGCCGAAAAAGATGTCGCAGCCGTCGAGAAAAGGTTCACGGCTGCCATGAAAAAGATTTACAGCCGCCGGGAAAGATGTTGCAGCTGCAAGAAAAATTATTTAAGGAAAAGGAAATATGGCACAGGAAGGCATAGGAAAACAACTCCCGTTCGACAGGCCCAATCTGGTCATCCCCCTGGCGCTTCCCTGCAATTTTGTGGAAAAACAACAGCAAACGAGAAGATCAAATGCAAAAGTGGAAAAAAAAATATTGAAATAGGAAAAAAAACCATTATTTATGTACAATAATTCAAGCGCGATTTACAGTTTAAGGATTGGCAGAGGCAGAGAGAAGTTCCTACCCTGGTGCCAGCTGATAATCTGGATCGGCGGCAATTTGCGAAATGAATGCATCTTTTGAAATAGGCTTACGGTACAGTCGCAGCCTGTGACCATTAGTAAATAATGGTACGTGGTTTTTATCAATGGTCACCAAGCGGACAGTGTCGTTGTCAAATACCCTGTCGACCAAGTATGGGCCTAGCCACCTTGTGTGTAATTTACCTTTAAAATCTCTTTTGAATCTGGAGTCGTATAGTAATGCCCAGTCTCCCTCACAGAAGATTTTCTTTTTAATAAATCGGTCATGCCGATTGGATCTCTGTTGCTGAAGTAACACAGTCTGGTCTACTGCAGCTAACCGCTTCTCGTCCAATTCGTTTAGTTGATTCAATCTTCTCTTCTGGGCTTCGGTTACATCCAGATTCATTTCGGTGGCTGTCTTCAGGGTTTTGATTTCAAATTCAATTGGAAATATGGCACTTTTTCCATACACTAAATCATAAGGAGAGAAACCTGTGGTGTTACACCAAGTCGTGTGATATTCCCACAGTGCTTCCGGAAGCCTATCAGCCCAATCTTTTCGATGGCTCTTAACTGTCTTGGTAAGGATGGCTTCAATAACCTTATTAGTGCTTTCCACCTGGCCATTGGCTTGGGGGTGGTAAGGTGAAGCCACCCTATGTTGAACATGATACTTCCGTAGTAGGGATTCAAATTGATGCGACATGAATTACGGTCCCCCATTGGTAACTACTTCCTTAGGTACCCCAGAACGGGTAAAGATTTCACTGTATAGAAAATCAATCACAGCCTGGTCATTAGCCTTAGCCAAGGCTACAGCTTCTACCCACGTGGTCATATAATCAGTACAAACCAGAATGTAGGTTTTCTGTCTGGAATGAGGGCTGATAGGGGTAACGAAATCCAGAGCCCATCTATCAAATGGTTCAACTACTACTTGAGGTTGTAGAGGCATTTGATATATTCTATTGGGCTGGCCCATCCTTTGGCAACTGTCACAAGACTCAACATACCTTTTAGCATCCCTGAAAAGAGTTGGCCAATATTAGCCCATCCACAACGCTTTGTGCCCTGTTCTTTTGTCTGCAAAGTGTCCCGCACAAGGTTCATCATGACAGGATTTCAGTATTTGAAAGATTTCATCTTCCCTTACACATATTCTAATCTCAAGATCAGGTCCTGTGTAGAAGAGATGACCGTTTACCCAACAATACCTGGCACTTTGCTGGATGATTTTCCTCTTTTCTCGTTTAGACATATGTTGCGGGAGCTTTCCTGCAACCAAATAATTAGCGACGTCTGCATACCAGGGGGAATGAGCTGAAAGTGCGAATAGATGTTCATCTGGAAAAGAGTCCTCAACAGGCAAACTATCATCACTGTTAGTGAAACGAGATAAAAAATCAGCGACAACATTTTCTTTCCCAGGTTTTTCTATAATGGTAATATCAAATTCCTGTAATAATAAGAGCCACCTGGTCACTCTGGCATTAGTGACAGGTTTGTTCATTAAATATTTAATGGCAGAGTGGTCAGTGTGCACAAACGTAGGATACCCAGTAATGTAATGTTGAAATTTATTAATGGAGTAAACAATAGCTAAGAATTCTTTTTCAGTGACAGTATAATTAAGTTCAGTAGGGGCTAAGTTTTTACTAACATAGTAGATTGCATAAGGTACTTGACCATCCTGCTGTCCTAAAACTGCTCCAATGGCAATATCAGAGGCATCTGAAGAAATATGAAAGGGTAGGGTCCAATTAGGTCCTCTTAAGATAGGAGCTGTGGATAGCTTCTCCTTAAGCTTATCAAACGCTGTCTGGCATGCTTCACTCCAAACAAACTGTGCATCCTTCATTAACAGAGAAAACAAAGGAGAAGCAAGTTTGGAGAAGTTTTCTATAAACCTTCGGTAATATCCAGCATGTCCTAGAAAACTTCGCACCTCTTTTTGAGTTGAAGGGGTAGGTATATTTTTTATCACCTTGATTTTTGAGGGGTCCACTTGAATGGCATTGGCAGAGATGAAATGCCCCAATACTACTCCCTCACTCATCATCATATGGCACTTTTCAGTGCTTAAAGAGAGCTGGGTCTGTTCACAGTGAGTTAAAACTTTCTTTAAATTTTCCAGTGCTTCCTCAAAATCCTTGCCATAAGGAGTAAAATCATCCATAAATATTTCCATACTATCATTAACTAACTCAGAGAATATGCCAATTACAGCTCTTTGAAATGTTGCTGGTGCATTACATAAACCAAAGGGAAGCACTCTGTAGGCAAACGTTCCCCAGGGACAAGTGAAGGTGGTTTTATCCTGGTCCTCAGGAGCAATCTGAATATGATTGTACCCGCTAAACCCATCTAGGAAGGAGAATAACTTCTTCCCTGATAGGGTGTCGAGTACTTGGTCAATAAAGGGAAAAGGGAAGTGGTCCTTTTGTGTGGCTTTGTTCAGCTCCCTATAGTCAACACAGACCCTCCATTTACCATTTTTCTTGGGTACAATTACGAGTGGGGAAACCCACTCGCTATCTGAAATAGGATATCTAAATCCTGCTTCCAAGAGTTTTTGGATTTTTTCCTTCACTATGTCCCTTAGATTGGGGTTCATTCGTCGTTGAGGCTGACACACAGGCCGAGAGTCACTTTTAATATAAATATGATGGGTGCACAGATTAGAGGGAATACCCCTCATGTCTGTATACTCCTAGGCGAATTCCCCCTTGTGTTCTTTCAAGAGACCGATCAGGCGCTTCTGTTCATCTAAGGAGAGATTAGGATTGATATTCAAGGTTTTTCCAGACTCTACCTCAACGTGAATACTTTTCGATTTTTTCAATACTGGCATTATGTGTGTGTCACCAACTAGTGTTTCTTCCATGAGATTTTCTTGTTGTTCCTTGCCCAGGATAATATTCAGGATTTGATAAACCTCTTTATCGACTGAAGTGGGTTCACTAATGAAATTATTAATAGCATCGTCTTCCATTTCATTTTTAAAAGTTAAGTCCTTCCCTATAGTTAATAGTGGCTGAACATCCTCCTCTTCCTTCGGCTCTATCCAAAGAGAAGTTTCAGCCTCTAGACTTGGCCGAGCTGGAGGATAAAGGGTGAGGTTTTTAGTCTCAGTGCCATCAGATATGGTCATGGACCCAGATCGACAAATGATGCAAGCATCAGCTGTGGCCAACCAAGGTCTCCCCAGGATTAATGGGTGTCCTCCCAGCTGCGACTTTGGTTGTAACACCAAGAAG
The DNA here is from genome assembly GCA_001517045.1 of Pseudotsuga menziesii. Lineage (NCBI taxonomy): Eukaryota > Viridiplantae > Streptophyta > Pinopsida > Pinales > Pinaceae > Pseudotsuga > Pseudotsuga menziesii. The sequence continues at coordinate 417,427 of LPNX011100034.1, forward strand.
TCAGCAGGGTACTCCCATGAATCAACTGAGATGACAAGATCGTCCAGGATTCCTTCGAGTCTAATGGTGGATCTGTCTGCCAATTCTAAAATGGTGGGGGTCGGCCTAAGATTAGTGAGCCCAAGCTTCTTTACAGTCTCAATTGTTATGACATTGATCGCTGCTCCTAAATCTACTAGTACGTTGGGTATCTGTGTATGCCCTATCTGTACAGTGACAGTAGGATTTATAGGGTCGTCATACTTCGTCACTAGGGTTTTTCCTGTTATCAATGCAGATAGATTCCCTATGACGTGAACAGTGGGAGGATCTTTGGGTTTCCTTCCTGGTTTCTTGGTGCACAGGTCCCAAACGGTTCTATCATAAATAGGTACATCTTGGAGAGCTTGAAGAAGGGGGATTTTAACATAAAGATTTCTTAACTCTCCTAGGAGGTTAAACTGAGGTTGCCCCCCTGCCCTTGGTAGCATTAGTCTCTCGGGGTATGGTGGTTGGCTTATCAGCTGGGTAGGCTGCGTATTTCCAGATTTATCATTTGGTGTTTCAGCTGTCCCATCTAAGGGATGCTCAGCATCTTCAATAATAGGAATTGTATCGGACGGATGCTTGGACTCACCACTTCTTTATGCACAGAAGGTGGAGCATCTTCTGTAATTACGGGTTCTACTATTTTCCCTGATCGTAAACGAATATCACTGCAAGGTACAGGGGAAAGAGAGTAGGCCGACATGTTGACAGCCTCCAATTGATGGACTGTTTTATTATTCGGGTTAGGATTAGGTTGGGCAGGCAGCTGAGGTCGTATTGGTACATTAGGGACGGAATTGTTCTGCAGCTGCAGCTGCGACTGCTGAGGTGGGTATTGAGGATATTGAGGGTATTGAGGAGAATATGGTGACTGTTGTGGTGGAGGTGGGTGAGGAAACTGGTTCCCAGGATGGAAATTCCTCCATCCAGGAGACCACGAGGTAGGTTGGTGGGGTGGCTGTGTCCAGGGATTCCATGAGTTATAATTTTGCATTGCAGGTTGCGAAGGATTCCACTGAGCATAATTTGAAGGGAACTGTGTATTCACATTTTGCATATTATTCCAATTGCTCATATTATTCAAAAATGGAAACGAGTCTGGGGACATACCTTGATTTCGAGGCTGCCAAGGTTTCTTCTGTGCAATGAAATAGGCCGATTCCACCTCTGAAGTTGATGCCTGCAGAACAACCTTCACTTGGGGGAGTGAGGGACATTATTTCATGTTGTGGTTCAGCTCGCACAGCTGAAATACCTCTACTTTATCGAGCAGGAACTCCCTCAGAGGATGGTTCTTTCTACATCGGGGGCAGAACACACCTAGTGTGAGATCCTTCACTGCCTGTTTTTGTTTTGCCTTCAGGACATCGATCTCCGAGGAGATGGAGCTCATCATTTCTGTTTTAAAATTTTCAAGGAGATTGCCTATCTTTGCACGGGTGGCTCCTCCATTAGACGAATTCTGAGTTTTGTCGAAGACATCGCGTTCTAGATTATCCCGTTTGTCCCGCCTGTTGTTCCCGGAAGACCCCCTGGAATACCTCTTACATAATTCCACGATCTTTCCAAAATATTCCTTGGAGATATCTCCCTTTCCTAGCAGGTTTAACATATCTAAACAATCATCCTTGATGCCATGAAGCAGGATTATCTTGAACACATCCAGCCCCATGTTCGTCTGCCCAGCTCATTGCACATTGTTCAAAAGCCTTTCCACAAAATCCTCCAGAATTTCGTCCTCCTTCTGCACCATTTTGAACAATTCCTCTCTTTTTTCTTTGGTGTTGCAATATTACTGATATTTCTCCAGGAACACCTGTTTCATTCTATCCCAATTAGCGATAGTTCCTCCTCCTAGGCTCATGAACTAGCGTAATGCGTTGTCCTTCAGGGTGGCGGGGAAGAGTTTCAGCTTTTGTGCATCGGTGACGTAATCATAGCTGCAACAGAGGATATCGAATTCAAAAAGGAATTCGTCTGGATCTTCTGCTGCTCTTCCATGAAAGTGAGGCAACACCGATGGTGAGATATTTTTCATAGGGGCTGTCCCCTCTGGCTGTTGAATCGGGAATTGCAGTGTAGCCACCGTTCCTTCAGGCAGGGAGTGATTTTCATGATGATAGTTTTCCCCCATTGCCTCTTCCTCGTCGGAATCGTGTCTGTTACTCATCTCCTCTTCTGTTTTCTCCTCTTCGTTCGTTCCTGCGTTCTTTTCCTCGTTCCTTTCTTTGTTCTTTTCCTCCTTCTTTTCTACGTTCCTCCACTGATCAGTGATCTTTTGGTGGAACTGCATCCACTCTTCTTCAGTTACAACCTTCCCATAAATGTGGTAGATCGGGCCTCTACCAGCAGGTCCAGTTGTAACAGCTGTGTCCTCTTCTGCAGGGATATTTGAGGAAGTCGCGACTGCTCGTGTATTCTCCACTGTGGACCCTGACACTGGTGCCCCAGGATCGGTAGCGTTTCTTCTGATAAGAGTTTCTTGATGGCGAGCCCTGGTGGATGAATCAGTTCTGTGAACAAGATGGTCGATGAATGTCCTTCTGCCCAATGGTGGACCTCGACCGCGACCCAAGCCACCTGCACTGTTAGTATTTTGTGGGGTTTTGGGAGTTGAGAGACGATCACGCTTTACCCTTCTCGTATTCATGCAACCCAAATCATTACAACAAAGAAAGTAGAAAAGACTGACTAGAAACAATTACTAGACGCAACTAATGATGGTGTTTAATTTTTATCCTTCCCCGGCAACGGCGCCAAAATGTTGAGCACCCTATATGCAAGCAGATTACTACCAACAAACAGAGTGTACAATAGTTATTGTCAACCCAGGAAAGTCTTGTATTTCAAAGGATAAAATGCACAATATATGCTTAAACACAAAGTCACTTGAACTGTCAACTATGCTCATCCCAAGAACCTGTGTAATCCCATTTATCCTCTAAGTACTACAATTTTAATTACTTTCTGCTATGCATTAAGGAAAGATAACAAGGATTCAAATTATAGTTGCAAAAGAAAGGAAATCCTATTCGCATCTGTGAGTGATTAATTCACCTATTCAATCTGATTACTCTAGAAAGCCACAAGCATACATTGAAGATTGATCTAGGAATCTAATTGCAAAAGATTGAGTTCAACTACTCTAAGAATTTGAAATGCAGGAATGAAATTCAACAATCATAAAAGTAAGGACAAGCTGCAAGGATTCATGGAACAACGACTAAAACCTCAGGATGAACAGAGTTGTTTACAACTACCACACGAATTGCATAAAATATAGTTACCTACTCAGTCGACTGTCACTCTGTATTACTTACAGATCTCAAGGAATTGCAATCACAATTACACTGTAAATCACACTCACTGCAGCTGTGTACAAAAGGAATGAAATTAACAAGACATCACACAACCAATGAATTAAAAATTCCTAATTTAACTCAGCAATCTCTGTGGAAGGCAGGCCCAGCCTTCACACAGAGATGTTGGCTGAACAACGTAAAGCTTCTTAAGTCAGAAGTAACTCCTTGTATTAAAAGGTAGAATGATTACACAAATTGCTCCCCACAACTAATACAGTGAATGAATTATATGTTCAGCAACCCCCTGGGTCGAGACAACTCTCCATATTTATATCATGTGGATCGTAACATCTGATCCTATTCTGGGGCAGCCATGAAGATCTCTGATCTTCAGGCACCCTAAATAACACTAGCTGTTACAAACGTGGCATGGTAAAGACATATAAAGCACGGGAAAGCTGTTAATCGGCCCAGGAGTAGCGATCTTTTCTGATCACAACTATACCCGAGCATCAATGTACTAAGGATTTCCAATTATGGCGCATTCTGGTACAACTGCCTTGTCACAGCTCTGTCTAGGATGTCGCATTAGAACGACGTGCTGTGGGTGATGATAGGAGGGCTGAGGATCAACTTGAGCAGCAAATATCCCTCCTTTCGAGACTTGTTCAGCCCAATCTTCCTGCAGTCCACTTATCTCAAACTACCTTCATAAATCATAACATGTCAGCACATTTGAGAGATACACAGCTTTAATTATCACAATCATAAGCATTAATAAGATAAAGCAATGACCAGTCATACCTTGGTAGTTTGAAGACTAAAGTGGGGATAACAAGTCTGATTGATGTGCTGAATGGGGTAGGATAGGGGAAGAAGAGGTGATTAAGGGTGGTTAAAAGAGGTCATTTCTGGGCTCAACACATATTTCAAATTCAGTTGAACCTTTCCTCATTTGACTATCTTGGTTAATGAGTTGTCTCCAAGCAGTACGGTTAGTCGTCTCCAAGAAATACATCACCACCATCGATCTTCTCATTCTCACATGATCACTCTTTGTGTGGTGTCATATGATAGGATGCACCAAAGTCGATCAACCACAAATCACAATCCAATTGTGTATTTTTTGAGGCCAAATGCACATGGCCTTTCTGATCTTTTGTAGCCTTTCCATCAGCTAACTAACTTTCCATAGTTGCTTTAGCTTTCATGACTTCAATCGATTTACAGTTCCGTCTAAGATGCCTGAGTTTACCACATCACCAACATGATTTCACCATCAGACGAAGGGATCTTGTCTTATATCTACCTCTCGTCTTAGATTTTCTACCTGAGGTTTTACCTTTTCCTCTATCTAGTGGTCGACCTCTAACTGTCAAGACATCACGGGTTGAATATTTAGTGTTATTTCATCCCATTTATTCTATAAATAGATATGGAACCACACAATTAATATTCAATATGGTATTATTGCTTCCAATGGCCACGAGTAGGTTATCCCATGAGTCTAACAAATAACACAATAAACTAACACACTTTTATTCTTCAATGATTTTAATGTCTATGGACAACAACTGACCGATTACAATGTTGAACACATTCAGGTGCTCTATGACTAAGTCACCATTTCCCATCCTCAAAAGGCACAACTTCTTTTGAAGAAATCACTTGTTAACGTACAAGTTCCCCAACTTTTCCCACAACTTCTTTGCAATGTCTTCTCATGTTTTTTGCAGTGTCTTCTTTTGAGATATTTAGCAATACAGAGTTTGCAACACAAATTTGGATGGTACTCCTTTCCTATTTGTCAATATTGTCTTAGTCTTCCTTCAACATACCCACAAGAGTAGTTCCTAGGTCGATTATAATCCATTGTTCTCGATCTGCAAGGAGATATTCCATTTTAAGCTTCCAAAGTTCAAAATTTACTTTCCAAATTCTATCCTTGATGTACTATCCATTTAAACTCTAAATCAATATCTCTAAAGACTCCCACCGAAATAGGTACTCCCCTAGATCCACGATCAATCCAAAACCCTCAACAACAAGGCATCCCCTTGCATCCAAATACACCCATGATACCAATTGTTGGTTCTTAATATTGTTTCCAGTAGGTTTGCAAACTTTATTTAGTTAGTTATATTTATTAAATATTTAGTCAACATTGACATACACACCACATCAACACATAACATAGAAATTACTCTGGAAACTCGATCTTGGGAGAACCAACAAACAAGTGAACTCTTGGTTCATCTATTATCAAGCATAAATTTACTTGACTTGAGTGGAACCGACACAAACTAGTTAGTACTCATTATTACATATGTGATTATCCTCTCTCACAATATGCCACACACATAACAACAATTATCATCCATACATACACTATCATTGTGTATTATTTTTAGGTGCAATGTAGCTAATTTCTCATTAATGGTGGTTCATAAATTTCTAACCAAATACGGTTATTCTATTTTGACCTATCATTAGTAGTCAAATATTCATTGAGATTCAAGTCGTCTAAGTGCCCGTTGAATTCATGCTTTGTCGACTTACACCGACCAAGTCATTTGCCTTTGTCCAAACAACTTATTCCAGTTGATCGACAGAAAAAACTTCCATCTCCTGTTTCGTTCGATTGTAGTTTACCTATGCCAGTCAACTATTTACTTTGCCAGCTGATTTCATGTAAAGATTTTAACACACCCAACACTCCACTCATTCAGTTTAGCATCCGTCTCCTCCCATTTGGACTCTTACTTCTCCATATGTGTAATGCGATACTCAATGGTTTGCCTCATAACTTCTAGTTGTCCAGTCATTTTACTCAAGGTCCTTTTAATTTTTCATTCCTCATGTTGAAATATTGTAACTTCAAAGAATATTCTATATGTATTTTTTGTGGTCCCCAATGTTCCTATCGGGAGAATCACTTGTATTTCTTTATACCCCAATGTTTCTGATTGGGAGAATTAATAAGAGTCATGAGGAAGTCCCCTCCGTTGTAAGTCGGGTCATTAGTACCCCAGTTGTGGTTACTCGAGCCTACAAGATTAAATTAGGATTACTAGAGACTACATAACTGAATTAATTATCAAGTGAACGAAATAATATAAATAGAGGTGAGGTGCTTCTCATTTGAGACACACTTACACGCACTTATGTAGCGCATGAGAGAGAGAGAGAGACAAAGTTGTAGCTGGAGAAGGAGGAGGATCATTTTTTTGGTTTTACCTTTTATATTTTTGGGGCATCTATATTGAGGAATCTTTTGCTGGGTTTTTCTCTTTAGGGTTTTCCCAGGATAAATCTTTGTGTTATTTTTGTGTGGTTTTGCTTGTCTATCTTTCAATGATCTTTTGGCTTATGGTTATGCTGTTATGATGCTAAATGTTTTAAGATCTGATATAACCATTAAAATTCAACATGGTATCAGATCCACCCTAAAAGAAGACACCATGCAGCTGTAGAATCTAGGGCTTCTTACTTTTTGGGTCTCTCTCCACAATCCATCAGCAAAAGAAGCCTTAGGCTGACTCTCCATTGAAGGGCACATCTTTATGTCGAAGCATAATTTGTTTCCAAGCATTTTCAGTTTTTGCTGCGGGAACTTAGGGATTTTTACAGAAGAGGAATTTTAGAGTGAGCCCAACATAGGATTACTCTCCTTAGAGACCTGGGTCGAGATTTTTGGTTGGGTGAAACTCCGGGAAAGTCAAACCCTAGTTTGACCCTGGGCCTAAAAAAAACTAAAATACTGAAACTGATAGTTTTTGTAGATTCGCTATATATCAATATTGGAGAAGGATCAAGTGCCAAAAATTTCACATGTTGAAGCTAAATTCCTTATGTACACTTTATCCAAGTTTCAAACTTAGATTCACTATATTCTAGGAGATATGATTCCTCCAAGTTAGGGTTCCAGCCTCTCCCAAGATTCATCCCTAAACATGACACCTGGGGAGAATTGTGATATCTCGGGCTACAAAGGTACAAATAAAATTTCGCAAGATGTTCCACAAAGGGCACAGAATGTACTATCTGTGGTAAGAATGTCAGACCCCGAAGATGAAACAGTGACACGTTGAAGTCTGTACAAGTTTTCTCTTCTGAACAATATTGAAATGATCCACCTTGGGAAAACGCTCATAAGTTCCAATTGGTAAAACCAATTCTGCTCTAACCTATGGTGTTGGAAAGAGGACATGCGAGGCTACCTTAGTACAAAGTTTACGACACATAGGAGTAGTAAGTTATAGATACCGCAGAAACAATATCAGGCATTCTGTAGAAGAAACTGAAGAAAACTAGGGCATCGGATAGTTTGCAATTCTGATCACAGTTTTGGGAAAATGAATATGCTGCTCAGCTCGCCTTCAGGAGACACATATTTCTATCCAATAAGATCTAAAATATTCTAAGTTTTGAAAATTAGGGATTCTTTCAATAACCCTAGATCAGCCAGATCCGGAACCAGGACGAACACCTCAAACCGGTAAGATCTAATCTTTTGCCATTTACATTTGAGGTTCTCATTTCAAAATGACCTAGCACCCCAGCTTGATGACAAGCTTGGTAAAGCTGAAAAAATTCCAAGAATGGAAGAATAGGATTTCACTGGTTCTTGAAGAAAATGAATTGGACACCTACATAAGTGGAGAGGTTCCGGTTCCAAAGGGAAATGAGGCTAAAGCCTTACACAAGAAGAAAATCGACTCATAATAAGAGAAGAGAAGATGGGAGCAACTAAATATCAAGTGCTCACGATTCAAAGAAGATCCCTCAAGCAATGAGGAATATGAAGAACTCAATTCTTGAAGAACCCCTTATCCATCTTAGCATTTGGATAAGAAATGATGATGTCATGATGAAGCAGAAGGATCAAGAAGGAGTCTACCCACGAAACGAATAAAAGATAAGTATTCAATTGTCATTTCATGATATTGTTTTATATTCAGTTGATGTGTTATGCATGACATAATGTTTGCATTAATGACAGTATACTACTAATATGCATTGATGGGTAAGTAGCTCATGGTGCTATACAACTCTCCATTGCTACTTATCTAGAATGAAACCTCCTTGCTGACATATTGGATTAGTGCACAATCTCAATGATGTCATGGTAGAGATGGAAGGCATCTAGAAAGTTTCCATGAGATATGGATGAATATTGTATTGGATAAACATTTTCATGATGCATAAGAATTTGTCGTTGTGCATATGTTCTATGACATGGTTCTAACCATGCAATTGGTGCATTGACTTGTAGGAAAGGTCCTGTACAACCACCTACAAGAAAAGAAGGACGAGACTTGTTCCGAAGAACAAGTGATGACAATTCACGATTCACTCCAAGAAACATGAATCTAAAGCTCCCAGGGTCAGAGACACCGTGACGAAAGAAAGAGCTTCAGAGAGCGGTAGATCCACCTCGAAGAATGAAGACCATCATGGGTACGAGAGATAACTCAAGATGAAGAAAAGAATGGCGAGACTTCCAAACCAAAGTAAGTGGCCTCAGACACACTCTAGTTGTGTAAAATAGTTGGGTGACGTCATTGATGCTAACCTTTCCGGCTATGAAAGAAGTTATGATCAAAGAGTAATAGTTGATCATGGGGAATGATGTCTATGATATGGTTTCGAGACTTGAAGGGAATTCCATAGTATCTTCCATATGGATCTACAAGAACAAGTGTACAAAGAAAGGTTCATGGTTTTCCTCAGAAAGAATAGACTATGAAATGACATGCTATATTGACCAGACCCACTAGAAGTATATATCAAGCAGAGAACCACCTGTACAGAATGAAGAGAGAAGATGATGCTCCGCTTCAGAGGGAGTGACTATAGAAGATCTCTGAGTTCGACATAGTACGGCATGATGGAAAACTTCCTGATGGATCGATACTTTACCAAGAGTAAAGGGGGTTCCAACCTTCAAGGTTGAATGAGGAAGAATAGGATATGCCGATGACCTAACATGATGATGAAAGAATACTAGAATGATGTTTGGGATATAGTACTCAAACCAGAAAGCAAGAATGTGGTATCTTCCAAATGGATTTGCAAGATAAAATATGTTGCTAATAGAAGTAAGGCAAGACTTGTGGCTAGAGGTTTCTCTCAGAAAGAGGGAATTAATTCTGAAGAGACACTTGCTCCAGGAAGCAAGGTACACTTCCTTAAAAACTATCATGGTACTTGCATCCATGATGAAGTGGGACTTACACCATATGAATGTAAAGACAACCTTCCTGAATGGTGTGATTGGAAAAGAAGTATACATAGATCAACCATAAGGATTTGAAGTTGAATACAGAAAGACTCACATATGCAAGTTGAAGAAGGCCCTGTATGGCCTGAAGCAAGCTCCCAGAGCTTGGTATGGAAGGATAGATAGTTTCCTGATGAGCATGGGATTTACCAAGAGTAAATCCGATCCTAACCTTTACTTCAAGGTTATAGAAGACGAACCTATCATATTATTACTATATGTGGATGATTTATTTTTGACAGGGAATGAGAAACAGATTATGGAAAGCAAGAAGAAACTCGCCAAAGAATTTGAGATGAAAGACCTTGGGTTAATGCATTATTTCCTAGGTCTGGAAGTATGGCAAAATTCAGAAGGAATCTTTCTCAACCAGGGAAAGTATGCAATAGAGATTTTGAAAATATTCGATATGTTGGAATGCAAAGCCATGGCCACACCCATGGATTCCAACCTAAAGTTGTTAGATGATGACTCATCAAAGTTAGTGGATGTGACTCAATATAGACAGATCATTGGGTCGTTGATGTACCTAACAAATACCAGACCTGACATTTGTTTTGTTGTGAACACTCTGAGTCAATATCTAGTTCAACCTAGACGTGTTCACTTAATAGCTGCAAAACATGTGATGAGATATCTAAAAGGGACTATAGACTTTGGTCTATACTATGATGGAATCCATGAGTACATATTATATGGCTACACGAATGCATATTGGGCTGGAAGTGTCTCGAACAGGAAAAGCACATCAAGTGGATGTTATAGTCTGGGATCTGCTATGATTTCATGGTTTAGCAGGAAACAATCTAGTGTTGCTCTTAGCACGGCCGAAGCAGAATATATAGCAGCTTGCTCTTCTAGTTGTGAAGCCATATGGATTCGAAAGCTGATGTCAGGGTTATTCAAACTAGATTTGGATACTACCATGATTCTATGTGATAACCAAAGTTGTATTAAGATGACAGAGAACCCAGTGTTCCATGACAGATCGAAGCACATAGAAATCCATTATTTCTACATTCGAGATATGATGCAGAAGGGAGCCATAAAGCTCAAGTATGTGAGTATTGATGAACAAGTTGCTGATGTGTTGACGAAGCCTCTGTCTCAAGTAAAGTTCGAATACTTTCGTGACAAGCTTGGTGTTGTTCAGAAAGACCTTCCTCAAAAGGGGGAGCAGTGATGTAGTAGTGGGATTGTATCATCCCTGGACATTTGTCCTAAAGTGATCCGGTGACTTCGGTCCTAGAGAACGAAGAGGGATTGTATCATCCTGGGACATTTGTCCAGAAATGATTTGGTGACTTCGGTCCTTGAGAATGTGGTGGGATTGCATCATCCTTGAACTTCTGTTCAAAATGTATCCGGAGGCTTCAGTCCACATGAATGTGGTGGGATTGCATCATGCTTGAAATTCTATTCAAAATGTATCTGGAGGCTTCGGTCCCCGTGAATGTGGTGGGATTGCATCATCCCTGAACTTTTGTTCAGAATGTATCCAGAGGCTTCGATGCCCGTGAATGTGGTGGGATTGCATCATCCCTGAATTTTTGTTCAGAATGTATCCGGAGGCTTCGGTCCCCGTGAATGTGGTAAGATTGCATCATCCTTGGACTTAGTCCTAAAGTGATAGGGAGTGATTATCCCGTAATTGTATCTGATAGCTTCGGCTGTCGAGAATGTGGTAGGATTGTATCATCCCTGGACTTAAGTCCAAAAGTGATATGAAGACTTTCGTCTTCGTATTGTGGATTGCAAGTTGTTGATGATGATGATGATGATGATGTTCATGATTGAAAGATCAGAGTGTGATGATGATGATGTTCTTGATCGAAAGATCAGAGTGTGATGATGATGATGTTCCTAATCGAAAGATCAGAGTGTGATGATGATGGTGTTCGAAAGATTAGAGTGTGATGATGATGATGTTCATGATCAAAAGATCAGAGTGTGATGATGATGATGTTCCTGATCGAAAGATCAGAGTGTGATGATGACGATGTTACTGATCGAGAGATCAGAATGTGACGATGATGATGTTACTGATCGAAAGTTCAGAATATGATGATGATGATGATGACGCTGATCGAAAGTTCAGAGTATGATGATGATGATGTTGATCGAAAGATCAGAGTATAATGACGATAATATTATTGATCAAAAGATCAAATTATTGCTGCTGATGATGATGATGTTGCTGATTGAAAAGTCAAAGTATGATGATGATGTTGTAGATCAAAATATCAAAGTATTGCTGATGACGATAATGATGGTGTTTGATTGAAAGTTCAAAGCCGATGACGATGATGTTGTTTGATCGAAAGATCAAAGTATTGATGATGATGTTGCTGATGATGATGATGTTGTTGATCGAGAGATCAAAGTATTGTTGATGATGTTGCTCAAAGTATTGTTGATGATGATGATTGCTGATTGAAAAGATTAAAATGTTGATGATGTTGTTGTCGATCGAGCGGTCAAAGTGTTGTTGCTGCTGAAGATTGAAGACGAAGACTATATGTCGAAGATGATGAAAAGATTCCGATGATCTATAGATGTGTCACCCTGATGATGTTGATGATGTCCTCTCTCTCCTATTGTTGTTGTTGATGTTGTTGTAGAATACTCTTCTCGTTAAGGGGAAGTGTTGAAATATTGTAACTTCGAAGAATATTCTATATGTATTTTTTGTGGTCCCCTATGTTCCTACAGGGAGAATCACTTGTATTTATTTATACTCTGATGTTTATTATCAGGAGAACTAATAAGAGTCATGAGGAAGTCCCCTCCATTATAAGTCGGGTCATTAGTACCCCAGTTGTGGTTACTCGAGCCTACAAGATTAAATTAGGATTACTCGAGCCTACATAACTGAATTAATTATTAAGTGAACGAAACAATATAAATAGAGGCGAGGTGCTTCTGATTTGAGACACACTTACACTCACTTGTATAGCACATAAGAGAGAGAGAGAGAGAGTTGTAGCTAGAGAAGGAGGAGGATCAGTCTTTTGGTTTTACCTTTTATCTTTTTGGGGCATCTATATTGAGGAAGCTTTTGCTGGGTTTTTCCCAGGATAAATCTTTGTGTTCTTTTTGTGTGGTTGTGCTTGTCTATGTTTCCGTGATTTTTTGGCTTATGGTTATGTTGTTATGATGCTAAATATTTTAAGATCTGATATAACCATTAAAATTCAACACCTCACTCCTTCATTCAAGGTTCGATTGAATGGATTGGCCATTCTAGGAAATAAAGAAATATGGAATAACCCTTTATACTTTTTAGAGTTTAAGGTTCCCCCAAATCAAAAATAGAATGTCCCTGAGTAATCCCTCTAAAAGGAACTATTATGTCTCAAAAAAATGAAAAACTAACCATTATATAAATCCACACCAACCAAATGACCCCAATCCAATATGAAGAACAAAGTTCAAGGCAAATGAAACTATTTTCTTAGGAAAGAAAACCATTAAGAGCGTGGGATCTTACCGTTGTCATACACAAAAATAACTAGAGATGTTGCCTCCATAGACCAGATAAAACCTTATAGGGATTGTACGCAGTTTATTCTAGAACTACCATTCACAAACATGTCATCTTGAAGAAGAAATATCCTACCAATGTGAATGCACCTGAGTAAATTGGCTTATAAAGAGATACATGCCAATATTTGCAATTGAAAGAGAAAGGTAATCTAAGGAACAAGAGAGTGTAAACAATCCCTTGCGCATAGTTATTATGTTGAAATGATTTCCATGCCATTCATATTAAATTTGAATACATATGTGATGCTCTTCTCCAATGCCTTGAGTGGATTTGTTTAATATTATTAAGTTTTTAACCATGTTTAACATCATAAATACTAGGGGAGTCAATACCTCTCAAGGGGTCCCCATTTTTCACCTGGATTCACTTATCTAGGTAAACTATTTCATTTGCTCAATGATTTGCTAAGCCATTATTTAATCTCCATATATGAAATAACTTAATGTCATCCATAGCGTTAAGGTTACAAAATATTATTTGAAAGGTTTTAAATAACATTGATATTTCCATAGAAGTATTGTTCCCTTCCTGACCTATCACAAAAAGTAAGTCTCCAAATATCTTGATTTAATCAACCTGACAAGCATGGAGAAGTTATGTTCCTAAGAACATAACATATATTTAATCTTGGTTATTTGTTCTTACTCCTATATCGCATGAGTAAGCCCCTATTGCACCTGTCACTTCTAGGCTACCCTTAGAATCTCCATAAATAACACGTATGGAACTATTGAGAGTTGAGTCATTCCTAAAACTATGATTCCTCGAGATTCATGCACCAATACAGGGGTGGCAAATGTGGGAGGGGTTCTAATGGACCCTGAAGGAAAATTGTGAAATAATATGCATGGAGACTAGGGATCAAAAACTAATAATCAAGTTGAATGGCTATCTTTGATGCAAGGGGTTGAGCTCCTTATCCCATTAAAGATTTTTGGAATTCTCATATTTGGAGATGATTTGATCCGGGGTGAGCTTGAAAACAATTTGAAACTCACTTAAACAAAACAGATCAATATAGAAGGATCATTTTATTGAACTGATTTCTAATAAAAAGGCTTGAATCCATGTGTGCATGCTAATCTTTATAATGTGTAATTAGTATTTATCATAACCACATAATGTGTATCGTAAACGTAATGCGGAAACAAAATTGTAAACGGAGGAAAAACAAGACAACATTACACATTTGAGAGACTTGTTGATAACATAGTCCTCCATACCCCCTGGCTATGTCTTCGGGCTTGATCAAACATATAACCACTTCATTATATTCCTCAAATATGTTGGGACTTTCTCACCAGTGATTGCATACAAATGTTCCTTCTCCCTAAAAAGGATTCAAGAAGGAATCTTACACAAATGACCTTACTCTAGACGTTAGGATGATAGCTTTCTTTGTATTTGCAAGCTCTACAAAGCTCTCTTAAAACTGCTATAAATATTTGAGCCTCAAGCTAAGCTTATAATCTCTAAACATCATCTCAAAATATGATGGCCTCAAATGGAGTTCTCACAACAATCCTCCAAGGACAAAGACTCCAACAAGATTCATGGATCTCACTCTCCAAAACCACTCCAAAGAGTCTCTTACACAAAATGGATCCAAAAGCATGCCCCCAACAACAATGGATAATAGGGTTTATATAGCTTAAGTTTCCCTCCTTAGACATTATTAATGTGAATCCAACTTAGCCCCCTTGGTTGGGCCAGTTTACAAAATAAACATAACATAGTATTTTGGTTACAAATTGTTTAAACATGGCATGGTTTGTTTGTTTAAACCCACCCCCACATGTCAATATTGCCAATGCTACAACTATTCCAATGGCCCCATTCGTTAGACTCAACACCTAACTTGGTTACAATTACATGGCATAGGGGTTGTTGGTTACAATTTGTTGTTTAATACATAACATGGGGTATCTAGTTGGCTAACTTCCAAAATGGTTACCAATAAACAACACTATAGTTTACATATGGAAGTCGTCGTGGCATAATCCAACCGCTCTCAAACTTGGCATAACGAGTGCTCTTAAATGGCATGGCATAATGTTTGCCGACCATGAACAACCACAACTAAACTTGGTCGATGCTCCAACAAAAGGAATCGTGTGGAGGCTTTCCAACTAATAAAAATCCGCCATCGATGGGGTTGACCCCACTTGAACTACACGTTGTATAACAACCATGGGTTGGGGTTTAGGTCCCCGCCCTTTTTCCGCCCATGTAAAATATGGACCTACGTTAAATAGCATAATTCCCATACCGCTTCCACAAGTAACAACCGTAGGTGGGATGGTAAAGGCGCTTGGCTTGTACAGGGGAGATAACGAGTTCATGACTTATCGGTCCTTTATAACGAGCTCATAACTTATTGGTCCTTTTTTTCTCTACCAAACTTAAATAGAAGTTGCACCATTTTGTTATAAGAAACAACCTATGTCGGCTGTCATGGTGAAGGGGCTATGCTTGTGAGCAATAGGTTCAATTTATGCTTTCTCACATAATTTTTGGAAAATAGAACAATACAGGAGCCATTGGGTTGCCATGTGGCGACTTTGGGTTGGTCCACATCACCATCCATTCTACCAGCTGGGTCACCACATGTCAATATAACATTAGTCGACGTATTGTATAACTCAGTTGCAATCTGTCAATTCAATTTGCCATTGTGCAGTTGTACATGACACGTGACATTCTTTTTCCCATTCCGAATAATGTCAAAACTATTTTACCGAAACTCCAGAGTTTAATATCTCGGTCGTTTTTACTCTGTTTAAGGAAAAATGAATGTCATCAGAACTCTTGTCAATGTTAGAGTTTATGCAACTTCAGAAGCTATTCTTATTGTCCTACTCCGAGAGTTGAACTTGTTGTAATCATTCATACAAACCCTAGAAAGAACAATGCAAACCTTGGGGTGAAAAGCCAACAATAAAAGAAATAAAATATAAATTATATTGCTCCCCCAAGTGAAGTCGGCCCCAATTAAGTTTTTAGTGGGAAAACAATATAAATAGGAGGCGCTCCTCCTCATTTTGACACATAGCAGCAGCACATAAACACAAGTGACAACAACATCACAATAACACAAGTGAAGTGCGTGATTTTCTGGGAGAGAGTGCAGCTACATAGCAGCTCAGAGAAGTTCACATACACTACAGAAGAAGACTATTTTCAGGGTTTCAATCTTTGGAAAGCATTTCCATATTTTTTTTCTTTCATTGTACTCTGATCTATGAATTATTATCTTTAGACGAAGGTTGTTGGGTTTTCTCCCATTTGGGTTTCCCAAAATACTTGTGTTATTGTTCTATGCTTTGTCTATCTTCTAGTGATCCTATTGATAAATGCAATTAAGATATAGTGCTATAATCTTAAGAAAATATAACATGGTATCAGAGCAGTATAGAAGAAGCCATTGCCGGAACTCTGTCGGCAACCTGTTGAAACTAGGGTTTCATCTTTCAAGGTCTTCACTCAACCTTTTGGTAGAAAAAGAGCATTACGAATTTCACTCTAAGGAGGTCATATCTTTTGGTGAAGACATAATTCAATTATGAGAATTTTCAATTTTTGACCTAATTCTACAGTTGCATTAGAAATTAGGGTTTCTAGTTTTGACCTACTTTCTCCACAATTTTGGCTTGACTCTACCTCTACTCAACTCACCTCCCTAGAGCGCATTTATCTGTGGAGTCACTTTTCCAAAACTCCAACTTTCATTTTTGAGCTAACCTCTGTTGGGGTCTCAAATCCAGATCTGCAGTCAAGATGATCAGCATGAAGGTTGAAGATCGTTTGGAAGGGGCTTCCAATTTCATCCCCTGGAAGTCTAGGGTTCTTCTTCTACTAGAAGAAAATGACTTACTATAGTTTGTAAAGGCAAAGGTCCAAGAACAAGAATCTGAAGAAGACAAGCCTCGATGGAGAAAGGATGATGCCAAAGCACAGAGGATTTTAGTGGACTCAATTAGAGATCACTTGGTTCCTCAGATCTTAGAAAAGTTGATGGCGAGAAGGATGTTAAAAACCCTAAAGAAGCTATTTGAACATAGTAGCATCAATGTGACTCTCACATTGAGGAATCAACTGTCGAATATGAAGATGATGAAGTCCTAGAATATTCCCTCATATTTCATGAGGATCGCTGAGCTCCGGGACAAGCTAAAGTCCAGTGGAGACAATCTTGAAGAAAAGGATCTTGTCATGACCACCTTAAATGGTCTCCCATCATCTTGGGAGTCTTTCATCCAAACTATAAGTGGTCGAACCAAGTTGCTCAAATTTGATAAACTATGGGCATAATGCATTCGGGAAGAAACAATAATCGCAGCACGCATAAGACTTCATGGTACTGAACCTGAGGAAAATCAAGCGTTCGCATATCATGTCAAGAAAGGAAAGGGAAGGGGAAGGAAGCTGTACATTCACAAGCACCAAGATAAGAGATCAGGTCCTCCCCCAGATCAAAAGAAGCAATAGAAGAAGGACTTATCTCAGATACAGTGCTACAAGTGCAAGAAATATGGTCATTATGTCAGTAACTGTCAAAGTCCAATCAAAAGGAAGCATGAAGCTTCAATTGCTGATGTAGGAGAAGACCCTCCTCACAACGAGCCAAGGAAGGATGATTGTTCGGAGTTCTTCTTCTAAGATATGATATGAAGATACAAACTGTGATGATCGTCAAGCAAGCATATGAAGAGCAGTGGACTCTAACAGTAGGGGCCCACCCACAAAACTACAAAAGATAAGTATTTTTTTTTGTACTAGGGGAATCGGTAACTGGGCGGTTCTGGTACTCGCGTGACACAGGGTCCATTCCCGTCGGCTGCCACTATACCCCTAGGTGTGTCCACACAGCCTGCAAGCATTGGGCACAGATAATTCGGGGTGAGATTTGAACTTGAGACCTCCTTTACAACATTCCTTCATTTACATGGCATTTGCCAGTCAATCTACACCCCTGAGGGCACAAAAGATAAGTATTTGATTTTACATGCTCTAGTAGATTAGATTTGGTTGTTTTTATGTTTTACACAGATCTACATTTCTAAATTCAGGTAGTTAAATAGTATGTCATGCTGCACAACCCATCTAGGATGACAACTCCTTTATAACATACTGGAGTAGTACACATTCTTAATGGTATGCTATAATGGATACAATCTAGATAATGGCCTTACGTGTGTTGTGTCGAAGCATTGACTAAAAGGTTGCCTACATTATTTCATTAATACATTGATTGTGAAATATTGCTAACCATCTGACGAGATTTGACTTGTAGGGAATGCCATGATCTACAAGAACAAGTGATCCCGTTGATATACAGATGGAAAGGAAGCAAAAAACTTTAGAAGCATGTATTATGACTCTTAGACCTAGAATAATCTCATGCAGAGATTTGGTGATCAGAAGCGAAAAGCTTCTACAAATGTCGGTCTATCTGCTGCTTCAACAAGATTTACTTAACTGAATTCTAAGAGATAGAGGGATTTATCCCTCAAGGACAAGGATTCTAGTCTATTACATATGATATAAACTTGATGACACTGTTGTCGTGACTCGAACAAGACAATTGAAGGATCTGTGATGAAACTGGTCGTCACTAGGATGGATAATTACTTTCCAAGTCTACATTCACTTTCCCAAGTTAGATCCTTCAGGAAAGAAGGAAACATTCATGGGATATCACAAGTATTCAAAGGATTACCGAATATACATCCCATGATCGATTGAAATTGAAGTCAAGCAGGATGCAACCTTTGAAGAAGAAATGGCTATCCGAAAAGGAAGAGGATTAGATATGGAGATCGATGACGATGAAGAGATGAGATCATCTCCCCCTCCAAACATTAAGAGAGAGTCTGAAGAAATGAATAAATCGATCAGTCCCATTAATCCAGTTGAGCTAGATGATTCTCCCACAGATATGGAAGTAGGCCAGAAAAGACCCAGATGGGCACGACAGATTTTGCAGAAACTTCGCATGGAGCAGATGGGAGCATTGAATAATACAAGGCCAGATTTTTACCAGAGGATTCTCTCAGAAAGAGGGAGTCGATTATGATGAGACATTTGCTCTTGTGGATTGATATACTTCCATCAGATCAATCATAGCTATTACTTCGACAATGGGATGAAAGTTGTATAAGATAGATGTCAAGACAACCTTTCTCAATGACATTGTTGATACATTACTTCTTGAGATTAGAAGTATGGTAAAGGTAGAAGAATATTTTGAAAATACACCATAGATATACTGAAGAGATTTAGAATGTTGGACAACAAGTCCATACCTACTCCGATGGATGCAAATTTGAAGAAGATGAGAGATTCTGCTTCAGATTCAAATTTGATCGATCCCACTATGTATCGCCAGTTGATTGGGTCCTTGATGTATCTGACAAACACCAGACCAAATATTTGTTTTGCTGTGAATGCCCTCAGTCAGTTCATGTGCGAATCGAGGCAGATTCACTGGACTGTTGCAAAACATGTGCTCAGATACTTATGTGGCACTGTGGGATATGGTCTACGATATGATTTAGAATGTGACTTGAAATTGCAAGGGTTTACAGACTCATATTGGGTCAAATGCTATATTGATAGGAAGAGCACTTTAGGATGTTGTTCCAATCTGGGTCCTGCAGTTATTTCCTGGTGCAGTAGGAAGCATAAATCAGTAGCTCTCAGTACTGCAAAGGCTGAGTATATGGATGCAAGTTCAGCAGCCTGAGAAGCAGTTTGACTTTGTAAACTCCTTGCAAGATTGTTTGGTCAGATTCCAGAGCCAACTGTGATTCACTATGATAACCATATTTGTGTGTAGATGTCAGTGAATCTTGTATTTCATGACAAGTCAAAGCACACAGAGATTCGATATCACTTCATACGTGATATGGTGCAGAAAGGTGCGGTCGAGCTACAATATATTTCGACAGATGACTAGACTGCAGATGTTCTCACCAAGCCTCTTCCCAGGGTGAAATTTGAATAGTTTCGCGGAAGACTTGGAGTAGAAGAGAACGTATCCCTCCTTGAGAGGGAGACATGACAAAGAGACACTCACTTTACCTTTTCCCAGGTACCTCTGCTCATCTAGGTTTTCAGCCAGGTATGGGAGAAATCCCATCGACAAATGAGACATACATGTAGTAGAAGGTCAGGTTCATACAGGTGCCTCTGCTCGTCCAGGTGCTCAGCCAGGTATGGGAGAAATCCCATCGACGGATGAGTTGGACAGGTAGTAGATGGCCCTGTGATTACACAGGCACCTCTACTCGTTCATGTTCTCATCCAGGTATGGGAGTACCGCATCGACATATGAGATGAATAGGTAGTAGACGATCGTGCATGTGTGCTCATCCAAGATCTCTAGCGAGGCATGGAAGTATTCCATTGGCAGCAGAGACAGATAGGTAGCACAAGATTCTCTCTCAGACATCCAGATAGAACAAATTCATAAAGACAACCTTCAGTACGTTTAGAGATGATGGAGACAGTATAGATGTACAAATGAAACCCAACTGATCATGATGATGATGAAGACCTAAGCATACCTTCCTTGTTGAGAGGGAGTGTTGGAGTTTATGCAGCTTCATAAGCTATTCTTATTATCCTCCTTCGTGAGTTGAACTTGTTGTAATCATTCATACAAACCCTAGAAAGAACAATGTAAACCTCGGGGTGAAAATCCAACAATAAAAGAAATTAAATTAAATTATAAAATATAAAATTATATTGATCCCCTAAGTGAAGTCGGCCCTAGTTAATTTTTTAGTGGGAAAACAATATAAATAGGAGGTGCCCCTCCTCATTTTAACACACAACAACAACAAAAAAACACAAGTGAAGTGCATAGTTTTCTGGGAGAGAGTGTAGCTACACAACAACTTAGAGAAGTTCACATACACTAAAGAAGAAGACTATTTTCATGGTTTCAATCCTTGGAAAGCATTTCCATATTTTTCTTTTTTTTCTTCATTGTACTCTGATCTCAGAATTATTATCTCTAGATGAAGGTTGTTGGGTTTTCTCCCATTTGGGTTTCCCATGTGAAAAATACATGTGTTATTGTTCTGTGCTTTGTCTATCTTCTAGTGATCATATTGATAAATGCAATTAAGATATACTTCTATAATCTTAAGAAAATATAACACTCAATCTCTACACGATGGTGTTGTCCTTTATAGAACTTTAGAGATGTATTTCCAGAGCATATTTAGATCCTCTTGGATCAAGAGACTCCAAAATAGTCATCCAAAAAATGCATAATTGCATAAAAGACAAAAACTGGAATTGTGGTAGAATGCAAACAAGGATTCTTAATCTCATGATCAACTCGGGCTCTATTCTTGTGTACCACATTAGAAGGAAAAACAATGGAAAATATGATGAAATGGTGAATAAAGGCGCTAGGATGCATCAAGGAATCATATCTATAAACAATCTAACTCCAATTAGAAAATAGATCCCTTGTCTTTAGAATCTTATAGTTTAAATTGTGTGGGGGAGTTAAAGTATTGGGGGGAAATGAGCCAAACCATAATCTTGCAGAACAAGAAAGGCCCCATAGCTCATTCCAATCTTATCAAGCGGGGAGTTGAAACATTGTCGATGTGTCTAGGTGGTAAAAGGAATGGGAAGTAGGCATGAAGAGGTGTGATTAGAATAGGAGCATGTGAGGGGAGGGGAGTAAAAGCCATCGCGAGGGAGGTCTCATCCCCCAATTAGTTCTATCAGGCCCACACAGGTGCAAACAAGGTAGAGGAGACGATGAGTGATTACAAGAATGTGCCCTGTGGAGAAGATTAGAAAAATTTGTGGGATGAGGAAGCAATAAAGGGACAATGTGGAGAGGAGAGTCTCTAGTACCATTTTGCCTCTGCGAGCATAGCAACGAATGAATACAATAACAATCTCAATCTAGAGGTAGGCTTGAATTGTGTTCATGATGTGGATGCTTTGAGTATCTCTTCTTATCGACAAACCTACATTGAGGTTTCTGAGAAGAACTTAGAGGAGGAGAGTTTCTTTATAAGTTTAGGCAGTAAGGCATGCTTGGGATCCTAAATAATTAATCCTAAGGGGATAAATAATGCTTTCTCAATCAGGAAATTTGAAGAGAATATGCCTTCTTGGAAGGACATATTTAGCACTTTTAGAAATAATTTGGACTTCAAGAGAATTTTGTGGGTGGTATATGACAAAATATGAGGTATGATGGATGGGACGAGGCATGCAACCCTTAGGATTTCCAATCTGGAACCGAGAATGGATGATATAGATGGAAATATGTGAGAACATATAACTCTCATGGATGAAGTCATAAAATAACTTGACAAGCTGGTCAAAATGAACTAGGGTAGTCATTGTCAGATGTCCCCTTTAGATGAAGCCAAGCCAATGGGAGAAAAGCAAGGATAGAATAAGATTTATTGATAATATATTTTGCTAATATATGCTATGCTTTTTTGTGTTATGCTATGTAATCAATTTGTAAGGATTTATAGTACAAATGTAATAACTATAGATGAACAAACAATAGTTAAAATTTTGGAAGATACATAGTTGTAGGTTGTTTGGTCTCTGCAATAACAATTGCAAATTTTGAACTCTGGTTTATATCTCTGTAATAGCTTGTTGGTATCATATTTTTAAAACAATTAATTTTAGTTTATGTGTAATTAAAAAAGAGATTCACGCACCAATAGAAATTCGACCAAGGTTTTTTAGATAAAAAATTGGATTGAGGGGGGCTCGCAATTAACAAGTCTTGAACCTAAGGGCGTTATTTAATAGTGGCATTTTCCTTCACAATTTCATGAATTCCTTATGATTTAAGAACTTATAGCATAATATATTTTTCCTTGATTTTTATACAATGGGGATTAAAAGAGATTGAGGAGAAGATCATTTTTTTTCTAGTAAGCCAGTTCTTCCAACATATAAACTTGGGAAGCGCCATTCAAAGTTTGCACAAGATTGGTTTATTATGAAGAGATCCAAGGTAATAAGGTTTATAATTTTCAAAGAGATTGCTACAGAGTGGGGGAGATATAGTTTCCCCCAAATCAATCAAATCCTTAACCCATACCTAATGTGCAAAATCACATTCTAGAAATAAGTGCTTTGTTGTATCTTACTCCTTAAGGCACAACAAACATCGAGATGGCCCATGAATTTTTTGTTTTCTAATATTTCATGCTATGAAAACTGTGCTATGTGATAAAACCCAATATAAGGACTTAATTTTAGGTAGACCATTTGGTTGTGAGGTCATCTTCCACAGTTTGGACTATGGAGGCAAAAGCCAGTTTTTTAGATGCATATTATAACCTCTACAGACATGGGTAGAGTATTGGCCTTCCTTTCCCCATCTACAACTATGTCTAGACAAAATTCTAAGAGTAGCAACAACTTAAATATTGGAAAGGAGACTTTAATAATGAAATTGAGGGTTCTTCTGAATTTCCAACTACTTCCAGTTGTTCCATCACCTAAAGGAATCCCACTCTGAGATATCAAAAAACTAATTAAGCCGTCTAGTTATAAGTTATTTCCTTAATTATTCTCTTGTCGGCTTCAATGCTAGTTATAAGCTATCTCCTTAAATCTTCTTTTCCTGTAATCTTGTCTTTACATATATCAATTTGTTTACCATTTCAAGAAATCCAAAATAACCCATCCTTGATTAGCTTGTAGCTCACTTGCATAAATTCTAGATGCTTGATCCCCTACCCTCCCGTCTATTATGGAATATGCATCTCGATCTATGGCTACTTGAGTACTTTTTCCTTGTAATATCTTTCCACCATTTATTTTTCTTGGTGATGAGCCTCCATAAAATTTTGGCTCGCAAGTCCAAGTTCATTATCCATGGATATTTAATCCCTAAAACTCCATTGATTGGAGGGGCCATACCAATGTCCCATTTAACTAACTGAAATATAATTTGCATCAAAATAATTGTGGAGGACAACAAATATCTAAATCCCTAGAAAAATCAAATATCATAAATGAACATGTAAAAAATTAAACCCGTGCTACTAGGGTTTGCATCAACAATAACAAAAAAAGAACCCCTTGTTCTTGTTCCCAACACTAACTTCAACATATGCAAAAGTAGATGGTTTAAACCTGTTATCTATTATTGTTAAGAAGTGCACTATTAGTAAAAAGTCAAATAAAAACCTCATGTCAATCACTTTTTGGTCCACCTAAATGCCCTATTCGCAACATTTCCATAAATATTTTACTCTCTTTTCCACTCAGATTGTAAATCATTTTAACCAGTTTTTTCAAGTTTTTTTTTATACATGAAACACATTAACCAATACACATCATTTAAGCCTACATGTGACTTAAAAATATCACTTCTATATTAAAGCATCGAAGTAATTTGTTTTTCTCTCTTCTTGGCACAAAATTCCCTCGTGCTTGTCGCTAAAATTAGTATTATTATATTTATTATCTTCTACCAATGAAAGACATGCATAAACAAATACAAAAATTAGGAATAGGTTTTACAAAGTAAGTAAATAATTCCGGTCTAAAACTGTTTTCATATTAAGTGGTGCTCTATATATTTTAATATGCGTCAATGCGCACTATATAATAATATGTACCAATGTGTTTAAATCTCTAAGATGCATCACATACCTTATTCATAAGTACAAAAAACTCTCACTTTAATACTGTGGCAAGTTTTTGTGCCAAGCAATGTGCTCTACTATACTAAATATATTTTAATATGCGTCAATGCGCACTATATAATAATATGTACCAATGTGTTTAAATATCTAAGATGCATCACATACCTTATTCATAAGTACAAAAAACTCTTACTTTAATACTGTGGCAAGTTTTTGTGCTAAGCAATGTGCTCTACTATACTAAATATGCGTCAAGTTTTTGTGTCAAGCAATGTGCTCTACTATACTAAATATATTTTAATATGCGTCAATGCACACTATATAATAATATGTACCAATGTGTTTAAATCTCTAAGATGCATCACATACCTTCTTCATATGTACAAAAAACTCTCACTTTAATACCGTGGCAAGTTTTTGTGCCAAGCAATGTGCTCTACTATATTAGGCCTCTCACTTTGCTGGATTGGATCAGAGAAAAGGATAAAAAGAAATCAGGTATATCCATATGCTGGAAATCTGTGCTTTGTTCTTTTCATCTTATTGGTGATTTTTTGGTTTGCAAAATTGGGAATGGAGCTAATGTTCGTATTGGTATGGATCCTTGGGCAGGTTGTAAATGGCGCCATTGCTTACCTTCACATTTGATTGATATTGTTAGAATATAATCTGTAGGGATTATATACTTTGTAAATAAATAAATATAACTGATGTAGGAAGCCGAAAAGGCTGGGCGGGAGGTGAAACTCAACCGCCTCATGAAATGTATAAATATTTGCATTTGGCTATGTAATACAATGAATCGGGAGTTATTACCAACAAGTGGTATCAGAGCTTGGCTGCCTGCCTGCCATAACTCCTGCTTGTTGCCAGTCTGCACATTCCTGGCATTCTTCTTGCCAGTCCATTGCCAGACTGCTCCATCAGTCTGCCAGTCGAGTCGCATGCATTGTCTGCGTTACAATTCCTTCATGATTGAGTTTGTGTGCTGCAAACCCTAATCCTGAGTTATTCTTGTGCTGCGATTTCATGAGGGTGTGATCTTTGCTGTGACCTATCTTTCTTTGTTGAAGACCGATCAGTGTTTATGCTGCGTGTGCTACTGCGTGGAAGAATTGAACTGCCGTGGAAGCCCTTTCTTCACAGTCATGTCTTAAATCTTTTTGTGTGACTGTGTATTGAAGAGTAGACTGCGTGGTATATCTTTCATGAAGAAATTGTTTGATGAGTATAATATTGATAATGCGTTGGAGAGATATACAGCATTGATATATAATGCGTTGATCTGCATTGATATCTCTTGAGACTGCGATCTGCGTTGATATATCTGGAAGAGATGCTATTGTGACTGCAAAATATATGCTGCGATATCATAAACCCTAATTGTGCCCTAGTTTTATGCGTAGCATTTTCTATCTTACGTGCCTGTCACGTCCTCCAACCTTAATTGCTACCGCATCTGCAAAGCCTCATACATGCTCCAACATTACTCGTTGCCCATGATACAAAGCTAGAGCCATGGAATTTGCGTCTGTTGGCTACACACCAATTATCCGTATCTCAGGCCGGACTTGCTATATGTAAGCAGCAATCCCAGCAATCAGACCACCTCCACGCACTGGTACAAATACATCATGTAATGGGCCCTGAAGTTGGCGTATAATTTCCATTCCCGCGGTGAGTAATGCCATCGTTTGCGGACTGGAGGCGACGGAAATCTCAGAGGAGACGGCCAAAATATCAGAGCTGCGAGTTTATAATCTGACGACTGTGGAGGTAGCTGCGTGGAGTACCAGCATTGGAGAAAGAATAATGTATGCTGAAGAATAATTTAGAGCTGCTCAATCAATGATTGTGGAGAAATAAATATATGCTGCGGGAGCTGTGAATGCTTTGCATGGAGACTGGTTGAAGACTACTGTGAAGATTGCATTGAGACTGCGTTGTATGCTGAAGACTGAGTTTTATGCTGCTGAAGATTGCGTTGATCATTTGAGACTGCGTTGATCAATTGAAGACTGCTTGGTTGAAGAGTTGTATGAGAAGAGATTGCGTTGAAGACTATGCATTGAAGACTGAATGGTGCGCTGAGCGTGGAAGCTGTGCGTTGATCAACTGGTGTATGAGCTCGTGTGCTGAGATTTCATGTGAATATTGTGTGAATATCAGTCAGCTACGATATAGTTTGACCTTGTTTTATGCGTAAGTTTATATGCTGCATATATTGAGTTTACATGCTGCTGAATATGAAGACTGACAATTTTCTGTAAAGAGTCTCTTATGAAGCCTTGTATCAGTATCGGTTGGCTTTCCTGAATCCTTCAGTCATACAAGTTACGGCCCCAAAAGTTATTAGCATTCTCGTTGCACTTCAGTAGTTGAAATTTGAAAGGTTTGAAGTATGAAAGAACATTTCCAATACATTAGCATAAACCCTCACTTTGTATTGTGGCCGTGAAGCGTTGCTTTCAATCTTTATTTGCCCTATAATTTGGGCCTGAGTGTTTGCAGTCTATTGTGTCGCAATTTGCTCGTTTTAGATATCAGAAAATGAAGACTGATATATTATACATTGCGTGACTGCAAAATATTGATATAATACACATATATTGCTGCGTTAGAGACTGCGTGTTGGTGACTGCTGTCGATTTGAGGAGCAGCCTGAACCCTAACTTCTGTTGAGTTTTTTGTTGAAGAATAATGTATGCTGGAGAGTGCTGCGATTTTTGCTGTGTATTTGCTGCTGAAGACTGAGATTGATAGATTGCAGACCGATCTCAGAAACTGAAGACCGAGATTGATATATGCAAATGTTGTATGCTATATATTTCTAATGACTGATATAAAGAAGTCACTGACAGTGATATATTTTGTATCTACTGATATATTTGCTATAAAATTGCATTGTATTCACCTTGGCAGAGACTGTAGACCTGCAAGGTTATTATTTTTTATTTCTCTTTAAAAATTACACTAACAATTGTAAAGATGCAATCTATAGCATCCAAGAGAGGCAGAGGGGGCAGAAACAACTCCAGAAAAAGATCAAAGTGCAAGCGTTGTGGAAAGACTGGGCACACATCATATCAGTGTTGGGCTTCATGGGATTCCATCAAAGACAAGCACAACCAGAAGAAAGATGACCAAGATGCTAGTAAAACTTCTGATTCTTGTATTGTTGCACATTGTAATCTTGGATTTAATGAAATGACTTCTCTTTCATCTTATAAAGATTGTTGGCTGCTTGATACTGGTGCAACATCACACATGACATTTAGAAAAGACTGTTTTGAAGAACTGAATGAAACAATAGATGGCATAGTTTAATTTGCAGATAATTTAAGTATTAAACCAAAGGGAATGGGCACCATTCGACTGAAGATGCCTAGATTCCCTGATTTCTTGTTGAAGAACGTTCTCTATCTTCCAGAGTTGCAGAGA
>LPNX011100034.1:447654-804612 GCA_001517045.1 Pseudotsuga menziesii
AAAAGACAGGAAGATACTTGAATATTTGCAAGAAAAACAAGAGAACTCCACTCCATTGTTGGTTGACAATACTTCTGCAATCAAGCTGGCTAAGAATCCTAGATTCCATGATCGAACCAAACACATCAACACAAAGTATCATTTGATTCAACATCATGTAGAGGCCAAGACAGTCCATCTTCGACATTGTTCCACAAATGATCAAGTTGCAGACATCTTCACCAAAGCGCTTGGACGAGAAAAGTTTGAAAGATTCAGAAACATGCTCGGACTTACGAACACCCCTTCGGATTAAGAGGGGGATTGTTAGAATATAATCTGTAGGGATTATATACTTTGTAAATAAATAAATATAACTGATGTAGGAAGCCGAAAAGGTTGGGAGGGAGGTGAAACTCAACCGTCTTGTAAATTGTATAAATATTTGCATTTGGCTATATAATACAATGAATCGGGAGTTATTACCAACAGATATTCTGCATTCTGCAGGTTATTATTTTTTGAAAGATGTTGGGACATTGACTGTGTCTTACTTAATGGAACAAGGTTGGTTAAGCTCAAATGATCTAGGCCTAGTTGAGAATCTTGATATTAATGCTTGGAATGGATACTTAACCATTCTTAAATCTAGTCATATCAGATTTAGAAACAAGGAGGATGTACTTGTTTGGAATCAGGCTAAATCTGGTAAGTATTCCCCTAAAGGTGGATACATGCATTTGACTCTGGAACAACATGAAAGGGAAAATTCTTGGTGGTGTAATATGCTTTGGCATTTGAAGTGTCCCCTTAAGGCTAAGATTTTCTGCTGGTTTCTTTTTTCAGGGAAAGCCCTTTCTTGGTCTAAATAGAAGGGGTTGGGAAGGACCTGGACGATGTTACCTATGTAAAAGTGATGTTGAAACAAATTTACATTTAGGGGTTGAGTGCCCTTATACAAAATCTATTTGGAAGGAGATTGAAGCTAAGGTTAACATTCATAATCTTTGGGTTGGAGACACAATTCTTACATGTTTGAAGAATTGGGTTCTCAATCCTAAGGTAAAAACAATTAGATCTTTGCCCATCATTGTATCTTGGTTTATATGGAAGTCTAGAAACCATAGCTGTTTTGATAATTTCACTACATCTCCTCCGCAGGTTTCAGCTTTTAGTTTGGGTTTACTATCATCTTACCCTCTGGATACCGTTGTTTTGAAGATTAGAATCATTACGGAGGAATTTATTGACAAAACTAAACCTTGGGGGGCTTTTTTGATGGTTCTGCTTCTGGTAATCCACAAGTGTGTGGTGTTGGGGGTATACTTTACCTTAAAGATGACCATTATATCACTTTTAAAGCTGGGCTAGGGGTAGGGTCAAATAATTATGCTGAGTTATTTGCTTTGAAATTATTGATAATCTTGGCTTTGAACAAGCAGATAATGAATATCCATATTTTTGGTGACTCCTTGCTTGTCATAAACTGGATTTCTGGCAAATTTAGAATTCATAATTTGCAACTTGCTCAGATATTGCAAGAGGTCAACATACTTTCTGACCTTTTTGAGCAGGCTGATTTTAAACATATTTACAGGGAAAGAAATACTCTTGTTGATAAGTTAGAAAATGATGGTGGGAAAGTTCAGAGTGGGTATTGGATTATCTCTGAGTATCATGGGTCTGGAAGACATGATACCTTTCAGTTTTTTTAAGTTTAGATTGGGGACTTGAGGGACTTGAGACTGTTTCTCTGAGCAATGATGATGACTGTTTGGAACTTAAATTTTTTATCTTTTTTTCTTATATACAAGGTATGCAGAGATTATGGAGAAGACAAATTTCCAGATTTTGGATAACATGGTGATTTTTGGATAGTATGCTGGTTGACAGGATAGGCAGAGGTTATGAAGATAATTGGATAATCTTCCAATATGGTGACTTTTTTGGACAGCTTGATGGTTTTACTTGGATAGTTTGAATTTTGATGAAGGTTTATGGACTTGTGAAGTTCATTGCAGCAGTGATGATGCTGTTTGGAAACACTTCTATTTTTGAATTTCTTTTTTGAAGACTGTTTTAGATGGCTTATGTATGAAGTCTTTATTTTAAAGTTAAGACATTTTATACTCTAGATATTATGCTATTAGGGCAGTTTAATGTTTGCTGGTTTACACCATAGTCTTTTGCTTTTGAATAGCTTTTTTTGAGCTGAATATTTGGATTAAATGATCACTTATCAATTTTCTTGATAGTGGATCATCCCCACAATGTATTTTGTATATAGTATATAAAATATGATTTTTTTTATGGAAAAAAAAACTTTCTTGTGCCTTTGTTATATTATGCACACTAAATGCATTTTTGTGCCTTTGTTATATTATGCACACTGTGAAACCAAAAAACATGTTAAGAAGAAAACTAACAAACACAAGTTTTGGACTCCGAGGTAATGAGCGACCTTCATTAATTAAAATATTATTTATTTCAAAATAATCGTTGAGGCCAACAAATATCTAAACCACTTGTAAACACAAATATCATTGTGAAGGTGTAAAAAACATAAACACCTACTACTGGGGTTTGCATCTACAAAAACAAAAACAAAAACAAAAATAGGCCCCATTTTATTGTTCCCTACACAACATTCAACATATGTAAAATAAAAAGTTTGAAACGTGTTAAATATTATTGTAAGTACATTACTAGTACAAATCCAAAGAAAAACTTAGATTGGTGACTTTTTGATCCACCTAATTCCTCTAATTGCAACAATTCTATAATGATGTTACTCTCTTTTCCACTAAGATTGTGAACAATCTTATAGAGCTTTTTTCAAGTTTTTTTTATGCATGATGCATGTTAACCAATATGCATCAATTTGACCTACACATAATTCAAATATATCAATTTTATATTTAAGCACATGTGTAATTATTCTCTCATTTTCTTGACACAATCTCCCTTTGTGATCATTATGATCTGGATTATTTAGAGAATGAAATTAAGGCATAAATATAAAACACAAAATAACACACAAAGAAGATGCAGAGAGGATAGTAGCAAAGTAAAATCAAAATTGCATTCATGAATGCATTGGAAAAACAATGCAAATTTCAAAGCAATACAACTAGTGTTATAGCCCAAAATGACACATCTCTACCTGTGACCACTTTCCCATGATTCCGTCGCATGTCGACACCTCCATGACGACACTTCATGAAAGTCACTGAAAAAACATCTAACTTGGAGGACCCATATCTGGATTTTTGTAACTCTGTTTGACCTCTTCTCTACACCGTTGGAAAGGCACACGAGTCAGCTAAAACTTTCTAGAAGATGCCAAATTTTGAAAATTCACATAAATACCCTAAAAATGATATTTTGTGATGTATACGTGAATTGCCTTAAGGAAACTCGCGTGTTGCACGCGACTTGTTATATATAATACCCACGCGTCCCTCTGAACACATGACTATTTACATTGAAACCCAAATTTGTACGTGACTATTGTCACTGCATCTTGCGTGTACCTTTGCATACGTGACTATTGACATTGTAACCCGCGTATGATACGCGGCTATTGTCATTGAAACTCACTTGCTTTTCCTGTAGATGTCAAAAAAAAAATATTTCTCAAAATTCGGGTAGTTTGGGGGGTTAAGAAACTGAATCCTTTGGTTGTAACTGATCCTATCCTCACCCCTAACTCTTCAGAACACTATATAAGAGAGGGAAAGGGTCCATGAGAAGAGACTTGAATCTTTGTATTGTTATGCTGGAGGAATTGGGACTCTCATTCCCACCACCTTTGCCCTAGAAGCGTTCTCCTTGTGTTGCAGAGCTTGGAGGCTGAGTTCCTTGGAGAAGAGAAGTAACAAGACCAGATCAAAGTTTCATGAGGTTCCCAACTTGAAGAAAAGGTATAGTTGTACTTTTTTTCATGATTAATATAGATGTGATGTCCTTCTTCTTCCCAAATCATTGTTCAATTTGTGATTGAATATTTGTTTATGATCATATGATAATGTTAATCAGATTATTATTTCATGTTTCTTTGATTATCATTGCTTTACATATGGTCATATTGGTTTGAGGAAGATGTAAATCGTTTTGCAGGTCTCTTGGAGCAAGAGGAGCAAGAAGAGGATTGAAGGGCTGCTTGGATCAACCTTTGTTTGGATAAGGTATGAACCATTCCAATATTTGAACTTGCTTATATATACTTGCAGAACCATAAGCATCTCTCTTTCAACCCCGGTATGTTGATGGCCTCTTAAACCCTAGCCATAGGAAACTTTCCTCTACAACAACTAGTTAGAATGATAGTAGCTTATTTTTTAAGCAAGATGTTTTAGCTACGCTCATTAACAATCATGCCATTATAATAGGTTGATAATATCCCTTTAAGATAAAGAGATAAAACCTAAGTGGAAAAAACCATAAATATACAAAACACTAACCTTAGGAGATGAAGTGGCAAAAGGAATTTGGGTTGCAAGGAGTCTAGTTGATAAATTAACTTCCCGGGGACATATTCCACGTACAAACTCCATTTGGAGATAACAATAGCATGTCAGAAAGAACTCATTGAAAAAAATTATATTTAATCAAGGGTTACAACTTCCCATTACAAATGTAAGTCATCACATGGCCAAAAGACATTGTTTAGGGCCACAAAAATGCACCAAAAGGTCAGGACCTAAAAAATTGTAGAAGAGTTGTTAAGACATGGAACCATTCTAAATCCATGGAACATGCGAGTGGCCAATAGTATCCCCCTAGATTAGTCATCCCCCCTTAAGGAGGGATGGTTCCCATTCGATCAAGTTCCTCCATCATATGGGGAAGCTTTTGTTGAATTTGAATCCTAGTGAGCCATTTACCATAATAAAGAAGTTGTTGTGGTTTCTGTTGGGTCCTGAATTTACCCCTTTTTACTCTACTCTATTTCACCCTTTCTCCCTATTTTTGTCCATATTTTACAACTGAATCCTTACCTTTTTCGCACAAACAAGCATGAAGAATACATGTCTAAATCATTATTTATTATTTGTTTTATGCTTGGTTTTACTTATAATCATTGGTTTTATATTTTATTTGTGTTGATCCATCCATGATTTAAAAGAAGGGTTCATAATTACCAGGTGGATCAACTGCAACAACTCATCATACTCCAAAGTTAATACCGCTTGGCGTTGGCTACCTGGTCAATGATCTGGTCAACACTACTGGCAAAGGAATCTCAGATGCTCCTTCGCAATTTGTAAGAGTTTATAGCAGAGGAATTGTAACTGTAACTTTATCAATTCAATAAAGGAGTAGCAATTCTCAGCACTTTTCTGTTGTAGCTTTTGTGACATTTCGACAACATCTTTGTTCGAAGGCTAGGGACCTCCTACTTATAGAGTTGCTGGTAGTTTATATGTTTTAGTTTATTTACTTTTGTGCAGTGTGGAATTTCAGTATTGATACATTTACATAGTTAGCTGCAACTGCATTCATTAAGTAATTGTGTTTTCATGTTTTCTTTGGCTTGCTGTAGCAGTGCGTGTGACAGTCGACTGTGTAGTTAATTCTTTCTTTTATGCACAAGTGTATTAATAGTTGTTGCAGACTCCCTCAACTCCCGCGTGGCATGTTATTTATCTTTCTCAGAGTTTGCTAGATTAGATAGATCATTTGCTTTGATGAATTTGCTGCTTGATTAATTATTACTGATTGTTCTGGTTTGGTAATATAGACTTCCATCTTCTGCAAGAGTAATTTTAGGATAATTTATTTTTAGCTCATAGACCTTAAGATTGGTACGATAGGAAATATAAGTTCTTTTCAATTTCTATATGGATAATCTTACTTTGATTTCTTACAGGGAGTTGATTTGGCTAAGCAGTGATTAGAATTGAGTGATTTTCATTTTACTTATGAACTATTGAAAATGTTTATGCATATACTTTGCTAATTTCCTTTGAAATAAACAGACTTTCCTGGGTTGACAATTAAATATAGAACAATATGCTTGTTAAGAAATTAATAGGTATTTATAGTGCCCAACATTTTGGCGACGTTGGCAGGAAAGGTAATTGATAGGCATAATTAGTAGTTGAATTGGTTCATTTTCTTTAGTAGTTCTGATTCTTAGGTGCAGGATCGATAAGACACAATGAAGAGTTGTGCATCCTTCAATAGACCGAATAGGTTCCTTACCTGAGGATCAGGTCTTATTTATAAGCTTCCATGATTCATAGGTTTGCATGAATATGAGAAGAACTCAATGGGATATTCCCAGAACCCCCCAAAACACTAACTTGGCAGGTTGAATAGGTTGTGGCTGTAGCCCAGGCTTAGGGAGAAAGAAATTCATTGATGAATTAATTTCCAGGGTTGATTCTTCTACTGGAGCTCAAAATTGAGGACCATCATCTGTGAGAAGAAGCCCTATTTATCCTAGGATGGAAGCATCAGTGTCAACTGTAGAGAGATCGGTAGGAGTTGCGACACCATCTAGTGTTCCAATGGAAGGAACTCCAGGAGATAGGGGTAGTTCTATGGGATTAGGTGGACCAAAGGAGGTTTATCAAGTCAATGAAGAGGAAGTCACAAAATAGGAGTGGTTGCAGTTTTGATAGAAGTTTGAAGATCATAAGAATTGAGAAAATCAAGAGGCAGGTATAATCATGAATAACAAGCGTCACCATGAATATCGTGAAGAATAAGTAGGGGACAATCATAACGATAATGGATACCTCCAGCATGAGGAGAAATTTTCGACACTCCAGTTCCCTATTTGAAAAAAATCTGGACATGCCCCTATGAATAATATTTCACCCTCAGTGTTACCTCACTTTCGTGGGAAATCCACATAGAATCCAAATGAATTCCTCTTTGAGTTCGACATTCTCTATCAAAGTTATGACTATACCTATAGTGAGCAGAAGTTGAAATTATTTACTGCTACCTTGAAAGATAATTCCTTGTGTTGGTTTATGAGTTTGGGTGGCGAAAATGTTGCAACGTGGGATCAGATGAAACAAGTATTTCTCAATCCGTTCCAAGAATATTGCAAAATGAAGGAATAAGAGAAGACTGTCTGGAAATGATTAATCTATTAGGGAAAGTGTTGGTGCAAACCCAACCAACAAAACCCAGTCGACAGGGGTTCCCACTCTGTCGACACTCGACTCATCGCGACCTCCGTGAGCATCGACCCAGACAGGTTTTACCCTGTCTAGCAACACCCGCAAAGCGGATGCAGTCTCACCTGAGATGTTCAAGGGAGGGCTGGCGGAACCAAGTTTTTGCTGAATAGAAGAGGACTATGGGCATCAACAATTCATCAACTTATTTATCGGATCTGACCAGTCATTTTATCATTCATAGAATCATTCGTCATCACTCTTCAATAGATCGCACCATTCATTCATAGAAGAAGTAATCACATCATATAAAAAAATTAACCAAACTATTGCACAACAGATCTAAGAATATAACATCATTAATAAGAAGTAAACATTGCTTCATAGATCCATGTCACACATATTCACCATTGGATTGCAGGAACAAAAATAAAAGACAGAAAGAAGAAA
Organism: Pseudotsuga menziesii; assembly: GCA_001517045.1. NCBI lineage: Eukaryota > Viridiplantae > Streptophyta > Pinopsida > Pinales > Pinaceae > Pseudotsuga > Pseudotsuga menziesii. The sequence continues at coordinate 455,220 of LPNX011100034.1, forward strand.
AAAGATAACAATATTTTAGATCAACCCTCATCTCTTCATATTACTTCTGCACAAGAAATTACATATCCAAAATAGACAACAAATCAATGCTCAGTCTCAGATTCATGAATCATGGCCAATATTGCCAAGATAGATCCCACAAACGATCGATCCTTACATTCACAATTCTTCTTCTATTTATAGGCTTGCGCTTTTACATTCATGGTCCACTTCTAAACTGATTCTACCAACTAATGACCAATATCCACAAAATATGGTCAAAAATACAAAAAGTGACACACAAATACTCAAAAGTAGTCTATCTTCCACCTTGCGCGCTATCTTTGTCTTGCGCGGTGTATTCTGATCTTGCGCATCATCCGCAATGTTGCGCAACTAACTGATCCTCAACCTCTTTCCAACAGAAATGAAACATCTCCAAAGAACCTTTTGATCATATTGTGGACTTATGTCGACGATACTCTAGGGGGTCTTCTAGAACCGGTACAAGGGACCGAGACGTTTTCTGACGAGCACAGAAGTAAGATAGCAGAGGAGCTACTCAGGAAGAGATTGGAAATATCCTCAAGAATTTTAAGACTGACATGATGAGCTCCATCTCTTCACAATCGGATGTCATGAGAGCAAAATAGAAACAAGTGGCTGAAGATCTAGTACTTGGGGTTTTCTGCCCTAAGTGCAGGAAGAATCACCCACTGAGAGAATTCCCACTTGAAAAGGTGGAAGTGTGTGGTGTATGAGAATTGGAGCATGATACTGAAGATTTCCCCTCACATCCAAAATCCAAAGAATTCTTTCAAGCATCCACTATAGACATAGAGCAAGCCTATTTTATTTCGCAGAAGAAGCCGTGGAAACCTCAGATTCCAGGTATGAATTCTGAGCCTACACCTTTCAATTCCTGGAATAATGCTAATAATAAATTTCCTCCACAATAATCATATCCTAACACACAGTGGCACTGACCTTCCCAACCTGCAGTACAATATCCAAACCCTTGGACTTCATGGGCACCGCATCCAAACCAATAAGCCCCTTGGTCTCTAAGATGGAGAAACCCTTACCTAGGGAACCCGTTTCCCCATAATCATCCATCCTATCAACAGTATCAGTAGCCACAAATGAAAATTCCAAATAATGCTACACCAATGGGTTCTCCACTCTGTCCTCAACTGCTTGCTCAACCTAACCCCAATCCTAATAATAAGGCAGTGCAATAATTCGAGACTTCTAGCCTGCCAACTTATTCCATTTCCCCTCTCCCTTGCAATAATTTTCACTTACGATCAGGGAGGGTGGTGGAACCAATAGTCATTAAGGATGTTCCATCCTCTTTGACTGATGAAGGAATGGATCTACAATTTGAAAATTCATTCAGTTCAACGATCCCCATTATTGAGGACGCTGAAACACCAGCTGAAACATTGATTGAGATACATGACGAAACATCAGTTGAAGCACTTGCAGAGACACATAATAAGACTCAACCTACATAGTATTCGATATAACCACTGTATCCTGAACGATTAACCTTGCAAAAGGCTGTGGAACAATCTAGTTTCAATATCATAAGAGAGTTTAAAAATATTTATGTAAGAATTCCACTTTTACAAGCCCTACACGACGTACCTATTTATGCCAAAACTATTAGGGACCTGGTTGTAAAAAAACTAGGAAGGAAACTTGAAGATCCTCCTACAGTGCATGTACTGGGGAATTTATCTGAACTGATGATGGGGAAAGTCCCATTGGACAAATACGCTGATCCAGGTAACCCCACTATCACAGTATGTATTTGGCAGATCCAAATCTCTAATTTTTTTGGTCGATTTAGGCAATTCAATAAATGTTATGACCATTGAGACTTTAAAGAAACTAGGACTTGCTAATCTCAGGCATACCCCAACCATACTAGAAATGGATGAAAGATCCACTATCAAACCATAAGGAACTGTGGACGACCTGAATTTGAGAGATATCGTGAAGGAGGAAATCCAAAAAGTTTTAGAGGCAGGTTTTATTTACCCTATTTCAAACATCAAGTGGGTTTCCCCACTAGTGAGAGTACCTAAGAGGAAAGGGAAATGGTGAGTCTGTGTATATTACATAGAACTTAATAAAGCAACATAGAAGGACCACTTCCCTTTTCCTTTCATCAATTAGATTCTAGACACCCTGTCTGGAAAACAATTCTTTTCTTTCCTAGATGGTTTCAATGGATATAACCAAATCCAGATTTCCCCTAAAGACCAAGATAAAACACCTTCACCTTTCCTTGGGGCACTTTCGCATACAGGGTGCTTCCTTTTGGGTTGTGCAATGCGCTGGATACATTTCAACGGGCTGTAATTGGGATTTTCTCTGAAATGGTGAACGATTGCATGGAAGTCTTTATGGATGATTTCACTCCATATGGCAACAGTTTTGATGAAGCACTGGAGAACTTCAAAAAAGTTCTGAAACGCTATGAACAAACACACCTATCCCTAAACACTGAACAGTGCCACATGGTGATGAGTGAAGGTGTAGTCCTGGGAAATTTTATCTTTGCTGTAGGAATTCAGGTAGATACAACCAAGATAAAGGTAATTTCAAATATTCCTACCCCTGAGTCACAAAAAGAGGTAAGAAGTTTTCTTGGCCATGCTGATTATTATAGGAGATTCGAAGAATTTTTTCCAAATTGGAATCTCCTTTATTTACTTTACTAATGAAATATGCACAATTTGTGTGGACAGATGCATGCCAGGAAACATTTTCAGAACTAAAGAAAAGTCTATCTACAACACTCATCTTAAGGGGGCCTAATTGGTCCCTTCCTTTTCATATCTCTTCTGATGCTTTAGATACAACAATTGGAGCAGTTTTTGGACAATAGGAAGGTCACAACCCGTATGTTATCTATTATGTTAGTAAGAATTATTGCTGAACTAAACTACACCCTAATAGAAAAATAATTCCTTGCCATCGTTTATGTCATTGATAAATTTAGGAATTATATTATTGGATATTCTACTTTTGTAGATACTGACCACTCAACTATTAGATATTTGATTGAATAAAGCCATTACTAATGCTAGAGTGACTAGGTGGTTGTTGTTACTCCAGGAATTTGACATAACTATTATTGACAGACCAGGGAAGGAGAATGTGGTTGAAAATTTCCTTTCATGGCTGACTAATAACGATGATGATACACTAGTCGAAGATTCCTTTCCTAATGAACATTTATTTGTAGTCTTAACCTTTTCCCCATTATACCTTGACATTGCTAATTACTTGGATATAGGTAGACTTCCATCCCACTTATCCAAATGAGAAAAGAGAAGGATCATACAACAAAGTGTGAGATACTGTTGGATCGAAGGCCAGCTCTTCTACACAAGACCTAATTTGGAAATCAGGTGTTGCGTGAGAGAGGATGAGATCCACAACATTTTGAAGGCCTGCCATGACAAGCCTTGTGGGGGGAATTTTGCTGACAAAAGGACTGGCCATAAAGCATTAAGGATGGGGTATTTTTGGCAAACTATGTTTCAGGATGCGAGAAAGTATGTTCAGGCTTGTGACAACTTCTAGAGAATGGGTCAACCAAACAGATTTGATGAAATTCCACTTCAGCCACAGTTGGTGGTTGAACCCTTTGATAGATGGGATCTAGATTTTGTAGGGCCTATCAACCCTCTATCAAGACAGAAATTTTACATTTGGTTTGCACTAATTATATGACCAAGTGGGTCGAAGTTGTGGCTTTGGTAAAGGCCAATGATCAAGCTGTACTAGATTTTTTTATATGTAGAGACCTTCACCCACTTTGGAGTACCCAGGTAAATTGTGACCGAAAGAGGACCACAGTTTGTGTCCTGAAAGATGAAGGCCTTGTTTCAGAAGTATTGTATTCATCATTGAGTAACCTCTTCATATCATGCACAAGCCAATGGTGAGGTGGAAAGCACGAACAAGGTGATCGAGTCAATACTTACAAAAATAGTGAGGCGTCATCACAAGGATTAGTCTGACAGGATTCCAAAAGAGTTATGGTCCTATCGTACAATATGGCGCAATACCACATGTTTCTCCCCATATGTATTGGTGTACGGAAATAACATTATTTTCCCCATTGAATTCGAAATTAAAACTTTGAGGAAAACCTGGATTTAACAGAGGATCAGAAGAACCAGTTTAATCAACTAAATGAACTAGATGAAAAGTGCACCGCTATTGTACATCACACAACACTAATTCAACAACATCACTCCAAATGACACGAGAGATTCATAAACCAAAGGATATTTTGTGAAGGAGATTGGGCTTTGTTGTATGATTCACGATTTAAAATGGATTTTAAAGGCAAGCTGCGCATAAGATGGCCGAGACCTTACAAAATAGATAAGGTATTTGACAATGGGACCATTCCTTTGACCACTATTGATGAAAAATAGACACCTCTGTTTGCGAATTGTCATCGATTACAGCTTTATCATAAACCTATCTCGAAGGATGCATTTATCTCTTAGTTTGCAGCTAATCCAGACTGTTAATTGGTACAACAATAGGCTTTTTTCCCCTGTTTCTAAAAGTCTTTAAGTGTACTGCAAATTCCACACAAATATTGTATATAAATAAAATTGTTTTATTTCCGCTCTTTGTTTTTTTCTTCTTTTCTTTTTAAGCTCACACGGTGTGTTTTTTTTTAGAATTGTGAACATGAATTTGCATGAAGGTTCATGATGAAGAAATAGTCGTGATGGACCAAGCGATTGAAGAATTCTGAACGATCCTTCTTCATTGATATGACTCCTTGAAAAAGCAAGTGAACAAGATTGCAGACCTCTGACGGAAAATTTATCATTTTCCTACATTTTTATCAAGCTCTATCAAATTGCTTAATTTTTTTTATCTGCTCTAACTTCGCTACAACTCTGCTATTTTTGGCCAATTTTCACTGCAACTCTGCTAATTTTTCCAATATTTTTGGTCGATTACCGCTTCAACTCCACTAATTTTTTTTCAATATTTTTGGTCGATTCTTGCTGCAACTCCACTAATTTTTCCGCTATTTTTGGCTAATTTCTACAGCAACTCCGCCAAAATTTCCCACTATTTTTGGTCAATTTCTGCCACAATTCCGCTATTTTCGGCCAATTTCCGCTGCAACTCCGCTAATTTTTCCACTATTTTTGGCTAATTTCACTGCAACTCCGCTACATTTTTTTATCGAAGTTGTCCTTTTTGCACTGCAACTCTTCTATGTTTCCCCCAACTTCCATTGTAATTCCATCGTGTCTTGGGAAGATTTCCAACTAAATCTTATTGTGTCATAATGATATCCATTGCAGTTCCTCCACGCGCTCGAGAAATCAATGCTAGTACGGATGCTCTCCACTGGTTTAATGCTTGATGGCCGATTTTTTTGAAATTACACGTGCATAATTATATCCTTCGTGATTATTCGACATCAAAAGGTAATCATCCTAGAGAAATGACGGTTTGAGTCACGATGATAAGGTATGAACTCTGGTTATAGGTACAATCAAGTGCAAAATGATATAATAGTAATGATTATACTTTTTCAATCCGTGACAATCCTTTGTAATCAGTTAATTTTTGAAATTATCCCGCCTGTACGTCTAAATGGTCGTCGTCCTATCTCCAATAATCTATTAAGACACCCTGTTTTTAATATTCCCAAATTTCAAAATACCCATACGANGTTATTTTTTAAAATTATCCCGCCTGTACGTCTAAATGGTCGTCGTCCTATCTCCAATAATCTATTAAGACACCCTGTTTTTAATATTCCCAAATTTCAAAATACCCATACGAACCTTTGCTATATGGTTACTCTGTTTGATTGCTGCAACTCGGACACTTGATTCTACCAACCACTACTCCCGCTATCACAACTAGTCAAGGAAACACACTATGGGCCCTCCAGTCAGGTATGAACCTAGTAATATGGATGCTCTGCATGCAAATAGAGATGTATTTTCCATTTTTCATGAAGCTGGTTGAATTGAATATTTCCAAAGACTGAATGGTTTCCATGAGGAAACATCACTCCAGTTTGCTATGAACATGACTGGAAAACACTCAGAGATCAAGGGGGTGAGAATAGATGCATCAGAACAGGTTGTACGAGAATCCACAGGACTTCCTTGGACTGGGAACCGTTGGTTCTTATGGAAGAGGCAGAATTTGACAACTGTCAAAGAATTTTTAGTAGCAGGAGAGCAAGTGCAAAAAAGGGAGAGAGGAATAGCGCTGGAGACATTGCCAATACCCTGGGAGACTAGGTTGCTATCTTCCTTAAAACTTACATTACATATGAAGGAAGATATAAAGTTGTGTACATTTACGATTTTGTCCTATTGTCTCACTTACACCCTGGCATATTTATAAATTTTCCATTTTATCTTTCACACACTCTATAAAACATGGCGCATTATGTTAGAAACTCTAGACACCCACTCTCTTCTATCACAAACCCTGGGTTGATTAAATTATCGGTGCAAATATGTTTGGCATGAAATAATTTCACATGGGAACAATTTGTTGGAGCTGGGGGTGCACCAAGCACCTACAATAGCATGAATTAGGGATCGAGAGGTTGAATCGAGCTCCTCAGATTCAGTTGGGGGGAGGAATGAAGAGTTGGAAGAAGGTGAAGATGAGCAAGAGGAAAATGCAGGAGGAGCTATAGCAACAGAGAATCCTACAGAGGAAATGGTTGGAGAAATGATGGGAATAGAAGAAGATACGCCATTAGCAATTGAGGGAGCAACAACAATAGAAATAGAAGTGGGAACAAATGCGAAAGTAGCGGCATCGGAAGCTGGAGCTGTAAATGCGGTAGTAGAAGAAGGAGAAGTTGCAAAAACTAGGGAAACAAGACCTCAAATTATTGATATTGAAACTTCCTTGGAGATGAAACGAACCATGATCGAGGAGGAGGAACCATTGGCAGAAACTGGAGAAGTTCTCTCCTTTCTCACACACAGATAAAAAGGAAAAGATCGAGTATTAAAGGAGAACCATCCAGAAGAAGAAGAACCCAGGCGTCTGGGGCAGTAGAAGTGGTGAGCATGGAAATTCCTATTTTACCCACTGAAACATAAGAACTAGTGAGCAATTTACCAATGGAAGCCACTATTACACAAGAACCTGCTGAAACACAGGGGAAACCATCCAAAAGAAGAAGAACTAGGGCATCTTGGGAAGAAGAAGTGGCAAGCATGGAAATTCCTATTCTACCCACTGAAACATAAGAACCAGCAAGAAATTTACCAATGGAAGCCAGGGTCACACAAGAACCTGTTGAAACACAGGGAGAATCATCCAGGAGAAGAAGAAGAACCAGGTTATCTTGGGCAACAAAAGTGGAAAATATTGAAATTCCCATTTTAAGACCTAAGTTACCTACTAAAACACAAGAACCAGTGGGAAATTTACCTATGGAAGCCACTATTACACAAGAACCTGTGGAAGACTAGCCCCAGTTAGAAATTTTGCAGTATGAAAATTAATTATTGAAGGAGGATGTGCGAATACTTAGAGAGGAACTGGAAAAGTGGAAGGAAACAAGCAAAAATCAAGCAACACAAGGTCTATAAACCTTGGCATAAGCTGCCAGTTAGTTTGAAACTCCACTTTCCATCTAGGAGAAAGAGGAGTTGTTTTGCCCCGAATGCGGGGTTCTATTTGAATTATCAGGTTACAAGATTGAAAAAGTAGAGATAACATCCTGGAAACTCACACATTCAAGACAGAGAAGGGATGAAACACGAAAGGTGGAATCAATGTTGGAAGTGGATTTGATTCTTGAGAAGGAATTACAAGAAAATGAGACATTGGAGCCTCAACATTGAAGAAATATTGAATTGTTTCCTTTGGAAAGCAGTTCTGAGGAATTCAATTCACTACCGGACCAGGAGCAACAATTGGGTGATACAGAGATAGTCCAACAACCCGAAGATATAGATATAGAGGATGGCATTGTTACATAAGAACCAATGTCTTTCAATTTGGTTTTTGAAGCTTCTACGTTGGAATTGAAGGAATCAGATGCTGATACACAAGAACCAGTGTTTTTGAAAACATTGGTTGAAACAATAGCTCAAACTGAAACTACTGAAACTCAAGAAACAATAGTTCAGACTGAGATTGAAACTGCTGAAACACAATAAGTAGCACTTCGGAATGAGACATGGGAAGAAAGATTTCATGATTTAGATGTTCAAACACAAGAAGAAACAACACATGTGGAGGTTGCAGAATTTTAGGAGCCATCCACAGATAGGAATAATCAAGGATTGACAAAAGATGTATCATTTTTAAATCTTGAGGTAAGTAAATGGAAGCATCATGCAAGCCAATTTGATGAAGGTATGATTTCCCTTACTGAGAAAAAAAAGATTATTCAAGAATTAAGGGAACAATGGGTTGAGGAGATCTTCTTTCAAAAAATTTGACGGGAAAAGATTCAGGAGAAACTAAAGGAGTTAAGGAAATATGAGTTTATGGAGAAAGAAAAAGAACAGATTCTCACCTTAACTCATAAATTATTGAGCTGCAGAGCACCCTCCCCATCCTATCCTGTATTCTTGTTTGAACAGATGAATCTGTTCAATATTAAGGTTCTAAAATAAGGAAGACCCTGACAGGTTGTAACACCTTCTTAGTTCTTGGAAAGTTTCACCTAGAGTGAATTTTCTGAGCAGAATTTGTTATGTGAACTATTACTAGATGAGATGGCATGTCTAATGGATACTCAATCTAATCCAATTCCCTATATTGGGGATATTCATTTAAGATCATTCACCTATTTTGTCACCAATCATGTGTGTTGGGGAAGTGCCTCAAAAAACATTCAGAGAAATGAGGACAACTCCACTCTGTGGATTCGTGGAGAACCTAGAGATCCTATCCCTCTGATTGATAGGTACAAGACATATATTTCATCTCCAAAGAAAGTCAATCAGTTGGATGTATTTCAACATAAAATCATCTCCATTTGTGTTGATTTGATATCTCAGCAGCAGGACATTTCCCTGTAAGGAATCAACCAAAGATGAGAATTTTCCCCTGTAGCCCTGTGGGTAAAGGACCCGTTTTGTTTTGAAAATTTTAAATATGACTTGTCTAGAGTGTCTGGCTATGTCAAATGTATGGAGTCTTGTGTTCCAAAATGGTTGGGTTTGATTTTAGATTTCCTCTTATTTGATGGCCAAACAAGAACTACAAGGGAACTTACAGGATGACAAAGAAAGCTGAGAAAGACTGTTGGGGTGCGTTGATCATGAGTAATGGATTTTTGCAACCATGGGAGGTACCAAAATATTCATTTAACCTCACAAATTTTCATAGGAAGAGTCTTGAGTCTGCTTCAGGCTCAGACTAGTTCAAATTTCTGCATGAGGACATGCAATCGGATAATTGGGGGGGGATGTTGGGTCCTGAATTTACCCCTTTTTACTCTACTCTATTTCACCCTTTCTCCCTATTTTTGTCCCTATTTTACAGCTGAATCCTTACCTTTTTCACACAAACAAGCATGAAGACTCCGGGTATAAATAATTATTTATTATTTTGTTTTGTGCTTGGTTTTACTTATAATCATGGGTTTTATCTTTTATTTGTATTGATCTGTCCATGATTTAAAAGAAGGGTTCAGAATTACCAGGTGGCTCAACTGCAACAACTCATCATGCTCCATAGTTAATACCACTTGGCGTCGACTACCTACTCAATTATTCGGTCAACACTACTAGTGAAGGAATCTCATATATTCCTTCACGCATGCAACTGAAACTCCCCGAGAATCTTCTGCATTCAACTGAGCATGGCAGTTCATGAAACAACTTGAAGTAAAGTTTGTTTATTCTTGAGATTATCTTGTGCAAATATTTGATGGTTGTAACTGTCATGATTTAATTCAGCGCCCTGAAGATCAAAGAGCTTCATGGCTACCCAAAATTTATGTAATTGAATAGCTTCACTCTTGTAAAAGTATGCACGGGTAGGGACAACCAATGGTTCATAATTTGTAAGAGTTTATAGAAGAGGAACTGTAACTGTACCTTTATCAATTTAATAAAGGAGAAGCAATTCTCATCACTTTTTTGTTGTTGCTTTCATGAGATTTTGACAACATCTATGTTCGAAGACCAGAGCCCGCCTTCTTACAGAGTTGCTAGTAGTTTAATGTTTTAATTTATTTACTTTTGTGTAGTGTGGAATTTCAGTAGCGATACATTTACATAGTTAGCTGCAACTACATTCATTCAGTAATTGTGTTTTCAGGTTTTCTTTGGCTTGTTGTAGCAGTGCGTGTGACAGTCGACTGTGTAGTTAATTATTTCTTTTATGCACAAGTGTGTTAATATCTGTTATAGACTCACTCATCTCCTGTGTGGCATGTTATTTATCTTTCTTGGAGTTTTTCAGATTACATAGATCATTTGTTTTGATGAATTTGCTGCTTGATTAATGGTTAGTGATTGTTCTAGTTTGGTAATTTAGACTTCCATATTCTGCAAGAGTAATTTTAGGATGATTTATTTTTAACTCATAGACCTTAATATTGGTACGATAGGAAATAGGAGTTATTTTCAATGTCTAGATGGATAATCTTACTTTGATTTCTTACAGGAAGCTGAGTTGGTTGAGAAGTGATTAGAATTGAGTGATTTACATTTTACTTATCAACTATTGAAAATGTTTATGCATATACTTTGCTAATTTCCTTTGAAATAAACAGTCTTTCTTGGGTTTCCAATTAAATATTGAACACTCTACTTGTTAATAAATTAATAGGTATATAGAGTGCCCAACAATTTCATGACCCGGTATAGTTGGATGCTCTATTGTTGCATGCCCTTCACCTTATAAATGCAATCAATAATGATTTTTGTGGGGTCCAAGTGCTTTAAAACCTCTTAGGTTCCTAAGAGAGGTGGAAAATATTGTTGAAATAGTTCCACATTAAATCCATTGTGCAAGTTGTGGAAAGGAGGATTACTTAATTCAAAAGCTTTAATACTCATAACCTTGGTGATGGTGTAAGGCCCATATTGGAGCGGGTGGATATTTTGATGTGGTCGTGTGAGATTCTCTTTCTACAAATTTATCCATACCTTATATCCCACCTGAAACTTATGTGGAATGTGATGATGTCATAGCATTGCTTGCGCTTCCTATTGGCCCTCTAGAAAATACCATGAAATTGTTGTTGGGTGTCCTACATCCATTCAAAAATATCGATTTCCTGATAAACCTCGATTTGAGAATGGGAGGATTCTTCCTTTATATATGCAATATGCTACACTATGTCAATCAGATCTAATTCTTGGAACTCCAAGCAAACCTAGAAAGGGTTATGGCCAATAGCGTTACAACGAGATTTGTTGTAGCTATGTTGAACATAAGGAAGGTACTCATCCCATGTGCATGGATGTTTGGAGTTGTATGTTCTTGAGATATGTACAATCATATTGTTGACTACCTTTCACTTCCTATTGGTCCGAGGATGGAAGGAAATGGACATGGTCAACTTGGTGTTCATTGTGAACCATAGGTTGAACTGGGGAATACTTAGGAACCTACTCTCTCAATCTAAAAATAATTTTCTATGGGATCCCAAAATGAAAACAAACACATTTAGAGAAGAGTTTATTGGTGGCCTATGCTATGATGCTCTTCTTACAAGATGTTAAAATAACCATCTTAGATAACCATTCAACAACCATAAATACACAATCATTTCCATGCTTGGTTGAAAGTAGGTCAGACACATAGTCCATGGAAACAAACTCCTACGATCTGTCTAGTCTAGGTATAGAACTGTACAACTCCTACTTCTTAATGGTAGGTTTGGCAATGGCACATGTAGTATATGATCTGATATATCTATTGGCGTCATGTTGGAGCTTTGGCTAATAGAAGTACTTTTTCAATATTGCTACTATATTCTTCACCTAGAAGTACCTTGTCTATCAACTATAATGTGCCTCCCATATCATCTTCTCACATTTACTGGAAGGAACACAAAGGTGGTCCAAATGGAATAAATGTTGATATTAGAGATTAAAATTCGAGATTAGTTTTCTTGCATGTAATGTCTTATATGTAACAACAATGTTAGGTTCCTTACCATACAATTTGGACCACTTGAATATCTCTTGTCCACAACGTTTGAGCATTGGAGTTAGCGCTTCAACCAAAGGGTGAGGCATTCTATAATGCTAAGGTGGAATTGTTGCGAGTATGTGGACCACTTTTGGTGGATTTCATTTTATAACTTCCCCTTTGTCTACACAAATTTCAAGGGCTTTTGGCCAATGTGGATGATCATCTCCTTACCTAGGATGTAATGTTTTTATTGGTGACATACCTATAGAATGGAGTACATGTCCTTGTCATAGGTGGGGTACTTGCAAACTACATCAAAGAGTATCTCACTATGGTAGGACAACAGATGTTCATATTGAATGAGGATTGCAATGACAACATAATTAGAAGCATATGTATTAATATCAAAGGGTTTTCACAAGTATTCTAGAGTTAGTACTAGTGGTGAATGAAGGCTATGATTTAGATACCCAAATGATTTCTATTGCGAATCAAACAAAATGAACTTGGGTTTGGCCCAACACTTGGTCACCTAGATTAGGGGCCAAGTGATATTAGATAACCACAACATGAACCTCTAGTAGAGGTTGGAAAGGCCCAATAAGCTATGGAATTCTGTCGAATTCATCAGGAGAATCACAAATGATTTGAATATTGTCTGGGTCCACATACACCTCATGTAAATCCATGATGGATCCTATGTACTAAATTCTCTACATGTTAAATGAACATTTATCTGAATTTGAAAATAACCTGTGTTTTATTAGGCTATTCAAAATATATTGAATGCAATGTAAAGGTTCTACATAGGTTTTAATCAAGATAAGGATTCCATGCAAATATACAACCACAAAATAATTCGTCAATGACCACAATATATCATCAATCATCCTCATGAATGTAGTTACAACATTATTCAAGCCAAAAGGTATGTCCAACCACTCAAAAAGGCCTTGTTTTTACTTCTAGGATTACCTACATTGGTTTTCTCAATCAATACCTAGCAACAACCTGAATTTAAATCAATATTATTGAAGAAGTTGACACCCTTAAGCCGATTAAGAAGATCTCCTCCAGAAAATTCAACATTGATTCTTGTAAGTGATTTTGTTCAGGGATTTGTAAATAATACAAAGTCACCATGCCCTATCCTTGTTTTGAAAGAATGTAATTAGACCCCATAATATGAGGAGATCAATTAAATGTGTCCCTTTTGGATGAGCTCTTGAATATGACATTTTATTTTCTCATTATTCAGAAGAGACTGTTTGTATATTGGGCCATTGGCTAAATGAGCACCAAGTGTTAAGTCAATTGAATGGCTGAACTTGCAGTGTAGATGCACCCATTTAGGTGAGGTGAAGATATATTTGTATTCATATACAATATTGTCTTTCTGCTTTTTTCTGTAGAGATCCCTTGTTTTAAGGCTGTGGTGGTTGCGGTGACCTTCCATTCCCTTTTTTACCAAACCATGAAGAAGACAAACTTCCCAGTTTGAGATATTACTTATGATACTTATTTCACAAGAAAATCATAAACTTGAAGTGTGACAACATCAAAAACTTTAAGTGCGACAACATCACACAGTAACTCATCTTTGAAGGGATTGATTCTATAGGACATGTGACATTATCAACTGGCTTGAATTTTATAATCCTTGGCTTAACTGACCAATGTTGTATGGTTCTGGGTGTGGCATGGTTTTCAACTTCAATTTCTTGATGATTTTGTCCAAGATCATGTTCTTATATCTACCACTGTCAACAATTATATGTAGGAGAGTCCCCTTCACCCACATCCATGAATGGAAGAGGCACTCCCCTTCCTCCAATTATTTTGACTCTTCTAGTTGGATATTTACAGTTGCAATGATGGGATTAGGTTCTGCATTAATTGTTCTCCCTTATCTTTCCATGCATTAGATTCCGATCCATCTTTCAGCTTCAATGCTTTCATCTCAACCAATCATTATTGTTTTGAGTCACATTCATTATTTTGTGGAACTCACACCACTTTACAGTGTCCTTATTTAACTTCCAATTACTATTATTTGTGAAATTATATATCCTTGATTTGTCCTTTGTTCCATCAACTAGGGCGACCTTTATCATGTTTTTGTCATTGTTGATTTTCATATCCAAAATCCTGCTTAAAATTCTAGTTAAATTTTTTTCTCGATTTTGACAACATATTATTAAGTGGCTCCGAATGAGGATACGTTAGGGAAAACCATCTCCATTTGGATGTACTTGTATAGGATACTATGGTACTTCAACACCAAGTGTCATTTAGAGTCTCTGATACGCAACTCTGAGCACAAATTATGGAATATATTGGTGAACTCCGTCAAAGTCTGGTCTCTCTCCTAGCACAAATTTTTCCATCTCGTTTAATGGTTATCATAGTTTCTAACAAGGTATAATTATTTCTTGAGAGCATCGATTAAAGAAAACCAAGTGGTTTATGTCATATTTGTTGTGGACTTGTCTCCAACATGTCTCTCCTAGTAACTATCCCACCAATCTTTGACATTGGGAAGGGATGTAAGGAATGGGAAGGTGATATTTTCACTATCAAAATATTTTTGAACAATGTAATAACCCTCTAACATATTTAAGAATTTTTGCAAAGCATATGTATATACTTGTCCTTCAAATAAATGAATGTCAAATTTAACTTGAAACTTATAGGGTGTTGCACCTTCGAAATTGTTTCTAATTGAAGGTGTTTCCATTATCATTGTCAGCCATTGAAGGATCTAGGTGGAATTATCCATCATCTCATTCCTTTGTTGCACGAGGGATTCCTTGGGGAACGGCTTAAAAATATTTCCTATTTTGTCCCTTTTGGTTTTTTTCTACAATGTGAGGCTACTTGGGATGACGAGAGTGACTAGTTTTCCCAAGTTCATGTTGGTTTGAGCCCCAAATCCTAATACCTAGATCTTGTTGGGGACATGCACTAAGAAACGATAAAGAGCATATTTATACGATACCATGATTTGGATTATTTAGAGAATTAAATGAAGACATAATTACAAAATGGAATCACAAACACAAATAGGTTACACAAAGAACATTATTACAATAAAACCTAATTTTTATTAGTTAAAGGAACAAAAAATACATTGTAAACTGTAAAGCAATATTACTAGATAGAATTGTGGTAGATTATCTCTAAAGGGAGATGTATCATCTACACTCATTCACAACTTGTCCTTTATAAGAGGTAGAAAATGAACATAAAGCACTAAACCCTTAGTGGATACAAAACCCTAACCCTAGGAGATGAAGTGGGAAAAAGGAATGTAGGACCTAGGAGTCTAGTTGGTACATCAACTTTCGAGGGATGCAAATTCCACATACAAACTTTGCTTGGGGTGAATATTACCCTGTTAGAAAAGTTGAGCACTTGAAAAATTGTAGAAAAACTACCTAGATGTGGAACCATTCTAAACTGCGATAATAGGTCAGTGGACAATAGTAAATACCTGAATGAATCATCCCCTCTTAAGGATAAATTGTCCATATTGCATCAAGTTACTCCATTAGATGAGGGACCTTTTATTGAATTTGACACTTGGTGAGCTAATTTCCTTAGTGAAGAAGCTTCCCTACTATGAAAACCCAATATAATTGGAAGTTATATTCAACTTGTTGTCCATGATCCAATCGATTGTCACATTCACAATGCAGTAAAGGTTGAGTTATGTAGGGGCCAAGTGCTTGAACACCTCTGAGATGTCCAAGAGAGGTAGTGAATATGATCAAATATGTCCATATTAAATACATGCTGCAAGCCAAGGAAAGGGTAAATACTTAATTCAAAATCATTCTCATCCGTAGAGTTGGTGATGATGTAAGGCCCATATTAGAGTGGGAAAAACTTAATATGGGGTCATGTGAGGGACTCTTTATGCGGATTCAACCATACCTTATCTCCCCTCCTAAACCTATGTGGATCCTGATGTTGATCATGACACTTCTTGTATCATATTATCTTTATGCAAAATATCATGAATTTTTTGTTGGGTGTGCTCAATCAATTCAACAAAATTGGTTGCTCGATAAACCTCGATTTGATAATGGTTTGAAACCCAAACACAACTGAAAGGGTTTTGGCTAAGAGATATCTAAAAGGATTTGTTGTAGTTGTGGTGAACATAAGGAAGGCTCTCATCCCATGTGTGTGTTAAATTATTGTAACTTTGGAATATATTCCAGATGTATTGTATTCCTCCTTCGAGCAATGAGTGTGGTCTTGTTAGTTTCATTGAAAGAAGCAATGTAAACCTTTGAATGTAATTTGGGTCAAGAGTACCCAAGTGCCAATATAATAATTGTTATTTGTGGTGTCAAGTTGGACAAGTGGGCCCAGTGAGTTAGAGAAGTCGACCTTGCTAGGTTAGAGGTCAAGTCAACTGAAGAATATAAATAGGTATGTGCTCCCCTTCATTTGTACTTTCTCACTCAAGCCATCTTAACAAGAGAGAGAAGGATTAGTGCGCCGTAAAGAAGAGAGAAGTAGTTGTATGGGTTTTACACTGCACTGGTTGAGTTCTATACTGAGGAATTTTTACGTGGTTTTCTCCCTTGTGGTTTCCCCAAGGAAAATATTTGTGTTCTTGTGTTCTTGTGCATGTTGTTCCTTCAGTGATCTACTAGTGACTAATTGTTTTAATATATCATCTAAGCAATTTAGGAAAATTCAACATGGTATCAGAGCCACCCTTAAAGGAAGCACTGGACAACTAGGGTTTGTTGTTTCGAACAAATACCTTGACATATCAACCAGAAAATAGGGCTCTCCCAACTCTCCTCTGAAGAGCACATCTTTCTGTGAAGACATAACTCAATTCCAATAATTTTCAATTTTGGACTTGTTACTACTATCAAGACAAACTAGGGTCTCACTTTTCATGATGTTTCATCATTAATATCATAAAAAGGAAGATACCATCTACCTCACCTTAGGGAGGTGCATATTTTCCACTATTCATATCCAACTGTCATCCCAACTGTAAAATTAGGGTTTTTGGTTCAAACCCTAGGACATCCAGAAGAAGGTTAGTCAGGAGCCACTTTCTGCAAGTAAGTATCTTTCTACATTTTTTCCATTTGAGGTTCTCAGTATTATAAATATGACAAAGAATACCAAGTTAAATTAAAAGCTAGAAGGGACTGAAAAATTCAGAGCATGGAAGTATAGGATCATGCTCATCCTCCA
Organism: Pseudotsuga menziesii; assembly: GCA_001517045.1. Taxonomy (NCBI): domain Eukaryota; kingdom Viridiplantae; phylum Streptophyta; class Pinopsida; order Pinales; family Pinaceae; genus Pseudotsuga; species Pseudotsuga menziesii. The sequence continues at coordinate 472,578 of LPNX011100034.1, forward strand.
AGAGAATGATCTAGATAAGTTTGTGAAAGAGGAAGTGAAAGAACAATAAAAAGCTGAAGCCAATTCCAAGCACAAGAAGGATGTGATCATAGAAAAAATGATCATAGCTAATTCCATCAAAGATAACCTGATTCCTCAAGTATCCTCAAGGATACTCCAAAAGAAATGTTTGATTCTCTATTAGGTCTATTTGAAGGGAGAAACATTAATAGGAAAATGACCCTAAGGAATCAAATCAAAAGTGTAAGAGCTCAAAAATAAGATACTATGAAATCTTACTTTACAAGAGTAGCTCAAATAAAGGATCAGCTAGAAGCCATTGATGAAATGGTTGAAGAATCAAAGATTGTAATGACAACCTTAAATGGCCTTCCAAGAGATTGGGAAGCCTTTATCCAAGGAATTTTCTCAATAAGGAAACTAACCAAATTCCATAGTTTATGGGAAGAATGTGTCCAAGAAGAAGAAATGATAGATTCCAGAGAAGAAAAGCTAAATGACAATGAGGATCAAGCCTTGATTGCCCACACCAAAGGAAAAAAGAAGAGTCATGACAATCCTCCTAAGACTTAAGGGTTTAAAATACCCAAGAGAGACTTCTCAAATTTTGAGTGTTTCACTTTCCACAAGTTGGGACACATTGCCATCAACTGTCCCATGAAAGCAGAAAGAATCAAGAAGATGAGAAGGTTTCAAGCCGATGTTGTTGAATACAGTGAGCGAGAAGTAGAAGAGGAAGCAAAGAAGGATGACGAATCCAATGATTAATACGTTTTAATCTCTGCTCGAACAGGACCAGTCTCACCAGGAAATGATACCTGGCTAATTGATAGTGGTGCCTCCAAGAACATTACTGGTTTCAAGGATTCACTCTCATGCCTTGAATAAAAGGAATCTCCACACAAAGTGATACTTGGAGATGATTCCCAATATCCCATTAGAGGAATAGGAGAAGTATCCTATAAATTGGATTCTAGAAATCCTATGAAAATGAAAGATGTCCTATATGTCATAGGACTAAAGAAGAATCTTCTTTCCATTTCAACTTTAGACAAGAAAGGCTTCAGAGTTTCCTTTGTAGATGGAAAATTCCTCATGTAAACAAATGGTAATACTATAGATGATGCAGTGGAGATTGTAGTTGAAGAAGGAGGACTCTACAAATTGAAGGGACATACAGATTCAACATTAGCAACCAATACCATTAACCCATGTGAGAAGGATTTCTCATTATCACTACAAATCCCTTCCAATTGTAAGCAAGGGGGTAATTGGTTTATTGGAAATTCAGGGAAGAATACTAAGAATGTGCACAAGGGAAGAATACTAAGAATCCCTTTCCAAAAAGTGATAGTAAGGAAAAAGGGATCATAGATATTATTCACTTAGATATCTACGGGGCAATAAAAACCACTTCATTAAGTGGGTAATCTTACTATGCTTCTTTTATTTATGACTACGCCCGAAAGACTTGGATATACTTCTTGAAAAAGAAGGATGAAGTGTTTGAAAGATTCAAGGAGTTTAAGGCCCTAGTAGAAAACATTTCTGAGAAGAAAATACAGATTATGAGGTCAGATAATGGAGGAGAATTTGCTTCAAATGAATTCAATGATTTTTGTAAAGAAGTCGGGATTAATAGGGAGCTCACCATTCCCTACAATCCACAACAAAATGGGGTGGTGGAAAGAAAGAATAGATATATCATGGAAGATTTGAAAGCTATGATACATGATCAAGATCTCCCAATGTACCTGTGGGCAGAAGCAACAAGAACATCAATATACTACATAACAAAATTTCCCACAGTTCCCTTGGGGACAAAACTCCAAAAGAAATGTTTTCCAGAGAAAAATCAGAGGTAAGTCATCTAAAGATATTTGGTTGTCCTATGTACATTCACATTCCCAAGGAGAAAAGGTCGAAGTTAGATCCTCCAGGAAAGAAGGGATTGTTTGTAGGATATAGTGAACAATCAAAAGCTTATCAGATATATATCCCAGGATACTGTCAAATTGAACTTAGCAGAGATGTCACATTTGACGAAGATACAACCTTTAGAGAATCAAAGAAAGAAAATGAAGATGAAGAGGAGCATGAAGCTCCCAAAACTGTTGAAAGTCCTAAATAAGTAAAAAATGAAGAAGAATTCCATATACCTGAAGAGCATGATATGGCAGAACCTCATATACCTGAAGAATTACCAAATGAGTTGATTTCTCAAAAGAGAAAACCTGCCTAGGCTCGTGAAGTAATTGAAGAAGCAAAAAGACATGGTGTTCCTGAAGGAACCATCCGAGAGAGGAAGAATCCAAATTCATACCCCCTTTATATGGCTTTGATGTGTGGTCTAGTTGATAAATAACCAACTTGTTTTGAAGAAGCAATAAAATAGAAAGAGTGGGTTGATGCAATGATCAAGGAATACCAATCCATTATAAAGAATGATGTGTGGGAAGTAGTATAGAGACCGAAGGACAAGTTAGTGGTCTCCTCAAAGTGGATATTCAAAACTAAACACTCATCAGATGGAAGTATAGAAAAACACAAGGCAATATTTGTAGCCCGAGGATTCTCTCTTTAGATGGAATCGATTATGAAGAGACCTTTGCACCAATGGCTAGATACACCTCAATAAGAACTATCCTTGCCTTGGCATCCAACATGAAGTGGAAGCTACATAAAATGGACATGAAGATGACATTTCTAAATGGCTTGATTGAAGAAGAAGTATATATCGAACAACCACAAGGGTTTGATATTAATGATCAGAAGACTCATGTATGTAGACTAAAGAAGGCATTGTATGGACTAAAGCAAGCACCAAGAGCATGGTATGGAAGGATCGATGGATTTCTGATGAGCTTAGGCTTTACTAAAAGTAAAGCAGACTCCAATCTCTACTATAAGGTCAATGACGATGGAATTATGATTTTGTTACTATATGTAGATGATCCGTTCTTAACAGGAGAAGATAAGATGATTATCGAATGTAAGAAGAATCTTGCCACATAATTTGAAATGAAAGACCTTGGAATGATGCATTACTTTCTAGGTATTTAAGTATGGCAACATCGAGATGATATTTTCCTAAGCCAAGGAAAAAATACTGTATAAATCTTAAAGAGATTTGGAATGTCAGATTGTAAAGCTATGACTAATATAGTGACCACAAGTTTGAAGCTATTGAATGACGATACTTTAGAAGCAGTTGATGCCACTCTATATAGACAGATTATTGGTTCACTGATGTACCTAACCAATACAAGACCAAATATATGTATTGCAGTAAACACCTTAAGTCATTATATGGTGAATCCTAAACACATTCACATTATTGGGGAAAAACATATCATGAGATATCTAAAGGGAACTCTAGATTATGGGCTCATATATGCATCTAGTGGTGAGATCAAATTACATGGATATGCATATTCAGATTAGGGCGAAAGTGCCAAAGATAGAAAGAGCACATCAAGATGTTGTTTTAATTTGGGACCAGGAATGATCTCTTGGTTCAGTAGAAATCAGATCAATATTGCACTTAGTACGGCCGAGGTGGAATACATTGCAGCATGTTCAACATGTAGCGAAGCAGTATGGCTTCGAAAGATGTTAGCGGGACTATTAGATGCAGAGATAGATGTCACCGATATCCGTTGTGATAATCATAGTTGTATTAAGATGACGGAGAATATCGTGTTTCATGATAAGACAAAGCACATTGATATCAAATATAATTTCATCTGGGATATGGTCCAGAAGGGAGCTATAAATATCAAGTATGTTCCTACAGAAGAACAAGTAGCAGATGTATTGACTAAGCCTCTGGCTCGTGTAAAGTTTGAATACTTTCGAGACAAGCTTGGTGTAATCTGAATGGCCCTATCTCGAAAGAGGGAGTGATAGTAGTTGGATGATGGATGTAGTGGTGAGTAGCTACATCTAGATGAGGGTATGTCTGGCTAGGCTTGTTTGTCTTGAAAGGTTTAGTAAGCTAGACAAGGCCTGTCGATTCTAGGGGGATTAGTATCATTGGTTAGGCTTGTTTGGCCGGCGAAAGGGTTAGTAATCCAGACAAGGCTTGTTTGGTCCCCAGGGAGATCCATCTGTCTAACTAGGCTTGTTTAAATTGAAAGAGTTAGTAATTTAGACAAAATTCTTGGATGGATATACCAGAGAACTCACTGTGATGTTGCTCTGAGACGTTGAAGGGAAAGATGCATCCTCAATATTGCTATATTGTTGGTTGTTAATGATTATTGATGATGGTTGTTGAGATGTTTGATGATTACCACAATATTTTTATATTGTTGATTGTTGATGATTGTTGATGATGATTGCTGAGATGTTTGATAACTGTTGAGACAATTGTTGCAGTATTGTTATACTGATGATTGTTGAGATGTTGTTATTCAGTATTATTGTGATGTCTGTTTCCTTCAGTATTGATGATTGATCAGTTGATTGATTTAGTTTGTATTAGTGATGTTACACTGATGATTGTTGATATACGTTACTTTAGTATTCCTATACTGATTATGGTTTCGACGTTCCAACATATCTATGTTGGTAATGCAGATGATGATCTAGCATTAGTTGTTGTTTGAGTTTTCAGCACTAACATGCTAATGATGTTGTTGATGTTATTAGTATCCATACACAGATGTTGCAGATAATGAAGTTATAGATGATGTCTCAGTATTCACATATTTATCCTATAGAAGATGATTTGGTACTCATATAGTGACGAGACAGAAGATGATTCAAATTTTATACTCTGACGAGATAGACGATGATTTAGTATTCACATACTAATGCTTCAAGAAGAAGATCCAGGAAGATGACTCAGTATTCACATACTGATAGAAGATGATTCAATAGAAGGCAATAGAAGATGTCCAAGAACGTATGAAAGACAAATATTACAGAAGATGATCCAACTGAGATCGATGATGAAGATGTTAGACGATGTTCCAAAACTTCCTATGACATATAGAGTCTCACCAGACAGTTGTACAGTTGTAGTAGTAGTTTTTGTTGTGGTTGAATACCTTCCTAGTTAAGAGATAGCGTTAGATTATTGTAACTTCGGAAGATAGTCCAGATGTATTGTATTCCTCCTTCAGGAGATGAGTTTGGTCTTGTTAGTGTCATTGAAAGAGGCAATGTAAACCTATGAATGTAAGTCAGGTCAATAGTACCCAAGTGCTAATATAATAAATGTTATTTGTGGTGTCAAGTTGGACAAGTGGGCCTAGTCAGTTAGAGAAGTTAGCCCTGCTAAATTAGAGGTCAAGTTAGCTGAAGAATATAAATAGGGAGGTGCTCCACTTCATTTGTATTTACTCACTCAAGCTATCTTAGCAAGAGATAGAAGGATTAGTGCGCCAGAAAGAATAGAGAAGCAATTGTCTTGGTTTTACATTGCATTGGTTGAGTTCTATATTGAGGAAGTTTTGCAGGGTTTTCTCCCTTGTGGTTTCCCCTAGGAAAATATTGGTGTTCTTGTGTTTCTATGGATGTTGTTCTTTCAGTGATCTATTAGTGACTAATTGTTTTAATATATCATCTAAGCAATTTAATACAATTTAACAGTGTGTGGATGTTTGGAGTTGTTATATTCTCAGGATATGTACAATCATCCCATTAAATACCTATGTATGTCCATCGCTTTGATGGTAGAAGATAGTTGATTGGTGGCCTTGATGTCCATCATAGACCACGACTTGGACCATAAAGTACTCAAGCACCTATTGTCTCAATATGAAATAATGGTTTGTGCTGCCCCAAAATGAACCAAACATGCTCAAGGAAGATCTTAGTAGTGGCCTCTATTGTGATGATCGTTTTAAAAGGTGCTAAAATGACCATATTAGAGAACTAATCAATAACCACAAATACATATTCATCTCCATGCTTGGTTGAAGGAAAGTAGAACATGTAATTCATGAGATAGACTCCCATGGTTTTCCTAGGGTAAGAAGAGGATTTTACAACCCCTACTTCTTGATTGTAGGTTTAGTAATTGCAAAAGAAATGTACGATCTGATATACTTCTCCATATCATATCGAAGCTTCGATCAATATAAGTACTTTTTCAATACTATCAATGTTTTCTCCACACTGAAGTGCCCTTCCACTTAATTATAATGTGCCTCTTTGATATTTTTCTCATGCTCACTTGAAGGAACATAGAGGTGGCCCAAATGGCATAAAAGTTCAGCTTAGAGATTAAAGTTTTAGGTTAATTTCCCTACACACAATTATAGGTAACAACAAATTTAGTGCCATTTTCATACAATTGGGTCCACCGAAGGTCTCATTCCCACAAGAGTTGAGCACAAAGGTAGTCTACAATGTGATTTGTGTTTCCCTTCTTGTACTTAATGTTTAGGTGAAACTATTGTAGGTATTTGGCCCAATTCTTATGGTAGTCATTCTATAACTTCCCCTATGTTGATATGAACAACAATGGTTTCTTGTCAATATTCCTACACAATGGAGTACATCTCCTTGTCATAGATGGGGTACTTGCGAACCGTATTATAGAATTCCCTTCTATGATAGGGCACCAGATGTCTGTATTGAGTGAAGACTACACCGACAACATAATCAAAAGCATATATGTCAATATTTAAGGGTTGTTGTAGGTTTGGTAGGGTGAGTATTGGTGTTGAAAAAAGGCTATGATTTCAATTCCCGGATGCTCTCTATTGTGACTCAAACTAAATGAACTTGGCTTTGGACCCACCCTTGGTCACTTGGCTTATGGGCCAAGTGATATGAGAGAACGAAAACACAAGGTTGCAAAGCTTTGTTCGAGACATTGAGGTTGGCTAGTCGTGAATGAACTAGATCTTTAATGGATAGACATGCACCAAATGTTCATCTATGATGTATGCCAAATAGTAAATTATCTCCATGTCAAATAGTAAATTTTTCCAAAACCATAACCAAGGAGATAAAGTGGAAAAATAAACCTAGGCCCCTAGTACTTTAGTTGACACATCAATTTCCTACGACAACAACTTCCACAAAAAAACTTTGCTTGGGTGCAAAATAGCTTGTTAGATAAATATCGTAGAATCCTTTCACAACCCAATGTCATTGTATGTACAAAAACATTGTTTAGGGCCTCAAAAGTACACCAAAAGTTCAATACATGAAAAACTATTGAAAAATTGCCAAGATGTGAAACCATTTTAATGTGGTGGAATAGGTGGGTGGACACCTATATCCATGTGGATCAGTCACCACCCCCTATGTTGGCAGGGGTTTTGGGACAAGTTAGTTGCGCAGCATCGTGGATGTTGCGCAAGGGAAAAAGGCACAATGCAAGTGGAGAATGGCGTGCAAAGTGGAGAATAGAATATTTTGCATATTTTGTGTCACCTTTTTGTACTTTGGACCATATTTTGCGGATATTGGTCATAATTTTGTAGAATCACTTAATAGTTAGTTAGGAATTCATCCAAATGGACCTTGAATGTAAAGGCACAATCCTATAAATAGAAATAGAGTTGTAAGTGTAGAAGAGACTTGGAATGGCATATAAGAGAACTGATATACATGAGAGCAATATCTATTGATATGTTTTTGAATCTGTGGATTATTGCATGGAAGTAATATGACAAGATGGAAGTTGATCTGAAATATTATTTTCTTTTATTTTTTTTCTGTCTTATTGTTCTGCAATCATATGATGAATGTTAAGTGAATCTGTGGCATGGATCTATGATGCGATGTTTCTTGGTTCTAAATGATGTCATCTTTCTAGATCTACGGGCGCATCAGTATGCTTATTGCAGTTATGAATGAATGATGCGATATGTTAAGAGCAATGATGAATGTATCTTTTAATGGTTAAGTAATTGGTCAAATCTATTAAGTTCATCAGTTTTCGATGCACATAGTCCTCTTTTATTATGTGGAAACTTGGTTTCGACAACTCTCCCTCGAACATCTCGGGTGAGACCTCATCCGCTTCGTGGGTGTTGCTGAGCAGAGTAAAACCTCTCTGGTCCAGTGCTCAGGGATATCATGGTGGGTTGAGTGTCAATAGAGAGGAACCCCTGTCGACTAGTTTTTGTTGGCTAGGTTTGTGTCTAAAAATGGTTCCATCGTCGGGACTGTGTTGCAACTGAGGGGAGGATATGTGGCATCCGACAAGACCAAAAATTTAGGAATGGTTCGACCAAAAGTTACGAGAATTTGCTTAGACAGATAACCAGAACCTGAGGCTGACAACGAATAAGTGGTTGGAAAGGCACATACACGACGATCCACACGAGTACTTTTTCTTTGAATTTCCCATCATATTATATGAGTGGTTGGAATGATTCGCCTATCTCAAGACACATTTTCAAGGAGGAGAGCCAACGTCCTGGACCCCTGAACTGATCCAGGAGTTGCAGGAGACTGATAACAAGGCATTGCAGGATGTTGAAGTCTGGTTGGATAGTATCCTAGATGGATATATCACCGAGTTTGTGGTCAATACTACTAAATCCTACAATGAAGCAGAAAGGAAATTATTCAACAGACCAAGAGGTAGATTCTTATTGTCCCTGCAATTGTCAATTAAGATGCTTGTCTATGAAAAAGTCATACTGAAGATGCACCTCTAGTAGTAGACCTCTGGTGTGCGGAGGTTGTGGATATCGCGACGAAAGGGGGGAGACGAATGGAAGGATAAGGGGTAGATGGATGCAAGTTTCGACGAGACCATGAGGGAAGTCGAGGAAGAAATTGGTATTACGAGGGGAGGATAAAGGTTTCAACAAGAGAAGAGGCAGAGGATAGGGTAATGTCCTGTTGCGATCGAAATGTAAGACCATGAAGGAAGACCACACGAAACGAAGCAACCCTACAATGACGAAGAGGATGACCAGGATACACCCGAGGTAATGGTAAGATCAACCCCCAACAGAAATGTGCCCACACCTCTGCGCACTACTTCGCATTCAAGAAGAAAAACAAGTTCCACATCGACCTATCCAATGTGCCAGCAACATTCTAGTAGTAGATCAACATCTGTAGGAAGAAGGCCCAGGATGGCGAGCGACGACATGGCGAGCGACGACATGAAGTTACCTTTGTTCCATGGAAACGAGACTAACGATCCCGAGAAGTATTGGTTTTTATGTGAGGTAGTATGGGCTGTCAGACAGACTACTGATGATTATGTCAAGAAGGGCCAATTGGAGACCACTCTTCGGGGTCATTCACTGGATTGGTTCTTGAAATTTATACAAGTTCCTACGGGGACCTCTCCAAAGACATTGGATGAAGTTAGGAAAGGACTAGTTGAAGAATTCAGAAAAATGAAGTCTGAAGCGCAGTACGTTACGGAGTTAAAGGAGATTAAACAATTTCCCAATGAAACTGTTTGGGACTTTGACCAAAGATTTAAGACGTTAATGGAAAGAGTCGGTTTTGAAATGAGCGATGTTCAACATAAATAATGGTTCATCGCAGTGTTGGTATCTCATATCCGACAACCACTGATGCAACAGAAGATCACGACATAGAGCAAGGATCTAGAGATCAAAATGAAGTTGGAAGCTTCACCCATTGGAGAAAGTGCAACTGGTTTGAACCAGATTCAGGCACAACTGACAAACTTGACACTTCAATTGCAAGACATAAATAAGGGTAAAGAGAATCGCAAAGGGATTTGGTGTACTCGGTGTCGCACATATGGACATACCAAAGATACTTTCCCTGAGTTTTGAAATTATATATTATTAGGAGCATCAAACCCATTGAGTTGTGGCAGTGTACCATGGTGCCGCATTTGTCAAGTATATTGGCACCGACATGAAGAATGAGGATACATGCAGAAGATGGTGATGAAGCCGAAAAATATATACGGATTATTTTGTCAATCTGTTGGGCATGAAGATAAAGACAATCGCGCATATGACCTACTTCAGGAAAGAACATATGACTCATACTATGTAAAGGGATAAGTAAAACAGCCGCAGTCGCAGGTGGTACTCCCACCACCCCCACCGCAGTATGTACCACCACTGTAGATGCAGTTTATACCACCACAGCTACAACCGCAGTATAATCAGATGTTGATGGCTCCGCAGCAGCCACAATATGTTTAGTCAACACACTATGTCCAGTAGCAATTGAATCCACTGTAACAACAACTGAATCATTTGTAGTACCAACAACAAGTAGGATTCTGCAGAGGATTATGAGGTCAAGGAGGAGGCTTTTACGAGGAGGCAGATGAGGTCACAGACCTGTCCATTGTTATAATTGTGGCGTATTGGGTCACTGTCAGAGGGATTTTCTTGAGTTAGAGTGCTTGTGTATGTATTGTACCGTGATTGATCACACTGTTGAGAACTATCCACAATCGATCACACGATGGTAGGCAGGAAATGTTCCTCAGTTACAAAATCAGAACCAGTTGCAGAATCAAAATCAACTCCAGAACCATAATCAATTGCAGAACCAGTTCCCAAACTAGAATCAAGTGCAGAGTTAAGGACAAAACCAAATTCCAATTCATAACCAAAATGCGACTCAGAATGTAAATCAACCTATGAATCCACCACTGAACCAGAATCAGGGGCCAACAGTCGCAACGATATCATCGTAACCCAAAACAAATGATGTCAACGTCGCTATCATCACTTGCGGCGGTGCGATGATTGGAGAATATAGCCCTCATCCACAAATTTGATTGGCTGGGAAGAAGAAGGTACAGTTTGATATCGATGCTGAGAAGGACACATTATTTGAAGCACACGATCTGATTGGGAGGAAATAGGGTAAGTCGTCGATTTATGAAATTCCTACTGCTTTTGATTCTTCGTTGGAGGCAAGACCATCGTGGTAGCATGGTACCTTGCAGTACTTCTTTGAGAGCTGCTTGTCGCTGGCAAGAGATCCCAATGCTCTTTCCGATATGGAGAACCTGTTGCACCGACGAGCTAAGGGGAGGAAGGATTTCGTAGTGAATTCTTTGCATAAGAAAAATACAAGAAGAGAAATGTGCATGAAAATCCAAATTGGAGACTATGAAGTAGATTCAGTTATTATGGATGTAGACTCAGATGTGAATATTCCGACAAAACAGATATGGAAGAAGATGGGGAGGCCAACATTAGGCTGGTCTCCAGTGTAGTTATGATTAGCTAATCAAGCCAAGGTACAACCAATCAGGTGCATGTCACACCTGGTAGTGGATGTTGAAGGTATGAAGACCTATGCTGATTTTGATGTAATTGAAGTCGTAGAGGGTGGAGGCTCCTATCCTGCATTGCTGGGGATTGGATGGGTGGATGATAGTATGGAAGTAATCAACTTTAAAAAGAGGATGATGACATTTGAGAATCAAGACATCAGAGTCATCGATCCCATGGATCCAGGCGAAGGGAGAAGGTATATTGAGCTAGTAAAAGATGAAGTTGTTAGGGGATGGGATCATGCTTACAACATTTCAGAATATTACATCCATCCAACTGCCGATGGAGAACTTGGTTGGCGTAGCACTAGCTCTGCGTCTTTTGATTCAGACAATACATTAGAGAACTGGCAGAATCACATGCATGAAGTATCGGTCAGGAAGTGCGGTTTGGTCATGCAGTCGCGACTGAGGTTATTGAATTGCCCATTTATGAAGGTCTGCCTGCATTATCCAAGTTACTTGTTGAATTCAAAGAGAAGGTGTCATATCCATAGCGGTTGTTGGCGTTGGAGGAGGCATTGAAAGCTAATCTAACACGTCAATGGGAAACTCATAAAAAATCAATTAGTGGGTGGTCGCAGTGTCGACGACTGATGAGAATTCGGTTTGGAGATGCAGAAGTATACCATGCTGGAAGATACAATGGGTGGAATAGTCATGGTGATCATCTAATTGAATTTCAGACCTTGTGGGCATCACGACCAAGGGATGAATGGGTCCATGCCTTTGTCGACACACTGGATGATATTCCATGATCATGGTATGTATCAGCTGAGCTGCACAGAGAAATAACCAGTTGGGAGGAGTTGACAATTTGTTTTACGCATACCTTTAGCTTCATGGATGCCAATCCAAATGTCCATAATGCACTACAGCTCATCCACGATGTGGTGCTGAAGGTGGTTCCCGTCGCATATCCAGTGGATCCACATGCACATTTCCACATGCAGTCGATTAAGGAATGTTATAACATATCCGGAGGACCTGAGGATGGCGATGAGCTAAGAAATATCAATATCTTGGAAACAGAGGGGAGTCGGGATGTCGCAGCACCAGATGTACCAATGGACCCAATGAATCAATCTTTGAAGATAAGAAAAGTTAACATTGGGATGGAGGAGAACCAAAAATTTGCGAGTGTTGGGGACTATTGGGATGAAGAGACCATGGAAAAGATAACAGATTTGTTGCATGAATTTCAAGATCTGTTTCCGTCGAAGTTCTCTGAAATGAAGGGGATACTTGATGATTTAGGGGAGATGGAGATCCCATTACAGCAAGATGTGAAACCAGTAAGCAAAGGTTGTATCACCTAAATTTGTGATACAAGGAGAGGGTCAAATCTGAGCTTGATAGGATGTTAGATGCTGGAATAATTGAGCCAGTCAAAAAATTGGAATGGATCAGTCCTAAGGTGGTCCAAGACAAGAAAACAGGAGAAGTTTGGATTCATGTCGATCTGAGAAAATTGAACGATGCATGTATGCACGATCCATTTCCGACACCATTTACTAATGAAGTCCTGGAAGGAGTAGGATGTCAGGAGATGTACTCTTTTACAGATGGATTTTATGGATATCAATAAATAAGGATCGCAAAAGAAGATCCACATAAAACGACATTTGTTACTGAATGGGGTTGCTTCCAGTACACGGTGATTCCTTTTGGGTTGAAGAATGCACCTGTGATATTTTCCCAGGTTGTTGTCGCGGCATTCAAATATTTTATTCAAAAATTCCTGCAAGTTTACATGGACGAATAGATATTTTATGGATTGATCAGATACCATTTGGAAAACTTGTGATTGATGCTGGAAAGATGTCGACAACATCAAATCGCGCTAAACTTAAAGAAGTATATTTTCTGTGCACCCTTTGGGATGTTGTTGGATCACATTGTTTGCAAGAAAGGACTGTTGGTTTACCCTGCAAAGATTGCACTCATTTTGAGCTTTTCGCCACCTACGAATGTGAAGATGCTTAGAGAGATGCTAGGGCACATAGGATACTATCACAAATTCATAAGAGGTTATGCTTCGATTACAAACCCTATGGAGAAGTTATTAAAGAAAGATGCAGCATTTGTATGGAGTCAAGTGTGTCAAGGGAGTTTCGATACATTGATTCTCATTTTTATTGATTGGGACAAGGAATTCCATGTTCATGTGGATGCATCCTCTATTGCGTTGGGAGTGGTGCTTGTGCAACTAGGAGAGGGGGATGTAGATCACCTGATCGATTTCATGAGTCGCAAGTTATCATTTGTTGAGAAAAACTATACGACCACAGAGAGGGAAGGTCTAGAAATGGTATATGCACTACAAAAGTTTAGGCATTGCTTATTGGGTGGTCATTTCAAAATGTTTACTGACCATTCTCCTTTGAAGTACCTAGTCAATAAGCCTATGTTGGGGGGGGGACATGTTGTTGGTTACATCTCTTCCAAGAATTTGATTTTGAGATAATTGTGAAGTCGGGTTGCTCAAATACGGGCCCCGATCATTTATCTTGAATTGAGACAGGTGAGGAACCCACAAATATTGAAGACGGGCTACCAGATGTGCAGCTGTTCAGAGTTAACATGGCATATGATTATTATGCTCAAATAATTCAGTTTTTGACGATGGGAGTCACACCGGAGGAATTTTCAACAAGTTAGAAGAAACAGTTGGTGGTAAGGGCTTTGGACTTCCAGATGATTGATAGACAACTATATAAACTGGGACGAGATGAGATTTTGCGGCGATGTGTCCTACCGCATGGACAAGGGTAGATTTTAGAAGAGGCCCATGCGGGAGTTGCTGGTGGACACTATGGAGGATGAGTGACTACGAGAAAGGTGCTTCGTGCAGGGCTTTGGTGGCCCACTCTACATAATGATGCAACATATTATGCATAGAGTTGCGATGTTTATCAAGGCACTAGAAAGCCATCGTGAAGAGATGAAATGTCTTCGGTACCGCAAGTAACACAACAACCATTTGATAAATGGGCCATGGATTTTGTGGGACCAATCAACCCACCTAGGAAGAGAACTAGTGTGTGGTACATCATTACAACAACAAACTATTTGACGAGGTGGGCGGAGGCTACACCAGTCGTGGATTGCACAGATGCGACAACAGCCAGGTTCCTGTTTGATAACATTGTAACGTGGTTTGGATTCCCCCGTATGTTGATGAGCGACCAAGGCAATCACTTCATACCCCACATGGTGAGCTCGTTGATGGAGGAGTTACAAATACAACAGAAGAAGAGTATACAATATCATTCGCAGGCGAATGGGATAATAGAAGCATTCAACAAGATATTGGAGCACGCGCTTACAAAGGTATGTAAAGATAACCACAATGACTGGGATTTGAAGATTCCAACATTTTTATGGGCATATCGTACCACTTGTAAATATTGACAGGGAAAACACCGTTCAAATTGGTATATGGGAAAGAGGTTTCCATGCCTATGGATTACATTGTTCCAAGTCTACGCATTTCCGCAGCGACGGGTATGGATGATGAAACAACGCTAGAGGAGTGTATGGAGAATTTGATGCAGCTTGAGGAGGACCGCTTTATTGCAGGATTCCACCAGCGTGTTGAGAAGGATCGATAGAAGGCTTGGAACGATCACCACATAAATAATACACAGTTTCTACAAGGATATTTGGTGTTGTTATACGATAGCAAGTCCTTGAAGCATCCAGGTAAGTTATAGATGCACTGGTTAGGTCCATATCTTGTTAATTCAATTACTTTTGGAGGTGCAGTTCAACTGTACCAGTTAGATGGAGCAATGTTGCCAAATCTTGTGAATGGTAGTCGATTGAAGCCCTATAGGACAAGGCCAGAACCATGCAATGAAAAAAAAAAAGTAGTAGGAAGGATGGATGGAAAGAAGGACGACATGCCAGGAGGAAGTGGTTGCGCAAGAGTAGGAGTCAGTAGCGCATTTAGAAATATAGGTTGTGATTTCTGTAAGGCTGTGACATAGTAAAATAAGAAATAAATGAATACAGTTAAAAGCAGTTAACCGACGGTCGTTTTTGTAATAGTGTTGGAGTGGGAGATGTGCGAATCCAAGCAAAGGACAAGTATTATATTTTATTAAAACAAGTTAGGCATGTTCCAGAGATGCACATGAGCCTGATCTACGTGGGACAATTAGATGATGAAGTCCACAAGTTTTGGAAAGAGTAGCTGGAAAATCAACAAAGGGGGACCGGTAATGGGAAGAGGACCTAAAACATGAACATTGTATACATTATGAGCAACAACAAGAAAATTAGATCTGGTTGTTTTTGCAAAAGTAGAAAGCTCGCCAGATTTATGGCATAAGCGCTTAGGTCACATGAGTGAAAAGGGACTAAAAACCCTTATTAGAAAAATATGCTTCAAGGTTTGAAATCATATGAACTTGATATTTGTGAGCATTGTATATATGGTAGGAAACGTAAAGTCTCATTTATGAGAGGAGGCCATGAAAGAAAAACCAACTTGTTATAATTGCTACACTCTCATGTATTTGGGCCAACCAATGTTAAGTCTCTACGAGGAGCTTCGTATTTTGTTACTTTCATAGATAATGCATATAGGAAGGTCTGAGACTATCACAGGAAAGGAAAGATTGAGGTATTTCAAAAATTTCATGTTGGAGTTGAGAGAGATACTAACAAACTACTCAAGTGCTTGAGGACAGATAATGGTGGTATTGATCCAAATCCTTCAAATACTATTGCAACATGTTTGCATAAAGCATGAAAACATTGTCCTTGGTACTCTTCAATAGAATGGTACTACAAAAATGATGGATCACACTACCATGGAGAAGGTGAGGATCATGTCGTCAAATTCCATGCTGGAAAAACATTTTTGGGTAGAATCAACGAGGATAGCATGTCACCTCATCAATTGGTCACTTACTACAACCTTGGACGGTGGCATTCTTGAAGAAGATTGGATCGGTAAGAAGGTAAATTATTATCATCTAAATTCTTTTGGATATGAAGCATTTGTGCATATTCCCAAAGGGCATAGAACTAAGTTATATGGTAAATCCATGAAATGTATTTTTATGGGATATGCGGATGGTGAGTTTGGTTACCGCCTATGGGATCTGATTAAACATGAAGTTATTAGAAGCGTGGATGTTATAATTAATGAGTTAGAGATGTTTAAATGCCTACATTGATATGGAGGTCAATAAATATATTGATAGGTTTGTTGAGCAGCAAGAAAACATTCTGTTGTTGTAAAATGATTATGGACAGCAAGCTGGAAATGATGAACAACTAGTTGAAAATGGTGGACATTGAAAAGAAGAACCATTGTAGTAGCCATTACAAGAGGTCCAATCGGAAAATATACCGCCACATCAGGTTCACGGGTCCACTATGCCTCATAATCCATCATAAAGTTATGTTCCTTCAAACTATATTTTATTAACTGAAGGAGATGAATTGCATTGCTTTTAGGAGGATGAGCATGGTAAAAATTGGAAGAAAACCATGCAAGAAGTGATGAATTCATTATTAAGATTCTGTAAGGAAGAAATCCTCTTCAAAACAAATTGGTATACAATATTAAGCATGAAGGTGAAGTGAATAAGGAGATTTACAAGGAAATTTTGTTGGTAAAAGGATTTGCTCAAAAATAAAGGATCAACTTTACAAATTCTTTTCACATGTTGTTAAAATGTCATCTGTTAGAGTTATTCCTGGTCTTGTTTTTGCTTTAGAATTAGAGTGTGAATAGTTAGATGTGAAGACAACCGTCCTTCATGGAGAATTAGAGGAAGATATTTATATGGAGCAACCAAAATTATTCAAAATAAAAGGTAAATAAAATTTGGTTTGTAGATTGGCAAAGTGCTTATCTAGGATGAAACAAGCACGTCGCCAATGGTATAAGAAGTTTGATTCGTTCATGTAGGATCATGGTTTTAGAAGGATAGAGGATAATCATTGTGTTTACATTAATAGGTATGATCAATAAAAGTAAATTATGTTATTTATATATGTGTATGACATTCTATATGTTGGGCATGATAAGAACATGATTAGCATGTTTAAGAAGCATTTGGGAGGCCAATTTGCAATGGAATATTTGGGCCCAACACAATTGGGAATGAGGATCGTACATGACCAAAAGAACAAAAGGTTATGGTTTTCACAAGAAAAGTATATTGAGAAGGTGCTTAATAGGTTCAATAGGAAGGATGCCAAGCGAGTTGGAACACCTCTTGCAACTATTATCGGATAAATATACTCAATCGGAGTCAAGCCAAATCTCCATAGTCCAAGTGGATCTAGAACAAAACAAATACAAAATACAATCTACTTTCCTAGATCAAATAGAAATGCAAGTTAACAGATAGATCGCTTACCTGCAATATGCAAATCCTCTCCTCTCTTTGTTGATCCAAGCTCCAGAACCACATCCTATACATAACCACATCCTAGACATAATTCCACTTGATAAACTATAACTCTTTGATCATAGTCTCCTTCCCTTTCTTCTTGGTACTTCTTCATAGCTGGAAGGATCTACATAAATGATGTCACTCAATTGTGTCACATAACTAGAGTGTGTCTGGGGCCTCTAGATTTCTTTGGAAGTCTTGCCATACCATTCTTTATCTTAGATGATCTCTAGTGCCCAATATGGTATTCATTTCTCGAGGTGGATCTACCTTTCTCTTTATCTTCTTTTGAATCTCTTTCTTTCACCACGGTGTCTCTGACCCGTGGAGCCTCAGGTTCCTCTTCTGAATTGTCATCACTTGTTCTTCGGAATGATCTACAAGTCAAGTTCAGTTTCATGATTAGAAACATATCATAATTTCCAAATCATATTAATAATGACAAATATATGTCATACATTCATGCAACTATCTTAGCCAATGTTATAACATTCATCCATATCCCATACACATGCAATAACTTCTAGATGCCTTCTACCCCAATGTTATTAAGAGTGTGCACTACTCCTAATATGTCAAAAAAGATGTTTCAATTTATATAAGTAGCAACGGAATGTTGTACAAAATCATTGAATTATTACCCATCATGTGCAATTCAGTAGTATAAATGCAAACACAAAAACATGCATAATACATAAACTGAATATAAACAAATGCACAACCAAACAATATCATGAAATGACAATTGAACACTTATCTTTGTTTTTTTGGTGGGTAGACTCCTTCTTGATCCTTATGTCCCTGCACGAACAGTTGGAGTCTTTTGCTTCATTCACAACGGCATCATTTCTTATCCAAATGTTGAGATGGATAAGAGGGTTTTCATGAGTTGAATCCTTCTAGATTAGAGTACATATTCCTCGTCGCTTGAGGAATATTCTTTGAATCATGAGATATTGATATTCAGTTTCTCCCATCTTCTCTTCTCTTGTTATGAGTTGAGCTTCTTCATGTGTGCACTCTTCCCAGAGTCTGTTGAAAGTAACCAACTTCCTTCTGGCACACATTCCTCAAATGAATGAATCCCATGATCTTGGGAGGCCATTCAAGTTGGTTATAACAATCTCTTTTTTTTCTTCGACTTCTTGGTCACAGCATCGAACACTTCCTTTGGTGTCTTCAAGGATGACACGTGAGGGATGAGATGATCCTTAATAGAATCTGCAATGGTTCTCTTGTATCTAGCCTTAGCCTCATCTCCCTCAGGGTCTTAGAACTTCCTTACTAATATACTAATCCAAGTACTTTTCTTCAAGTATCGTGGAGATCCTATACTTCCATGCTCGACCATTCTCAACTTCACCAAGCTTATCATCAATCTAGGTGTGATTAGTCATTTTGAAATGAGAACCTCAAATAGAAATAGCAAGGATTTAAATCTTATTGATTTGAGGTGTCTGACCTGGTTCAGGAGATGGATGATCCATGGTTTGTTAGAGAAACCGTAATTTTCCAAATTTGGAATTTCAAACTTTTGATTAGACAGACATATGTGCCTCTTTAAGGCAAGTTGTCCAATGTACTACTTTTCTCAAAAACAGTGGTTGGAAGCTCCTGTAACATGAAGCCCTAGTTTCTCCAATTTATTTTGCAGACTTGTCTCATATTTCTTCTGTTGTATCTATGAAGTTTTGTCTCCTTTTAGTATAAAAATTCGCACTGAGATAGTCTGATCTGTCTTATTTCCAAACCCACAAGTTAGAGCAGAATTCGTTTCTCCAAGTGGGAATTATGTTGAGTTTCCCAAGGTGATTGTTTTGAGGATTGTTCATCATAGCGAACTTGTACTAACTTCCACGTGTCACTGTTTCACATTTGGGGTCTAAAAAGTGAGCTGTAGAAACTGTAGTTTGTGCCCTACCTATAACATCTTACAAAATTTCATTTGGACCTTCCTAGCCCGATATATAGCAATTTTCCCTAGGGCACCTATTTGTGATTGTATTCGGGAGGAGGATGGAACCCTGTCTTGTAGGAATCATATCTCCTGAAGTATAGAGAATATGAGGCTGAAACTTTCACATAAGGTACATAAAGATCTAATATTCGTCCTGTAAAAAGTTTCGTCTCTTGATCCTACTCCAATATCGATATATAGCAAAATTTCCAAGATAACTATATTTTAGTCTTCTGGGTTTTCAAGCATGAAACCCTAATTTCCAGTAGCTACCATTGTAGTTGTATTTCGGCTGCACAGTGCCTTCTTTCAGAGTTGATCTAATACCATGTTCATTTTTCTAAATTATTTTACTTAGTATCTTTATTTGAAAGAATAACAAGCACATCAATATATCAAAGATACACAAGACACAAAGATTTTCATCGGGGAAATCATAAAGGAGAAAACCCCGCAAACATCCTTGGAATAGTTCCGTCACAAAGATAACATGACAAGATATAATAACCCAAGAACAATTTATGCAGCAGCTCTTTGTCCCTCCTATTCCTCTCTCTCCTAAATCTCACATGAGAGAGCAAGTGAAGTGTGTGACAAAAGAGGAGGGCACCTCCCTATTTGTATTTTTTCGTTGAGTTATTAACTCAACCACTAGGTTGGCTAGGTTACTTGTGGGGCTGACCTACCTAAGAATACTCATAAATACATTTTACTTTATTTAACCTGGGGACTATTTCCCCAACTTACAATGGAGGGTTTACCTCAGTGACCATACACAATGATGACATCCACAAAGGAGGAACATCAATCCTCGATAGGGGTATAACAATATACAATAGTAATATACATCAGAATATCTTCTGAAGTTACAATTACAACAACAAACTAATAAGTAGATTGGTATCTTGAATCAAAATACAAGGGATAAGAAGTATAAACCTTAGATTCGATCGAGCATTGTGATAAGGTACAATGAGAGTAGAAATCCCCACCTAACTGCAGAAACTTGGCTTTGGAAAATCCCTATTAGGATATCTCGGGTGAGACAACATTTCTGTCGCAGGTGCTACCGACTGAGCCCTACTATGTCGAGATGATATGTGGGTCTTTGTCAACGACCAAGGATCTGAACCAGGATCAACCTGAGGAGAATTAAAATGGTGGTTCAATCGTATCTAGAACGTACACTCTCCTCTCAAATGCAAAATATATTTAATGGTTGTTGCTTTCAAACAAAGTGGTCACATATGAAAATCTCTAAAAGAGGCAATTTCAAGGGTCGAAGTGGTGATAAATATGCAAAACATTTGAGGAAGACTTGCCTTGCCTTTTCATTCATTGCACATACACCAAAAAAAATTGTAAGGACTTAGAAATAGCATGGAACCTTCAAAATATTTGTGACAAAAATGATTTCATTCTCAATCTCCTTTTATGGTTCCAATGCTCAAAGCTAAAACCACTTCAACGCATTCCCTTCTTAGTCAAACAGGGCATTTGGTTGGCCCCGAAATGAGTCCATTTTGAAAAATTGAAATTCCCACCTTCCAAACCGTGACAAGAATTTCGACATTGATCAAATTATATGAGGAAGACTCAGTCATGCAGATCTCAAGCGTGATTGGACAGTTAATTATCACTAAAGCCACTACATGGGAATTTTTCAATGGGCCCTTATCGAGGATAAGAGAATTAAACGGGGATTGTGAGCATTTTCTCCTTATCAAACAATAGTCACATTTCCTTCTCCAACCATTCTTATCATGGTACCAAAAACTAGGTCAAGTTATTAGCAGTCTAATTTTTGCTATGGCTTGCTTAGGATGAGGAAGTAAAATATCTTCAAATATTTAGTGATTCTACATTGGTTATGAACTTGATGGTGCGAACCTATATCTTGGATGATATTGATCTTTAGGAACTGGGTAGCCATTCAGAAGAGATTGCTTCAAGATTCCTTTCCATCCAATTCAAACATGTCTTCCATAAACACAACACAAGAGTTGATTAGCTCTCCAAAGATGACCTTCAATGCCCCCCCTCCTCTAATTAGCATTATTAGATTGGATGAGCAGGATGGACGTTCTTCAACCATTCAATTGGATGACTGGAGACCACTCAGCTCTCTAATGATTGAATTATTTTTACAGGTCATTTACAATTTGGATAATTAATCCAGTTTTGGATCCTTGGATCCTACAACATATTAAGATTATGGAATGTCAATAGAAATAATGTAAATAGAGTACCTTGATCTCAGCATAAAACCTATGTAACAAATCGCACTAAAAAACCCTTGATTGCATATGGGCCTCGAGAATGTATTTTTATTCTGACCATAATTAAAATACAATTTTTTTTCTTGGGAAAACAATATGTAATGTTTTCTGAAGTGTTGTTATCTTATTTGAGCTCTTCTCAAATTAGGTTTCTCCCATTGAATATGCTTGTAAACATTATTCTTTATCTTATGGATGATCAATGCAAGGGTTATATTATGCAACTTCCATGTCATTGACTATTAATTATTTTTTAGCAATTTATATTTTTTGAATAATTGCTTAATAATCATTGTTTATGTTGGATAAGTACATTAGAACAACACTGAGTTGAATTTGAAAGAGTTATTGTTTTCATGTACTATTTGGAGTAAGATTGGAGGATGTTTATAAACTCGTCACACCTCCACCCATGACATGATCATTTATGGGTCATTCAAAACCAATTCAAGCATTAAAAGGAAATACTACCAATAGATACTCCCCTGTCGAGTTCCCCCATATTTCAACTCTTTTAGTGGTGTGGTTAAAATCTCATCCCATGATTAGCCTTTCAACTATTGCAAATTGATGATCCAATAATCCCTCCTAGAAATGAATCTTTCCCCAAAAGTATCATTAACTATATTAATATCCTTCCCCATTTTTAAAGAATAGAGTTTATTTTCAATCCCCAAGGTCAAAAACATGAAATGAGTCAATCTCATTTATATTTTATGGCATATAAAAAACATCCCTCCCGAATGCCCTACTTACTTTAAACATAAATTTTGCATTAATTCTAGGTATTTGAGAGGTTAATAAATTTATTCCCCTCCCATTGTCTCTTGAATCGTAATAGTATCGGGTTTATGAAGATAAAGCAATCTACCTAAGGCAAATTTCTAGGACGGTTTTCCCAAACTCCGTATGTTTAAGGACATAAGAATCACGACGTCACCTTCTCAATGGCATGCCCTACACTAGTACCTCTTCTAAGGTTTTTTGTTTCCCCTCCACCACTTCCCTAATATTCTCGCTCTAAGCTAATGATATATGGGATTTTTTTCTCTTTTTCAATTGGATTCCCTTCCTTGCATCCTTACTTTCTTTCAACTCTTCCATTATCCTTTTATGTTTCCCCATTCCTATATTTCAAATGATATCAAAAGGGATTGCCCACACATGGTTCCTCTCCAACTTCAAGAGAAGTAATGGTTCCTAAAACATTATGTGCTCCCTTACCTAGGTCCAAGTGTGTGTTTATTTCCCTTCCAATGGTCTTTTCCATCCCTTACCTTGGGAAGACCATAAATTAGACCAATACCCTCCCTATAAAAATTCCCTTCCCTTGACTTCTTTACAACATAACCTTTGTAAACTTGCAAAACAAGGGAACTTTCTTGAGAAAAAATTACACTAGTGTTTTCACAAGATGCAAAATACTTACAAGCAAAGAAATTATCATATTAAAGAGTAGCTTGGACTAGAGTAATCACCAAATTTTGGACTCTTTCGATGACATCCAAAATCACATATATGGTTTCTACTATAGGTCTTTATTTTCCTTCAAAATAATTGCTTCACCACCATTCAATTCCTTTCCCATTAGGTTTTTAAATCAACCATCTTCAATTGTATCTTTTTTCTTTTCTTTTCATAGGAACAAATATATATTTTGATATATAAAAGTGGGTTGCAAATAAACCAATCACCCATAAGTACGACATATTGAAAGTATATGCAAATAGGGTCATATAGTTCAAAACTATAATACTATTATTTGCCCCAGTATCATGCCCATTGCTTACAAAGTCTAGATTTTTTAAGTGAATCTATAACTATATTGATTAACAAACTATCCAGAGAGAAAAATACTAGTGCATTGCAGATATGAAACTATTATTAGGTAACGACATGCCCATTGTGGTCTTCCTCCATGGATAATCTTCGATTCAAAGACCAAGTCCTCTAGATGTTTGTTGATCTACCTTTGGTACCACTTCAAACTACTATATTATGTCCTCATAAACACCATGATCCTTTGAATATCTAGTAGATGCAAGAGGGGGTCCCATTAGGGATTGTGACTTCGTGCAAAACCCACAATGACGTTATATCGTATCTTCAATTCACTAGCAATTTATAATATTTTTTCCTTTTCTCTACAATTTCTGCTTCTAGGTCATCTTGTTTCATCACATGATTCTATAATTGCATACACATGTACCCAATGGCCTTGTTCATTACTTTCAACTAACTATACAAGTGTTTCATCATTGTCTTTCATACAACCCTTTCCCAAAATTTCCTCTAGAGATAAGATGGCTAGTCATGACATGGTAATACTGTTGTTTTAAAATGCTCCGAAATTCAAACAACATCCAAATTGATGAAATGACCACGAGAAAATGCTTTTATGATTTTAAATCAAATAGAATTGAAGTATAGATCCTTTGCAAGGGAAAAAAGAAATAAAATTGGAGTCAGGCCATAATTGAAAATTGAACCAAACCACTTTCCCTTGTTGAGGAGATACCAACAAAAAAAACCTCCAACGAGTTTCCCTTTTGGTTCCTCGCCAATCCATTCAGCTCCTAGAAAATAATATTAACAATCACAAACTTCACACCATTGAATATTCGAATGAGCAAACAAATCATGGTCACAAACCACCCCACATTGTCCTCAAACTAAATGCCAAAACCAAAATTATCCCACCTACTTGCTTTGCTACATTAAAATGAATTTAATTCGTCTATTGAAGATTATAGAGTTTAATCATGTGAACTCGTTGTGGGCATGAGAGAGAGTTATATCTCCTCCCTTGATCCCCACCCTCCTACAATTGTCAATTTCCACTTGCCTCTTACCATGCATATATTCTACGACAATGTTGTGATAAGATTTCGTTACACCAAAATAGTGTCATCCTCATGATAGTAATATGTGTACTTGCTTAAATCCCTAAAGTGTCTCTGCCAAAAGACTTGAGAAGAGGTTTTCTCTTTTAGAATTCCAATTTTAGTGACACTTACACACCATGATTTTTTAAAGTGGGCATCAGACTTGGCTGATGCTAGTTGCACATAGACAACAAAAGTCAACGACACTCCTTGACTTTGCACAAAGAGCGTCACCTCTTCCTGATGACAATTTCTTGTGTACAAGGTGTGTCAACGCTCGTTAAAAGGAAAAAAAGAGAAGGATTGAAAGCGTTCTAGAAGAAATTCATCATGGAGGTTCATCTCAACCAACCAGAATAGGTGGTAGTTGAACCCTTGATCCCTAAGGATGATCCCTTAACCTTATCCAAGTAATCCTCAACTCCCTTCATCCCTTTTGGTCTATAAATACAAGCTCACCCTCATGGTTGAGGGAGGACCAAGAAATCACACACATGCTATTGAAATATTTATATAATCAAGAGGCAAAGGTTGAATTCTTGAGGCAAAATGCTAGTAGGAAGAAGCACAACACCAAGGCTTCATGGTTGTGATTTCTTCCTTCTTATTGTTAATACAGTTATGATCTCTTTTTCCATAAATGATGTCTAATTTAATTTATAGTAATTCTCCTTGGTCAATTGCTTAGATTTATTAGATTATCTTGTAGTTTCTATTTCGTTTTGTGTTTCCTTTTAACCTTTTGCAAGTTATCTCTTAATCAACAGGACTACAAAATATTGAATCCAAAAGAGGTTGAACCTTTGGAAAGAGGTATATATTATTTACATTCAAGTGATTTAATACATCTAGGAAAAGGTTTTCATTTTGTTTTGTTTTGTTCTAGATCTAAACCATTTAGACTAGGTAAACAATCTTTGTCTACATTGATTGACTTTTTCTGTTAACAGAATTGGCGACTCTGCTCGGGAATAAATCACGGTCTTTGGTTTGTTTTCATTGCAAATTTTAGTTAAATTTTGTCCTCTCAAGAGTATTTAATTCACCTTGTTTCTACTATAATTTGCTTCTCAACGTAATTCTTTTATCCTATAAATCTTCAGCTTATTCACTGCTAGTTGAATATTTGGTAATTTTTCTCTTGTTATTCCATATTTATGATGGACACACCTCGGTAATGTTTGCTCAACGTGTATGGTTATCTGATGATTCTTTTTTATAGTGACAGAGTGTCACCGACATTCTTTGTAAAACTGCAAAAGGCATTACCGACGTTGTTTTCTAGTAGACAAAAATAATCAAAAAAAGGGCTGACACTCTGGTGTATGTCTGCAGTCTGCGTCACCCTATTGAATTTAAGTCTGATTTCTACCCAGACCTTTTAGTGTCTTGCTTCCTGGTTTGTTTATTACAATTGTCTTTCATTCTAAAACCAACTTTTAGATTGATTCTATACTATAGTTGGGGGTGTTTTTAGCTTACGGTTTAAGCAAAATGGAGTGAATTTTTAAATAGTATATTCTATGGTCTCGTTGAATTATATGCGATTTCCATTCAAAGAGGATTTTATGTGTCTTGCACTGAATTTTACATTTGTTTATTTGCTTGAAACCTCTCGCTCTTTTCTGTGGATAGTATTCATCGAAATTTGAAAATTTCCATTTCATTTTTGTGTGCATGTATTGAGTTTTTCTTGAGTTCTCTTATCTTGGGATTGTTGTTTGTTTCCTTAGATCTATGTAGCAGAGAAAAAAATATCTTTCAGTTCCATAATAGTTCAAAGAAAAAGGTTTTGCTTTGATCTTCTTTATTAGATTGAAAAATAATTTAAAATCAAAAAACAATTTGTTTTAGATTTAGTTTATTAAATCTTAGTTTTATATAAAAAGAAAGTAAAAAAAATCAAGTTTCATAATCTATAAAGAATCTTTACTTTAGTTTTTTAATTGGAAACATTAATTGTATATTTTTCTTCCTAGAGATCTGTTTTTCACTTTTGTTGGAAACATAGGAAACAAAATTCTAGTTACAAGTTTGGGTGTATGTTATTCAATTTTTGCATTTTGGGAAAAGAACTTCTTATTCTCTTCTTAAAAAGGGCATGTATTGAAAGAAAAAGGAAATACTTGCACATCATTATCACATGGTTTATGAGTCGAGTATTTACCTCGTCTTGTCCACTTAATCACAAAAGATAAAATCAAGCACTAGTTAGGATAAAAAAAATAGTAAGATTGTGTGTTAGGTTAGAGACGTCTTTTGACATATTTAAGTGTAGGAGTTGTCATTATTTTCCTACACTGGATCCGAGGGACTACATGGTTCTTGCACGTACTCGTTGTTATATAGAAATGTCTTTCACATACTTTTATGGTATATAGAAATATTCTTTGACGTACTTGATGGTATATCGAAAGGCCCCTTTTGAATGGTTGTGCATTACAAAGCACTACTATGGATTTGAGCTCCAATGCACCTCCTGTATATCAGGAGAAACCATTAGGATCCTAAGACCAACTGAGTAACTAATCGGTCATTTTGTCGAAGGAATACACCAAGAACAATACTTGGGGAGATACTATGCACATATTGTCCAATTAGTTGGGTATACAGGCAAGGGTACGGTCTCAATCCTCCTTATTTCACACTATTGTTGGACACTGCGGTATATCGCAAGTTCTGATGACTGGACACTCATGTGAGGACCTAGCATTTACATCCCACCTACCACAAGTATGTGTGTTTCTTTTAGTTTGATAAATGTTCGATTTGTGTGGTATTTACAAGTTCTTAGAGAGCATATATATGGAAAACTCTTCTGGGACTACCAACCAAGAGACCCCTTCTCAAGGTATTCCTTTTGATTTTAATTTTTCCTGCATATGGAAATGTTGGTCCTCCATTCATGGTTATGTTGAGTCTTCCTGGATTGACTATAGTATTACTTGTAGGTTATTCTCCAGTCTAGTTATCCCAATTGTTTCAAATCCCAACTCTCCATAACAAGAGCATCAACATAATATTTATTTTTCACCTTCTTAGTCATATGTGTCTCCTTCCCTTTCTCCTTCTTCTCCTGTCGAAATTTATGATGCTATTAATCAAGTGGATAAGAAGAAGGAAAGGAAAACTAAGAAGAATAAATACAAACAATAAACCAAATCTCAACCAACTACTCCTCACAGTGTTGAGAGTGTTGATATGCCCACAAAAACACCTCGTAAGCTTAAGTTCCCTTGCATACTGTGAAAGGGTGACCATCTTCTTAAGGATTGTCATGGTTTGTCCCAAGTTTTAGAAGTGTGGTATAAGGCCTCCCAACAACCCATGTTGTTAGCCTTTGGTCATCATACTGATGATACCCCATCAACCAGTGACTATGTGGTTAATAGTAGAAAAGGAAAAGTCAGAAATCCTTGCTTGTTATGTGAGGACATGCACCTTACTTACCTTTGTCCTCGCATGTATGAAGCTTCAAAGTTGTTGGAAGTTATTATTGTTCCTCAACAATGGCTTCCAACATGTTACCGTAAGTTGTCCCTTCACCTCCCATTGGTTGATAAAGTGGTCGATCAAGTTCCATCATTGTTCGATCCCACTCTTTCTTTAGAGAGTGAAGAACAAGTAGTTCATCCCACTCTTTCATTGAAGAGTGAATTTAAAATGGTAACATCGATGTCATATACACCTGATCCCACTCTTTCATCTGCAAGTGTTAATATTGAAGTAGTCACTTTACACAATCTTCATCTCATAATCCAATTGAGAATGAACTGAAACCCGTTGAAGTTTTCATAGTCAGTTCATATTATTTTAGGCAAGGCAAAATCTTGTATGCTTCAACAGAACCCTCTCTAAGTACTAAGGTTGTTTCCTTTGATTGGAATAATCTAACAGAATAACATCTTCATTTGAGTGTTTCTTTCCATATATATGTGTGAGTTGCCACTTTCAATATATGTGTGAGATGGAAAGCTCAACACCATCTTACTATTTTGGCAACTCACGCATATGGTGTTGAGCTTACTTTTCATTTTTTGTTCTCTGGTTAAAACATGAAAAGTGGTTTGATATTACTTTATCATTTTTTCGTGCTTTGGACTCAAACATGAAAAAGGTTCCGAGTGCTTTTAATACCATAGTCGTACTCTTTAAAAGCCAAGTAAAAAGGTATCGAGTACACTTTTACCACTTTTCGGAATTGTTAAAAATGGTTACGAAAAAGGAACCCCATGGAGTTGTCTTTAAGTCCTTTTCAAACTCTCTAAATAAGAAAAAGGTTGTCAAGCGAACTTGTTTCTTTCACTCTTGTAAATTTATTAGAAAGGTTGTTTATATGGTGATAGTTTACCCATTTCTCAGACCATTTAGACTAATTATGAAAATTGTATACTCTAGTTCATCATAAATAGAAGAGTTCTCCTATGTATTATTTTATACTTTTACGAGCCTTGGGGAATAAATTTACGAAAAAATTCATCTTGGAGTCTTCTTTAGTATTTTCAGACTCTCTAAACATGAAAATCCACCGAATTTTATTTCTCTTGACTCATAAAATTACACATTGAAAAACCCTTTGGGATCGAACCCCTCCTTTCTCAGGTTCGTAAAACATGTGAGATTGGACTCATCCATGATGAGCTACATTGAACATTTGTTACCCTCTTCCAACTCATTTAAAAGAAAATAGGCACTCATCAATCATGATGGGGAAGTTGGAAAAGAATGTATCAAAGGTTGTATGGCAGCAAATTATCATCCTTGAACATGAACCCAACACTTTCCTACATATCATCATCGTTATTCCCATTCAATCCACTTTCGTGAGTCATGTTATAATTTTGAGTTTTTCAAATAATACATTGGTCTTACACTATATCGTATAGTGGTCCCAATATCATTAAGTGAATGTTTCTAAGTATCCCCTTATGCAATAAATGTTCAAGAAAGGTCTACCATCTTGGTCATCCTTTGCATTTACCTTACCTTCCTTTTATGTCAGTCACCTTTGAGTTAGTCTTGAAGTCATTCTCTCATCCAATCTCCATTTCAAAAAGAATTTTGGATACTACTTCATTTCGATGATGAGGGAAACATTATGGCCCTCCTTCGATGGGTCTATCCTTGTCGACTTCAACACATTATCCAAGGATTAAACCTAGAAAGTTAAATGAGTACCTTGGGTATGCATGCCTCAATGGCAGGTTACCTCGCTTCCAATAATAGGCTTACATTATTGGTATTTGCTTGGAATATCCCTTTGAATGTTCGACTTTAACTCATTAATTCACATTAAAGGAATATACTAGGGTACCTTGGGTGCCATTAACATTAATGGTGATTTCCCTCACACTTGTTAAAGGTATATCACAATGACCAGTAATCAAGTGGTTTCCACCATGTTCGACATCAAAACATCTATTCACATGTATGGAATCATACCTTCTATGGTTTCAGATGAAGACCATGGGGTAATTGTTTGTATCATTAATTTCCTAGGTTTCGATGGAGTAATTGAGTCATTGCATATATCCACAATGTATGTCTGGTGTCTATGCTCAAAATTGAGTGATAATGACATAGGTCTGCAGTGTATGTCTGGTAGCTATGTCCAAATGTGAGTCATGTTCATCATGGATCTACATTGTATGTCAGTAGCCATGACCTAGAAATCTATGCATGGATATGCAATGTATTGGTTGGCAGCCATGTTTTGAGTCAATCATAATACATAGCTCAGAGTAGATGGTACTGTAAAAGTCTTCAACAAATAGTATTTTGCCTCGTCTTTCAACCTACATCTATCAAAGCATTTCACCTATCACATCCCTATAGCTTCATACTTTATGGGGAAATATGTTACACCAAGATCTTGGCATCCTCATGATAGTAAGATGTGTACTTGCTTAAATCCCTAAAGTGACAGTGCCAAAATACTTGAGAAGAGGTTTTTCATTTTAGAAGTCCAATTTTAGTGACACCAATGCACCCTGCTTTTTTACAGTAGGCGTCAGATTTGGCTGACATCAATTTAAAATAGACAAAAAGTGTCAACTACACTCATTGACTTTGCATAGAGAGCGTCACCTCTTCCTGACACCACTTGCTTGTGTACAAGGTGCATCAGTGCTCATTAAAAGGAAAAAAAAAAGGATTCAAAGACTTCTAGAAGAAATCCCTCGTGGAGGCTTTTCCCAACAAACCACAATAGGTGGCAGTTGAACCCCTAATCCCTAGGGATGATCCCTTAACCTTCTCCAAGTAATCTTGTACTCCCTTCATCCCTTTTGACCTATAAATACAAGTTCACCCTCATGGTTGAGGGAGGATCAAGAAATCACCCATACGCTATTGAAATATTTCTAGAATTGAGAGGCAAAGGTTAAAATCTTGAGGCAAAAGGCTAGTAGGAAGAAGCATAACACCAAGGCTTCATGGTTGTAGTTTCTGCCTTCTTATTGTTAATACAGTTATGCTCTCTTTTTCCATAAATGATGTATTTCATTTATAGTAATTCTCCATGGTCAGTTACTTAGATTTATTAGATTAGCTTGTAGTTTTTATTATGTTTCTTGTTTCCTTTAAACCTTTTGCAGGTTATCTCTTCATCAAACTGATTGCAAAATCTTGAAGCCAAATCTAGGAAAAGGTTTTCATTCTATTTTGTTTTGTTAAACCAATTAGACTGTGGAAACAATCTTTGTCCGCATTGATTGATTTTTTCCGTTAACATATTTGAAATTCAATATCTCATTTATTTGGACTATTTAGAGAATGAAATGAAGGAACCACTATAAAATGGAAACACATACACAAATGTTTTTGTAGAGAGAATAATAATACGGTAAAACCAAATTCACTTAAAGAATGGAATTGAAAAGCACTGTAAACTACAAAGAAACATGAACTAGCTCGGATGGTGGTAGTTTATCTTTGAATATAAATGTGTCGGCTACAATCATTCAAAAAATATCATTACAAAGAGACCAGAAAGGGCCTTTTTATCATAAGAATAGAGGAAAAAACCCTAAACAACCAAAAGTCTAACCCTATCATCTGAAGAAGTTCGTAGTGAGATTTTCATTCTCTGTCATGTTCTTCAAGGCCTGATCACTTTCATAGTGATTTCATATCATAGTGCCCCACATAGCCAATTGTATGGCTATCTAAAATCTCCAAGATGTTTAATTATTCTCTAACAATTCAGACTATAACTCTTCAAAAGTATCCAATAGTATCCAGGACTTTGACCATGTCTCTGTTCATGTGGAATCTCTCCACAAGGTATCACATCCCTTGGTTTCTTGAGTCATGTACCATGACTAAATAGATTGGGGAATTTTAATTGTTGATGTCTGTGAAGATACATCGATACTCCCTCTTCACTTAGAGGAGTCTTTTATACTATACTAATCTTGATCTGGACATAGGATTAGTAAATATGTTGGCAATTATGCTCATCTGTGGATATGTACAGGAGTTACAAAACTCTTTTCTGCACCATGTCTCATATATAACTAACTAGGAACTTTGTAAAGTCGTACTTCTATACAATATGCTCTATCTGAGCAACATCTTTGATGTGATATTTCTTGACCAATGTACTAGGCAGAAGCCATATGTCTATGAAACTTACTTTCACTAACCAAGACATATATGAATCCACATACACTTGTACCAAGTAGGTAACAAAACATATGTTTTATTGTACATGTCTATGTACTGATTGTAAACAATATAACTAATCATGGGGCCTGTATAGATATATATAACATCTATGAGATCCTACAAATATGAACAAGAATCATATTTATCTTTATGTGTGTGGTGATGTATTTACAATCCATTGTTCTTGAATCCTTCAAGAAATCTACTGAACATTTTTCCTCAACAGAAGAAAAATCTTATCCAATGATTGTTACACCTCTAAACTTAAGAATC
Organism: Pseudotsuga menziesii; assembly: GCA_001517045.1. Taxonomy (NCBI): domain Eukaryota; kingdom Viridiplantae; phylum Streptophyta; class Pinopsida; order Pinales; family Pinaceae; genus Pseudotsuga; species Pseudotsuga menziesii. The sequence continues at coordinate 505,268 of LPNX011100034.1, forward strand.
ATCCAAGATTCTTACATATAGATTCCTTTTGAATATGAGTACCATAGTGGTTTCTACATAGCAAGATTTTAATTTAACCAGCTCCACTGGTTTTTCAAGAGCTAGCAAATCTAGCTTCTCCCTCTCAACATCTATGATGTGAGACTCATAAATTTGAGCCCTCCATCATAGAGACTCGCACTTCTCTATGTCTAACACATATATTAATATAACTAGGATAAATTAATTACCTTCAGGAGTCTATACTTCTCTCATAATAGTATTAGTGCTTCTATTCTAACTTCTTCCTAAGAAACATAGGAATCTCTCGATCTGCTCTTTTTTAGGATTAGCCATTCGAATGACTCCATGCCATTCTCTTCTTGTAGGTCAGGGCATATGTTTTTCCCTACATTAAAAATTATTCAAATGATTAGTAACATTACATAACCAAGAAATGTAATCACATGAAAACTTTCAACATACTCACAATGGTTCACACGGTTATGTACATATACTAAATCAATGTTTTGACATGACCCCATTCATATTTCATCAATAAATTATGCATCCTCGTATTCATATCTCATGAAACAATCATGCATTCTTTATGTTCATATGTCATGAACAATTATGCAACCCTATGCTTTTCTTAATTTAAACATAACATGAGTTTTACTATTTACCAATAAATAGAAGGATTGTAACGTACGCTTTTAATCATGCTATACTATAACATCATTCCTAATCCCATAAATAAATTCAAAAAACCTTTACATCTGATTTTATAAAAGCATATGATAATCAAATAAGCATCCATGTATACTTCATGAACTTTGTTATTTGCCAATAAAAGAAAGAAAATCAACATATATGCTCAATATGTTTATATCATAACACAACTCCTAATCCCATGAATATGTATCTCTATATGACTGTAATGAAACACATTCAAAAGCATATAGATCTAAAGAACATATAATAAAAAAAATACAAGTACTTATATTTTATTGTTTTGCGTGCTTCCTCTTGATCTCTGCTTCCTTGCGTAGATTACTGGAGTCCCTCGGTCTTGATCTCCTTGAAAATTTGAGTGAATGCAGAAGGTAGTGAATCTTTGCATGGGGAAAATAGATCCCATGCAACCTTGAGCGAATGTTCTTCTTCAGGAAAAAATATTTCGGCAATCATCATATTCATATTCGAATGAGTTCTTAACTCTAATATTCTCTCATTGCACATAAGATCCATTGAAGAAGAAGAATATCTAATCCACAAATCCCTAAGTTGTTCAACCAATTCATCCAAATTGAAAAGACATTCATAACACAAATTCTAAAAACTTCATCTTAAAATAATTGATTGTATCTCCCAAACGGTTGTGAATTTTTGAAATCCACTCTAAAAAAATACTAAATTAGCCCCTTTTGGAAGTGGGTTTTGATCGGTTTTGGTTGATTCCTCACGGATTGATAAAAAATGCTCCACAAAATTTGTCTCCTAAAAAGTGATAGGAATGGTGCATATTGACTTGCTCTTGGATTCGCCATGCATTCGATGAAGGCGCCTCAATCATTATGGATACATAGATATCCTCCAATATGTCTAATACCATTTCCTTCCATGTGTTGAAGTTGGAAGTGCCCTCGAGATGGTCTTCCGGTTGAATGAAGATTGATGTCATGGATGCAATCTTTTGCTCGACTCTTCAAGATCTACGTAGGATTTAGTTTGTTGCACAAAACTAAGCTCCTTCATGCCCTTTGCTCTGATACCATGTTGATTTTTTGGCAAAATTGGAGAAACTTGAACTTTAAAACTTTTATCAATCAATTTCAACACATATGAATCTCATAAATCAAACACATAGATATCTCATAAATATATCAGTCACATAAATTAGCTCCATAAATCAGCCATATAAATCAATCAACCATGAGAGACAAGATATACACTGGGAAAACCTTCCGAACACAGAGGATGAAAAACCCAACAATTCTCTGATTATGATAGATAGATTTGCAGAGAATGATTTGCAACACATAAGCAGATTGGTCGATAAGTGATATCACCACAACAATAGAGAAGTGAAATCCAATGTAACCCTGCAAAAACAACTATATGTAACTATATTGAACTGACCATATTCCCAACATATTAATAGCAACCCAAAAACCCTAGAATGCAGAAGGTAGTGCATATGAGGCTCAATATACATATTGAGAACACCACATAGTACATTCACAAGGAGGAGCTAACTAAAACTCCCTCCATGAAAACATTAGTGCCCCTTCCTTTCCTCAATTAGCTTTAACTAAATGTTCACTGTCTGCAACTGAAAGTGAGCTGACTTGAATTGAATGTTAATTGTCTTAAACTGAATGTTAACTGACTTGAACTGAACGTTAACTTACTTGAACTTAATGTTAATTGTCTTGAACTGAATGTTAACTGACTTGAATTGAATCTTAACTTACTTGAACTAAATGTTAACTTACTTGAACTAAATGTTTAATTGACTGCTGATCACTTAGTTAACAAAATAACTTAAGTGTCATCACTGCTTCATCCTTTGTGCCATCCATGCACAATTTCTATTATTAACTTTTGCATGGATCTCTTTAGTTAACTGATGAATGTTGATTGATGAAAATTAATCTCTTCTTTACTTAAATGATTACATTCATTAATAGTTCAATTGATGCTTTAACTGAGGCATTGATTGAGGCATTCATGTTTTACTGAAGCTTCATAAATTGAGTTCAATCAGGCATTTGCATGGGAAAATTGAATTCTCTTTCTCTATTCCTTATCTCATTATCATTAATTAATTAATGCATGGTACATATGTGTATTATTTATCTATCGTATCATATCATACTCAAGATTTATTCCATACATGTTGATGATCATATATATTACCCTGGGCCATATAGTCATATGCTAAAGTAATTCATTATAGGGGTAGCTAAGTCCTAAAGGAGACTTCTAGCACTTAGTGACCATGACTAGTAATATATCACATATTGTAACCACCTCAACAAATGGAAGTCCACAGTCTTGATACAACACAAGTCTTCAATATTGATACAAGATAATCTCCACAATTGGAGATCCATCCTCATAGGGTATCGTCTATGCAAATCATTGACTTGATACAACACAAGTCCACAATCTTGATACAACACAAGACTAGTCTTGATATTACTCACAAGACTCAACTTGATATTACTCACAAGCTCTACAATACAACATCGCCACCTCAATCATATGAGGATACTTAGGACTTGATACAACACATTGTCCTGACTTGATAGTACACAAATATTGGAGAACAACTCCTAATGTTGTACAATCAACAAAAGGATATCCAGACATATAGTCCATGGACACAGATTCCTAAGGTCTATCTGGGGTAGGAAATGGAGTGTTCAACCCCTACTTGTTGACAGTAGGTTTGGCAATGGCATAGGAGATGCATGATCTGATGTACTTGTAAGAGCTTTGGCTAGTAGAAGCACTTTTTTAATGCTTCCACCATCTTCTCTAGACCAAAGTGCCTTCCTACTATCTTAACCCTATTAATAGATTCTTTAATCACTTGAATTAATTAATTAAATTCCCTTTAGTTATACTCACTAGCATCATAATTTGACCTCATTTTTTTATAATTGCTTTTAATTATTATTAATTGTTTACATAAATCTCAATTAATGTTTTTTTCCTTAGGTTTCTTGTCCCTATTATTATTTTTTAATCATTTTAATTATTTAATTAATTCAACTACCCCTTCTGTTATATTTACTAATATCATTAAATTTACTTCCTTCTCTCTATTTTTACTTTTACCCATTTAACCTAATAATTCTATCAATATATTTCAACCATTGGCATTCTTTGACCCTTTATTCAACATTATAATTAACTTTAATCAAATTATTCTCAATTTCTTACCTGGGATATTCTTTCCAATTCTTCCACTTTCAATAATTTATTAATTTCGTCGAATGACCAAGTTTCTCTTTCACGATCCTTTATATTCCTAGTGGGTTATTTTGTTTCAAACTTACAAATCTTTTCATGGTTTTTCCCCTGAGGATGGGTGGAGTGTCCACTCGAAACGTTGAGTTATTTAAAATCTAACATATTTTTTAATCCAAAAACCTCAACTACTATAATTGTAACGTGCATCCCATATCATCTTTTGAAGTTCTTTTGGAGGAACACAAAGGTGACCTAGATGGCATAAAAGTTAATTCTGGAGATGAAAGTTTGGGACCGATCTTCATGCACACAATGTGTGATAGGTAACAACAATGTTGGGGTCGTTGTTATACTATTGGAGCCACCTGGAGGTATTGTGTCCACAGGAGTTGAGCATGGAAATTAATTCAACAATTGAACGTCAATTGAGGTAGTATGCAACTCGATTTGTGTTGCCCTTCTTGTACTTGATGTTTAGGTGGAATTGTTGCAGGTATGTGGACCATTTTTTATGGAAGCCATTATGTAAATTTCTTTGAGTTTGCATTAATTGCAAGGGCTTTTGATAAGTGTGGATGATCTACTCCTTCCTTAAGATGTAATGTTTCCATTGTTGGTAGACCTAAACAATGGAGTCAATCTCTGTTAAGAAATGTAACTCCAGAAGATATTTTGTTTTGTATTGTTACTATTATTAACCCTTACGGAGATGTTGTTCCTTTGATTAGGGATGTTATTGTTGTATTTGGTCATGTAAAATCTTCGTTGAAGTTCGGGTCAGTAGTACCCACCAAAGTATTATTAAAATGTAATTTTGAGTTTCCCAAGGCAAGTCGGCCCTGACAACAAGGATAAGTTGGCCTTGTTGGGTTATTAGGACTCTTAGATAATTAGTATAAATAGGAGAGGCACCTACCTCATTTGGGCATGTTGAGCACTAAAGCAAGTTCGATATAGAGATGAGAAAAAGTCCATCTGAGGAGGAGGAAGTTGTCTAGTCCTATTTCTTGGGTATTATATTATACCTAGTTAAATTCTATATCGAGGAAGTTTTGTTGGGTTTTCTTCCCCACGAGGGTTTGCTAGGATAAATATTTGTGTTATCTTTTCTTCTGTTGTGCTTGTTATTCTTTCAGTGATCCTTTTGTTTTGGCATAACAACTTTTAAAATCTTAACAATCCCCTTGTCATAGGTGGGATACTAACGAATAGATTCAAAGAGTGTCTCACTATGATATGCCACTAGATGTCCATGTTGAGTGAGGACTACATAGATAACATAGTTAGAGGCATCTATCTCAATCTCTAACAGATGTTCTCAGTCTAGCAGAGTGAGGATTGGAGCTGAGCAGAGATAATGTTTCAAATGCTTGAATGCTTTCTGTTGTGGAACACACTAAGCGAACTTGGCTTTGGCTCCACCTATGGTCCCTTGGATTAAGGGCTAAGCAATATGACAGAACCCCAACACAAATCTTTACTAAAAGTTGGTGAGACCTAAGAAGCTGTGTGATATAGGAGGATCTACGATCGCTCAAAAATTAACTGGCTCAAATACTGATGGAAATTTCGTCATTACGTAGAGCTTGACGATAGCATAAAACATACATCATATGAGGAATATTTTCCATTCTGGAGTTTTGAAGAACAATAAAAAAAAGGCTTGCAAGGATGCCATGTGGCACTGTACGAATGATGATGTGGCATCCATAGGATGACATGGAAACATGATAGGCTTCCACATGTCACCCTACTTTGGAAAACTTAGTGTCTAGTTGAACAAATAGGGTGTTTTCACATGGCATCCACATGGATGATGTATCAGTATGGTCGGTAGGGACATGGTGCATAATCATCAGGAGATCCAATGAGTAGATACCACATGGGCCAATCGAAAGGTTCCATGTGGTACCCACGGTTTTCCCAAGTTGGGATTAGATCCAAAATTTATCATATGGTGGTTGTGTTGCAGTTGCAACTATTTTCCCCGAAAAAATTATTTTTAGGGTCCCCCCTTATTCTTTTAGTGTTTAGACGGCTTAAGGATTTCCACAATTTTACCAAAGTTTGCCCGTGGCTTATTGTTTTTGAAATATTTGAGTTTTTGTCTGCTTATATCGGATGTGTAGTCGATTAGATTTCCGATGCATAGGATACACAGTTGACTATCTTCCCAATATGCCCCATCGGAAGCCTTCCGAAGTTTTATCCGATGTATCAGATGTCGTTTCGTCTATGGTCTCGGAGGTAGTCTGTCGATTTTTTGGAAGTCTAGTTTGAAGCATCTTCGATGAGTCGGGTCTCTGTTTACCTATATTTCTTCGATATCTGATTAAGTTGGTGAAGTGATCTTGTCGTATCGGCTGTGTATATGGGAATGAGCCGAAAGTTTTAGTGGTTTCACCGACCGATGTTGTGAAAGTCTAGTGTCGAATCTATCTATGATCTCATGATATCCTCACCAATATCGACATAAGCTAGCGTTGTCATCTTTTGATGTGTTTCTCCCATCCGATGTACCGGGTAGAAAGAGCTGAGTCGATCCGATATTGCGGATTTTCACAAGGTTATGACTCTGGTGGTGGGTTAATTTTTCTTTCCCGCCACGTTATTTGACTACTCCCACGGTCGGCCTTATAAGACCATAACATTTGTATGAGGTGTCATTATCACTGTGAGGGTTATCCAGTTGAGTCCACACAGCTGTCAATTCGCCTGTACGAATCTTTCACCAACAGAGGTTGTTGCCTGTCCAGGTCACCCGCCACATTGTATCCAGGTAGGATTCGCTCATTTTTTTTATATGCCTAGCATTATTGTTTGTTTTCAACCGCATGTAGTGATGCGGTTAGGTATTCTTTTGCGAGGGTTCTTTTGTTTTGAAGAGCGATGGTTTTTTTTCTTTCTTTGGTTAAGGTTCCAACCTGACTAGTTGTGAGCACCGTTTCATTCGACTGGTTATTTTTCTCACCCAGTCTCTATGCGGATATGAGTGCACCATTGACATTTGTTTGGGAAGCAAGGGCAGGGTGCAGACGAGCATTTCGTCGTCTGCACCGCCCCTTTCATTCTTGCATCATTTTAAAACCTAGGCTGTGCAGCCATGTCTTAAGTGACGATGTGTTTCCATGGGATGTAGGAGGGGTGCATTGATTATAAGGGGTTTTGGGGGTTTTTAGCAGTCTGCAGTTTTAGGTTTCTTGTTTTTATCAGTCAAGTTTGCTCCCAAATAAGTAAGGTGGTTATGACGATCTAGATTTTTCGCTAATAGAGGTTTTCGCAGGCTAGGGCAGATAGGTTTCGTCGGTTTCTTGTTGTTTCTTCTTGTATTAAAAGCCTATTTATTTGATAAAAGAAGTTATTTAACATGCATATTGATGGCATGGTAATATTTTGGTTGTTTTCAATACATAGCTTGCTAGGAGTAAGTAGACTAAAATCATGTTGCATGATTGTTACAGGCTAATCATTAGCACCGCAATATGCCACGAAAGCATAAGAAGAAAGCCCAAGCAGCTGAGGAGGAACCAGAAGTAGATATAGTAACCAAAGTTGAGGTTATTTATGAAGATACTAAAGCCACTACTGGAGTTGACCCGAAGTATAGATGGGGAAAAGTATACAAAATGATTTCAAACCAAAGCGTTCCAGAAGCTAGGTTTGAATATATGCCAATATTGAGAGATCAACCATTATGAAAGTGGCTACCAGACCTGAACTTTTCCCATGTTCAAAGGTGATAGGGTGGATTATGCCTAGGGGAGATGTAACAAGGATGATACTGGCCAACACCGAGAGGCAAGGTTATGCTGCATATAGCCCATCCTATGTGTCTGTGGCTTATAATTTACCAACACCACAAACCTATTTGACTGAAAGTTGGTTAAAGGAGCTCAATATAGATATGGTGGAAACAGTTAAAAAGATGGCGATCCCAGGTATAAACTTCCATATGAGGCCTTCTGGAGAGTATGAAACATTAACCCTCCGCACTCCATACAGGTTCATTGCTTTGATGCTAAACAAAATTTATGGGAGGGCAAATGGAAAAAGCTTTAAATTAGGTTGGGTACCAGTGATATTTTTTGTCGCCACCCAAGGTACGATATTTAATTGGGCAAATACAGTGTCCAACAGCCTGTCAGCTTGTATAAGTGCAGCATTGGGAGGAGTGTCCCAGAAGAAGACATAATTATATATGAGTTCGATATTGATTGATTACATTTTGTGTACTCAACCATTCTCAACATTGAAGTTCCAATGGGATAAAGACCGGGCCCTAGTGTATGCTGCCTATAAATTATTCTGGGCTTACAAATATTATAGCCATTACAAGGAGATTTGTGAGAATTTCATTATGCCATTATATACATTGATTTTCTCGATCAAATGTAATTGTATATCAGAGGAAGCTTTAGAAGTTGTGAAAAACAACGAAAATTATTATTTGGCAGAAGAAGGTTTATATTTAAGAATGTACGGTGGTTCAAGGGCTCCTTCCCTTCTACCGAGGTATGCTACATAATATGTGATCCATAGAGGTTGTGAGACAGTTGTACATTGATGGAGTGGGAAATTTTCTTTTTGAGCAAAAGAAGGCGGTATATCCTGCAGTCCCCTTTTTGTAGGAAGTTACAAGTTTTCTAGGGTAAAAATTGCAGCGGAGTTTGTTAAGGAGTTAGAGTATTTTCACTTCAGTGAAATGAATTTCCATAGGAATGACTTTGAGGATAAAGTTGTTGATTATTGCAAAGCAGCTGGAGTGCATTTTGAGTATACAAATTTATGGAATAAATATGAAGAGATCTTTTGGAATGCTAAAAACATGACAGCTTTGAGGAAAAGATTCAAACAAAAGATAACTACGGTGGGTGGAAAGGGAAAAGCTGCTGATAAACTCAAAAGGCAGGAATAAGATGCAGCAAAGAGAAGGCAAGAAGAAGCTCACAAGTTGGCACAAGAAGCAGAGAATTGGTTGCGAGCTGAAGATGAGGAAAAGAAAAAGACAGCCGAAGAGGCGGAAAAGAAGATAGAAGAAGAAAATAAAAGAAAGGAGGAAGAAGAAATACAGAGAAGGTAGAAAGAAAGTGAAGGATTAAGGTTAGAAGATGTTAATAAGGAAAAATAGAAAGTACAAAAGGCAATGGAAGAATCGAGAGAAGAGACACAAGAAGAAAAAGACCCTGCTGATCAAGGATAGACTCAATCCGATGTTGATCCATTCGAACCTGTTGTTCCATCTAGTAGTACAACAAGAGAGAATCCTCTGACAGTATCTGGAATTGAACTAATTCCTTTTACTCCCACTGAAGGATAATATTTGCTCAATTTAAGCACCATTTACTATGACAAGGTAAAAAAGAGGATTTTTAAAAGAACAGAGAAAAAGGTGAACACTAGAGGTAAACCAGGAATGATGGTGACTGATAAAATAGTGGTTCACGGTACCAACAAAGATCCGCGGTTAATGGAAAAAGATGAGGTAGCCCTATCCCTATCCATTGAAGATAACATGGACAGAATAATGACGGATCTCGAGCAGTCCCGGAAGAAGGTTGCACAATTAAAAGAGAACTTAAAAAAGGAGAAAAGTGAAAGTCAGAGCTTGAAGAGAAAATGCTCTCATGCTCAAGAATAAGATTCATCAAATGCAACTTCAGATGGTGGAGGAGAGGTTTAAGGTTCAACAGATAGAAATAAGATTGGAGGAAATTATAAATACAACTTCCTATTTCTTGGACAGGACATAGGACATCTTAGAAAATCTACAGGGAAGAATGACATCGGTGGAAACAAGTAAGGAGCCTCCTGCAGATGTACCTACCAAAGACCTGGAGACGATAAAGCTAGAGTATGAGCTGATCGAGTTTGCTAGGAAAGCAGCAGAAGAACTAGTAAAGACAGTGAGGAAGATGAAGAATGCATGTGCATAATTCTACAGAAGAGTCCTCCTAACTTACAATCGGTGTCAGACCTCTGCTAGCAGGAGACTAGAGGTGCTTCCAGAGCATGAAATATTTTTGAAGCAATTACAGGAACAATGCAATGAAGACGAACGAGCCATTCAGCTATTGAAGAGATTAGATGAAGAGGTACTTAAAACTGAAATAGCACATCCGACAGTCAGCAGTCACTTGCTGGAAGACCAACTTCGCCTGATTCTAGATATAGTGGCAGGTATAAAAGTTCAAGTTGCTAAGCATGAAATTACAATTAGATTTCTAGAACCTTCTGGTTTTGAAAACATAGCAGCAGATGCCAATGCATGGAGGAAATTTATGAATGAGTACGTTGAGCCATCTTAGTTGGACTATTTGAAACATTTGAATAATGATGTAATATATTGTATTTTGAGTCCAAAAGCTAAAGGACAAAATTTTGTAAAGGAAAGGTTAGGGGAGGCCCAAAAGGCAACGAGGGAAACTCAAGAGTTTTTGCTTTTTGTATAAATATAGGAAAGCTTTATGTATTGAAGGACCTTTTTTTTCAGACTATCTTTGTGCAATGTTATTGTAAGAAGAACTATTTCATCTTATAATAAAGAGTTTATATTTTCAACTGGAGAAAGCATTGTGGGGTTTCAAATGCTTGACATGGACTGGTAGGATGTGAACTACTTATGTTTTAGATTGTGTCTATGAACTGTGAGATCATTCTAACTTATGAATTCTTTCATGTTATGAATGTGAACCTGTTTATTTATGTGAAATTTCCACAATCATATCTGAGTAATGAATGTTTTAATTGACAATGAGCTATCTCTTTGTTTATCTGTCTATTTATATTCATGTATTCAGAAATATTAACAACTATATGTAGTATTCTAAATGCATGTTATGCAATACATTACTCATTATTAATTACAGTATTGCTCCCTAGGGATAGGTTAGATAATCTTAGTTAGTATTTCTTTGTTTATGATTTAGAAGCGAAAGAGGTAAGAACCTGCACATCACATTGTGACACTCTTCATTATCTCTATCAACTTCATTTAGTTAGGCACTTGCATATCATACCTAAACATAAACTAAAAAATACAATTAAATGGTGGACTAGGCCGCAACCGGTAAAATAAGCTTTAACCCTTACTTGACCTATGGTAGTCAGACCGTAAACCAGACGGATTCCCCATACCAAACAATAACGAGCTAATTAGGAACGCTTATTGGGGAGAATCCCTACTGTTGTTACCTGCGATTTTCCAGGCCTCAAACAGGTTGCAACAAACATTTGTTATGTGTGTGTGTGTGTGTGTGTGTGTGTGTGTGTGTGTGTGTGTGTGTGTGTGACGTGNGAGATTGGAACATGTGACCTCCTAAATATAGTGCCAAAATCCTAGTGAATGTGCCAACACCCACATTTATGTTATGGTTTGGCCTTTAATTACTTTTGTTGCGAAGTTAAGTTTCAACTATAACCATAAAGGATTCCACCAATGGATTTCAGATCTAGTGTTTGGCCTATTTAAATGGCACAGATCTCAGTGTAGGGACACACATTGTGTGATGGGATGTGAGAAATTCGAGTTCTCCTTAATCAATTGAAGTTATTCTTATGACCAATGTGAATTCTCTTTGTTCGTAATGCATATTAACTATATCTCTTGTCTTATATGCATGGTCCATATGTGCTAACTTTAATTTATCTATCATATTAAATTATACTTAGAATATTTGTCCAATGATGTGATCATATCATTTTGCTATCATGCCAAGTGAACTTATGCTAAAGTAATTCACTCTAGAGGTGGCCAGTCTCTAAAGGATACTTATAATCTAGATCGTGGTTAGTAGTATGTCACACATCATGCATCATTCAACTAGCAAAGCATTACCTCTACACATGAGGTATACCTTACTACACGAGGATTTGACTTGTCATACAAATCCTTATCCTTTTCCAACGAGACTGCACAACATCATCCCTTTGACATATCAAAGTATTCACCTCAACACATGAGGATTAACCTTTTCACATAAGGCTTAGTCATTCTTGAATCCAACCCAATAATTTTACCCAAGTTCCTGAGTCCAAATCAAGCTCCATACCTCAACACATGAGGCCCAATCCTTACACACAAGATTGGCTTGGAGAATGACTCGTGATGTTGTAACTTTAACACTGCCTCTCAACGATGGAGGCATTCTCTGCTATGCCAAGCTTGTCTCAATGGTAGCAATGTATTGAAGTCTTACTACACCTCTCTAGACCATGTGTTGAAGTCTGATTGCACCTCTCGATGTGTCATGAAACACAAGGTTTTTTGAGAACTTAATAAAAATCTGATTATTAGATCGAACGACCATATTCTCAAGCTTATCCCCAAACAACCCAACAAGTATCTTCCTAAGCCACATAGCTTTTTGGTAGGTATTACTAGCTGCAATATACTTTGCTTCTGTAGTACCGGCCGCAATAAACTTTGCTTATGTAGTACCGGCCGCAATATACTTTGCTTTTGAAGTACTAACTGAAATATACTTTGTTCTCAAGCTAAAACAACAATTGTATGTACTCTTTCGGTCCACAATACTACCACCACAATTGGAGTTGGAATAACCAATTAACTTCACCTCATTACTGGATGCATATTTGAGTCCATAAGCAATGGTACCTCGAAGGTATCTAAGCAACTAACTCAAGATACTCACAACATAACATATATCAGGTCTACTATGTATCAAGTATATTAAGGAACCATTAAGTTGTCTATACTTGGTTGCATCCACTTGATCCAATCCATAATTTGATTCATTTAGTTTCCTCAAATTTGAAACTATCAGAGTAGTTATGGATTTGCAATCCATCAAGCAAGACATTTGTAACACATCAATGGTGTACTTCCCTTGAGAAAGAAATATCTCATCCTTCCTTTTCCAAACCTCAAGACCAAGAAAGTAGAGCAAATTACCCAAGTCTTTCATTTCGAACTCAAATGTGAGCTCCCTCTTGTGCCAAGTTATTATATGTTCCTCTCCAGTATGGAACAAGTCATCAACATAGAGAGCTAATATTAGAGGTTAGTTCTTCACAATCTTAAAGTACAGGTTTGGATAAGCTTCACTCTAAGAGAATCCCAATCTTTGAATATAGTTGTCAATCCTCGAATATCAAGCCCTTGAGGCTTGATTAAGCCCATAAAGGGATTTATTTAGTTTTCATACATGGGACTTCTTCCCAAACCCCTTAGGTTGTTGTCTGTAAACCTCTTCCTCAACCTCACAATTAAGGAAGGTAGTCTTCACATCCATCTTGTGAAGCTTCCATCCTAGAACAAATGCAAGTGAGATCATAGCTATAATAGCGGTGTACCTATCCACGGGAGTGGATGTCTCATCTATGCCTTTTTTCTATGAGAAGCCTCATCCAACAAACCTAGCTTTATAATTTCTAATACTGTCGTCAACATCATGCTTGATTCTTATAAAGACATTTGGAAGTTACTATGGACTTCCCTTTAGTTTTATGAACAACTTCCCAAACATAATTATTCATAATAGACTTGTATTCATCTACCATGGCATCTTTCTAGTCAAACCCTAGGTCATTCTACAGCATATCCTAGAAGCAGTCTTCAAATTGGTAAGTTCTATCTCCTAAATTCCCATTTGAGGTTCTCATTCATTCAAGATGAGAAATAGTACAACTCTTGATGAAAATATTAAGGGAGTATAGAACTTCAAAGCATGGAAGTACAAATTCATGCTCATCCTTGAATAACATGACCTAGAAGGCTACATCGAGGATGAGGTCAAGGAACCAAAGCGAGATGAGGCGAAGGCCAAGCACAAGAAGGATGCAATCAAATCCAAGAGGATCATAGCTAATTCTATCATGGACCATTTGATTCCCTAAGTATCTTCAAAGAATAGTCCAAAGGAAGTGTTCGATGCACTGACAAGTCTATTTGAAGGGAAGAACGTCAATATAGGAATGACCTTGAGAAACCAACTCAACGGTGTGAAGATACAAAAGGCGGAATCTATGCAATCATACTTCTCAAGAGTATCTCAAATCAAAGAACAGATAGAATCCATTGGTGACATGGTGGAAGAAGATGAAGTTGTGATGACCACCTTAAATGGGATTCCTTCATTAGAGGAATGTGTGCTAGAAGAAAGTTAACCAAGTTCAACAAACTATGAGAAGAATGTGTACAAGAAGAATGAAGGATAGCAAATAGAGAAGATAGGATAAATTATAATGAAGATCAAGCTCTAGCTACTCATGAAAATAACATAAGAAACAAAATGAAGAATCAAGTATCACCTCCCAGAAGAGCACAAGACTTCAAAATAAGTAAGAGGCCTAGAAAGGATTACTCATCCTTTGAATGTTATGCATATCATAAGATGGGACATATTGCTAGAAATTGTCCTCATAAGAAAGATCAGTTCAAGAAGAAGAACCGAAAGCATCATGCCCATGCAGTTGAAGAAAATGAATCAGATGAAGAGAGGGCTAGAGAAAATGAAGATTCTAGTGAAGAATATGTCCTAATTTTAGCTCTTACATGATCGGTCTCTCATGGAAGTGACACTTGGCTAACATATAGTGGTGCTTCCAAACATATGACAGGTCACAAAGATTCTCTCTCATGTCTTACCCAAAAAGAATATTCACACAAGGTATAACTTGGAGATGATTATTAATACCCCATCAAAGGAATGGGAGAATCCTCTTAAAAACTTAAATATGGAAAGTCCATGAAGATGAAAGGATTATTATACATTCCAGGTTTGAACAAGAATCCTCTTTCTATTTCATCTCTAGATAAGAAAGGTTTTAGTGTTTCCTTTGTAGATGGTGAAGTTCTTATGTGTCTGAAAGGAAAGACAATAAATGATGCTACAGTAATTGGTGTTGAAGAAGGAGAACTCTACAAATTGAAGGGGCACTCAAATTCAACCTTTACAACCAGTACCATCATTCCATGTGAACTTTGGCAAAGAATGCTTGCTCATGTGAACTACAAGGCATTTCCAATTGTGAGCAAGGTAGCGACAGGTCTACCAGAGATCCAGATCAATCATGAAGAAGTATGCAAAGTATGTGCTCAAGGAAAGAACACCAAGAGACTAATGCCAAGCAGTAATAACAAAGCAAATGGGATCTTGGATATTATCCACTCAGATGTGTGCATACCAATGTTAGCTACTTCCTTAAGTAGGTATGTTTGTTATGTATTTTTTATTGATGACTACTCCCATAAGACTTGGATATATTTCTTGAAAGGAAAAGATGAAGTATTTGAAAAGTTCAAGGAATTGAAGGATTTTGTGGAGAATCTATTTGAAAAGAAGATCAAGACCTTGAGATCAGATAATGGAGGACAATTCACTTCAAATGAATTCAAGGACTTCTGTAAAGAAGCTAGGATTAAGAGGGAGCTTACCACACCCTATAATCCTTGGTAGAATGGAGTGGCAAAAAGAAATAATAGATATATCATGGAAGCAGTCAAAGCAATGATCCATGATCAAGATCTACCTATGTACCTATGGGACGAAGAAGCAAGGACCGCAGTCTATGTACAAAATAGAATATCCCACAGTGCTCTTGGAAACAAAACCCCAAAAGAGATGTTCACCGGTGAAAATCCTGAAGTCAGTCACCTGAAGATATTTGGTTGTCATGTGTACTTACATATTCCAAAGGAGAAAAAATCAAAATTGTACCCTTCAGGAAAGAAGGGAATATGTGTTGGATACAATGACTAATCAAAATCTTATAGAATATACATTTCATGTTTCCGTCAAATCAAGATCAACAAATATGTCACATTCAATGAAGATGCATCTTTCACCAAATCCAAAAAGAGCTATGCACATGAATATTATGAAGAAGAGCAGGAGGCTCCTAGAGCCACATAAGCTACCAGACCTCTAGTTAGGGATGTTGAAGAAGATCCTATACTAGAACATCATGACATGGAAGAACCCCATGGACCCATGGAGAGACCCCATGAGATGATTTCAACAAAAAGAATACCAACTTGGGCTCGTGATATAATCCGAGAAGCAAAAAAATATGGTGCAACAGAAGGAAGCAAGAGACAAATAATCTACTCCAACTATCTGCCATTAACGTCAACCTTGTTGATGAAGAACCCACGTGTTTTGAAGAAGCCTCAAATAAGAAGGAATTGATGGATGCCATGATTGAAGAAAACCAATCTATAATAAATAATGATGTTTTGTATGTGGTTCTCAGACCGAAGGGAAAGTCAGTAGCTTCTTCAAAATGGATTTTCAAGACAAAGCATTCAACAAATGGCAGTATTGAAAATTTCAAAGCAAGATTTGTCGCACGAGGATTTTCACATAAGGAAGGAATTGATTATGAAGAAACCTTTGCACCAGTAGCAAGATATACTTTTATCATAAATACAACAAATGGACCTAAAAATAACCTTTCTAAACGGTGCCATATAAGAAGTATATATTCAACAACCACCAAGATTTGAGACTCATGACGAAGAGACACATGTATGCAAATTAAAGAAAGCTCTATATGGGTTGAAGCAAGCACCCAGATCATGGTATGGAAGAATTGATGGATTCTTGATGATCTTGGGATTTACCAAAAGTAAATTTGATTCCAACCTTTACTATAAGGTTGTAGATGACGAGATCATAATATTACTACTATATGTAGATGATATATTTTCGACGGGAGAGGAGGAGCTCATCAATGAATGTAAGAAGAAGCTTGGAGCAAAATCTAAGATGAAAGACCTTGGGATGATGCCTTACTTCCTAGGTCTTGAAGTATGGAAGTTTCCAGATGAGATTTTCCTAAAACCAAAGAAAATATACAGTTGAGATCCTAAAGATATTTGGGATGTTGGATTGTAAGGAAATGAACACTCTGATGGTGATAGACCTGAAGCTCCTAAATGACGTCTCTTCAAAAATAGTAGATGTCACTGTTGGAAAGGGGTTTTGGGTAAGCTAAAAAGACATCGCGCGAGGAAAAGATAGCGTGCAAGACGGAAAATAGATTAATTATGAATATTTTGTGTCACTTTTTGTACTTTTGAACACATTTTGTGGATATTGATCATTAGTCAGTTAGGAGTTAGTTAGAAATTTTCCAAGTGGACCATGAGTTTAAAGGCACAAGCCTATAAGTAGATGAAGAATTGTAAATGAAGATATAGATCTGGAGAGAGAGATCGCAGAGAATATCAAGTTGTAGAATGTGAACTATTTGTTTTGAATTTGCAGTTGATTGTGTGGGGTTAATATAATGAGAAGGAGATTGATCTAAATTACTGTCTTGCTGTTATATTTTTATCTCTTTCATGTTTTTCATGTTTTTCATGTTTTTCTGCTGTGCGACATGGATCTATGATGCAATGTTTACTTCTTATGAATGATGTCATAGTATTAGATATGTTTGCGCAATCAAAATGGTTATTCCTGTGGTAGTTGAATGATGCAATTTGAATGATGATGCAAATGACTAGATCTGATAGATAGACAAATGAATTGTCGATGCCCATAGTCCTCTTCTTTTCAGCGGAAACTTGGTTCTGTTAACCCTCCCTTGAAGATATTGGGTGAGACTTCATCCACTCTATGGGTGTTGTTGGACAGGGTAAAACCTGTCTCGGCCGATGCTCAGGGAGATCACGGCGAGTTGGGTGTCGACAGAGTGGGAACCCCTATCGACTGGGTTTTTTTGATGGGATTTGGGCCAAAAAATGGTTCCTTTTCTGGTACCTTGTTGTGACTAAGAGGAGGGTATGTGGCATCTGATGTGATCAAAAATTCAATATTGCATGTGGCATCCGACGCGACTAGAACTTCAAGATTGGTTTGATTAGAAGCTGCGAGAATTCACTAAAGCAAAAAACTAGAACCCTGGACTGACGACGAACAAGTGGTTGGTGAGATACATACACGACGAGCCTCATGAGTACTTTTTCTGTGAGTTCCCCATCATAATGTACGAGTGGTTGGCACAATTCACATAAAAGAAGACAAACTTCCAAGGAGGAGAACCAACATCCTGGACCCCTAAATTGATCCAGGAGCTGCAAGAAACTAACAACATAGTGTCATGAGCTATTTAGGTTTGGTTGGATAGTATCCTAGAAGGATATATCACTGAATTTGTAGTTGACACTACCAAGTCCTACAGTGAAGCAGAAAGGGAATTTTTCAACGGACCCATAGGTAGGTTCTTATTATCTCTACAGTTGTCAATTAAAATGCTTGTCTGCGAAAAGGGTATACTGAAGATGCACCTAGAGTAGTAGAACTCTGGAGTGGGGAGGCGGTGGATAACACGACTAAAGGGGGGAGACAAATGGGAATATAAGGGGTAGATGGGTGCAAGTTTGGATGAGACTGTGAGGGAAGCCGAGGAAGAAAGTGGTTGTACGAGGGGAGGAGCAAGGTTTCGACAAGAGAAGAGGTAGAGGATAGGGGAAGGTCATGTTGCAATCAAAACGCAAAACCATGAAGGACAACCACACGGGACGAAGCGACCCTACAGTGACGAAGAGGATGACCAGACCCAGACTATGCCTAGGACAACAGCAAGATTGAACCCTAGCAGCAACATACCCATGTCTTCGCGCACTACTTCAAACTTAGGGAGAAACACAAATTACACGTCAACTTGCCCGACGTGTCAACAACATTCTAGTAGTAGGTCATCATCTGCAAGAAGAAGGCCCAGGATGGCAGGCGACGACACAAAGTTACCTTTGTTTCACGGGAATGGGACCGATGATCTCGAGCAGTATTGGTTTCTCTATGAGACAGTATGGACTGTTAGACCAGCCACAGATGATGATGTCAAGAAGGGCCAACTGGTAACTACTCTATGGGGTCATGTGCTAGATTGGTACATGGAATTTATACAGGTTCCTATGGGGACCCCTACAAAAACATTGGATGAAGTTCGGAGGGGACTGATCGAAGAATTTTAGAAACCTAAATCTGAGGCTCAATACATTACTGAGTTAAAAGAGATTAAGTAGTCTCCAAATGAGACTGTTTGGGACTTTGATCAAAGGTTTAAGATGTTGATGGCACAAGTCAGATTTGATATGAGCAATGTTCAGCATAAAGAGTGGTTTATCGCAGCTTTGGTACCTCATATCTAGCAGCCATTGATGCAGCAGAAGATTGCGACATATAGTGAGGCTCTAGATATCGCAATGAAGTTAGAAGCTTCACCTATTGGAGAGAATGCAGATGGTATGAACCAAATTCAGGCACAACTGACAAAATTGACACTGCAATTGCAAGACATTAAGAAAGGGAAAGAGAATCACGAAGATCTTTGGTGCACTCATTGTCACGTAGATGGACACACTAAAGATACATGCCCTACCTTCTGGAATTATCTGCTATCTGGGGTATCGAACCCACTAAGTTACGGCAGCATACCATGGTGTCAAATATGTCAAGTCTATGGGCACCAACACGAAGAATGTAGCTACATCCACAAGATAGTGTCAAATCCAGCTAACCTATATTGTTCCTTTTGTAGATCGGTGGGGCATGAAGATAAAGATTGTTGTGCATATGATCTACTTCAGGGAAGAACATATGATTCATACCTTGTGAAGGGCGAAGATCATCGCATAGTACAACAACCACAACTGCAGCCTCAGGTGGTAAACTCTCGACCACAACAGTAGTATACACCACCGTCGCAGATGCAATTTATATTGTTGTAGACGCAGTCGCAGTACAATCAAATGGCAATGCATCAGTCGTAGTTGCAGTATGTTCAAGCTGCACACTATGTTCAACAGCAGATGAATCCCCCATCGCAAAAGATGGCTCAGTCGCAATACCCGCAGCAAGGAGGATTTCCCGGAGGATTCCGAGGAAGAGGAGGAGGCTTTGGAAGAGGAGGACGAGGTCACGAATCTGTCCAGTGTTACAATTGTGTGGTATTTGGGCACTACAAGAGGGACTTCCCACACTTGCAGTGCTCATGTACATATTGCACGACGATCGATCATACTATCGAAAATTGACCACAGCTAATCGCAATATGGTAGGCCGGGAACATTCCTCAGTTGTAGAATCAGAATCAGTTACAGACTCAAAATTGTTAGTGATTGAGCAAAATATGAAGAAACTTGAACTTTAAAACTTTAACCTATAATAACAGTGCATATAAATCTCATTAATAATCCAAAGACATAAATAAAACTATAGAACAAAGGATATACCCTGGGAAAACCTTCTACTGATTCAGAGGATAAAAAACCCAGCAAATGATCTTAGAGTATGATACATTAGTAGCAGAGAATGATTACAACACAATAGAAGATTGCTTTCACAGAGAGCACCAGAGAGTGGAGATAGAATGGAACACCGTATCTAACTTGCCAAGTGCATAACACTTTAAGAACAAGTCAAATTAGGTTTTACAACAAAAATATAATGGTTGCATGTAGCAACAACTTATTAACACTTATAACATTGATCCATCTTTAATCATGCACCCCATACTGATCTGGTGTCAAGATGGCACTCCATAATTATCTTCCACATGAAGATATGTGCCTTCCATTAATTAAATAACTCTAACTAAGTTGAACTAAATGTAACTGAACTGAACTGAATGTAACTAAACAGTAACTGAATGTACCTGAACAGAACTAGTGCTTCTCCATCATTGTTTATTCCCAACAATCACTTGCATAACTTAAGGAGTTGATTCCTTAATTAACTAAACTTGTTTACCATAACTAATACTCAACTGATATCTAATCAATTCGAGTTTACTTGGTGGCAACATATGCAATTTGAGTTCTCTCTCTTTTTCTGTGCTTATATTAAATATCTCTGCATGGTCCATATGTGTTTCATTAAATAATCATCTTTATCGTGTCATACTCATAAGATCGTTTCCAAACCTATGATCATATGTATTGCCTCGGGTCATATAGTCACATGCTAAAGTAAATCACTATAAGGGTAGCTAATCCCTAAAGGAGACTTGTAGCACATGTTGACCATGACTAGCCATACATCACATAGTATAGCTACTTTACATAGTAAAGTGCACCACCTCACAACATGAGGATATTCGTAGGACTACACAAGCCTATTCTCCACCTCAATAATATGAGGATATTCATAGGGCTACACAAGCCTACTGTCCACCTCAACCATATGAGGATATTTGTAGGGCTACACAAGCCTACTGTCCACCTCAACCATATGAGGATATTCGTAGGGATTCACAATCCTACTGTCCACCTCAACCATATGAGGATATTCGTAGGGCTACACAATCCTACTGTCCACCTCAAGCATATGAGGATATTCGTAGGGCTACACAAGCCTATTGTCCACCTCAATCATATGAGGATATTCGTAGGACTATACAAGCCTATTGTCTTGATATTACTCACAAGACTTTACAACATCACCACCTCAATCATATGAGGATATTTGTAGGACTACACAAGTCTATTGTCTTGATATTACTCACAAGAATGGAGAATGACTCCTGAAGTTGTAATCTCAACACTCCCTCTCAGTGAGGGAGACATTCTCTACCATACCAGGCTTATCTCGAAAGTGTTTAAACTTCGTCACAAATAGAGGCTTGTCACAAATTTACAATCTTCTCATTAGTACCTATGTACTGGAACTCATGACCATGACTTCAATGAAGTAAAACTTCATCTCGAATGTGTTTGATCATAAACACATCCAGGGTTTTCGAGAAAGCTTGACTATTAACACCTAATGACTGTAGGCTCAAGTCTTTCACCCTAGTAGGTAGCATCCCACGCTACACTACTCCTCAGTATGTATTACTATCCACAAAAACACATTTTTCTTTTGTAGTACTCTCATACATACATTTTTCTTCTGTAGTACTAGCCGCAATACACTTAGCTTTTGTAGTACTAACCTTAAATTACATCGCTTATCTCAAGCTAAAACTAGCTGGATAGCACAATCAAATAATAGGTCTGCCATGTATCAAATACAATAAAGATCCTATTCTAATGTACCTCAAAGGTACTCAAATATATGCTTAGTAGTAAGCATAAAACATAACAAGTCTGCTCAAAGACCAGCCAACTACTTACACAAAGTAGCATCATCTGGATCCAATCCAGAATAAAGTTTCTCTAAACAAAAAATGTGTAATAACATGCAGAAAGAAATACTTATATTTTATTTAATTCTTCAACATTTGTTGACTTCTTGAATCTTCTGTTATCTGGAGGAGTTCTTTGTGAGCATGCCATTCTCTGTGATGTTCTTCAAGTCATGATCACTTTCTTAGTGATCCTTCTCTTTATATTTGCAGCACCCTAACTACCTCTCCGAGAGGTTGTAACTGTTCTCTAATATTCCAAACTATAAATAGTCTCTGAGACTTTTGACCATGTCTCTTCTCATGTGGATTCTCTCCACAAGCTATCACAGCCCTCGGGTGCCTAAGTCATGTACGATGACTAGCTGGTGGGGACTTTATCTATTGTCTCCCATGAAGACACATCAATACTCCCTCTTCAACTAGAGGAGTTATTATGTACTATACCAAGCTTGTACCGCGAAAGCTTAGTAAGAATGATGGCAATGCTGCTCATATATGGATATGTACCATGTCTTGAATATAACTTACTAGAACCCTCAAAAGCTTTATTGCTTTTCAACATGCTCTATCTAGAGCAACACATGTGATCTTCCTCGATCACTATATTAGTCATATTTCATATATATATTTAAAACTCTCTTTCACTGATCAAGATATATATGAGTTCACATACACTTGTACCAAGTAGGTACCACAACACATGATTTGTACATGTCTATGTACAAACTGTAAAGTACATAACAGATCTTGGGACCTGTGACTAACCAAATACATCTCAACT
Organism: Pseudotsuga menziesii; assembly: GCA_001517045.1. Lineage (NCBI taxonomy): Eukaryota > Viridiplantae > Streptophyta > Pinopsida > Pinales > Pinaceae > Pseudotsuga > Pseudotsuga menziesii. The sequence goes on from LPNX011100034.1 coordinate 528,111, forward strand.
GACTTGAGATCCTCCAAATATGAAATAAGAATAGTTTCATATTTACCTTCATATGTGTGGCCATGGATTTGTAGTCCATCATCCTGAAACTCTTCAGGCTCTTTTACTACACATTTTCCTTAACTGAGAAAAATCTTTGTCTGGTGACTGCCACACCACTAATCATAAGAATCATAACAATATTCTTGAATACAGTTCTCAGCTTCCTTCTGAATATGAGCATCATACATATCTCCTTTTTTTTAGGAGGTACATTAACCAATTACACTGGTTCTTCATGAGCTAGTGAGACTAGCAACTCCCTCTCACCATCCAAAATGTGAGAATCATAATATGGGTTCTCCATCACGGAGAATTATGCTCATCTATATATGAAGCTCTTATTTGTCACTCTATATATGAAGATTTTATTTGTCACATGAATCTAAATAAGAATATCTTCAAGAGTCTTCACATCTATCAGAATATAATTAAACCATCTATTTTTTTTGCTTCCCAAGAGACATAGGAACCTCTCGAACTATTCTCTTCTAGGCTCAGCCATCAGAATGACTCCACATTCATTTCTTTCTTTACTTGTAGGTAAGGACATATTAATTTTCACTACAATACAAATTATTCTCATGGTTAGAACTATTCCATACTCATGAATTTTATTCACATGAAATACTTTCAATATACTGATAAAGATTTACTTATGTATGTACAGATATTGACCAACTGATTTATCATAACCCATTATAATCTTATGTACTGATATGAGGCCCTATATCAGTCATATATCAGTGCAAAAATTCATTTTTATGAAATAAATATATAGTCCCATGTTCATATCTCATGAGGTAAGCATGAAGCACTCTATCTAGCCAATCATGTAGTCTTATGTTCACAATTCAAGAAGCAATCATGCTGCCCTAGATCTCATGTCTTGTGAATGATGTTTTCAACCTTGTATCATTTCTACATAAGTCTTATATCAGTCTTTATATCATCTCACAAAATTTGGACTCATGAGATTGATAACATTCCAATAAAGATAGGAACAACAATGTATATGCTAAACACAATTCCAAGTCCAGGAATACAGATTGTAATAAAACATAATCTAATTTTATAAAAGCATATGATAATTAAATAATCATGCATCCCAACATTCATATCATGAATCAATCATGCATCCTGACATTCATATCATGAATCAATCATACAGCCCAACATTCATATCTCATGAATCAATCATGAGTCTCTATAATTATGAAACAAGCATGCAACTCTGTATTCATATATTTATGAAACAATCATGCATCCTTTATATTCATAATCATGCATGCTCTATATTCATGTTTTATAAAATAATCGTGCATGCTCTATATTCATATCTTATGAACAATCATGCATCCTCTATATGATTGTAATGAAACCATTCAAAAGCATATAGATCTAAGTAGCATATAATATAAAAAATTAGGTACTTATCTTTTTATTGTTTTGCATGCTCCCTCTTTTTTTTAACAGAAACTTTAAAAGGTTTATATAAAACAGGTTGTGCACAGCCATTCATTACAGAGAAAAAGCAGGAACGGAGAGTTCTTGCAGTTCAAAAATGGAGAAAACAAAACTGGTCCATGGGGATGACCAAAGAACTCCACGGAGAGTTTTTACAAAATATCTAATGCATGGGGTAGTGTATACCCTTATAAACTGCCGGTAGAGTAAAAGACAATTAAACATAAAAAACTTAGGAAACCATTAAGGATTGCCTGGGTGCTTCATAGGCTGAACAATTGATTCCTCCTCCATGGGGTGCGCTGTTGCTGCTGGAGTTTTGAGAGCCTTGCTGCATTGGTTCATGCTTACCAAGTGCTAGAGGTCTTCTTGAATTCTGTCCACCTTGCCCATCATTTCCCTGAGGTTGCTTTCAGTGTCATCAATCCTGGAGTCATGGTTACTGATCTGGTAAGAAGTGTAGCTGACTACTTCCCCCATACTCTTAACCTCCTGAGCAATTTCCTTGTTGTCCATAATGCCAATGGCCATCATTTCATATAAACGCCTAAGATTTTTCTTCAAATTGGCTATCCCAACATTCTCATTAGCCTGCGCCATTCTACCTTGTCCAGGAGAAATTTCAATTCGGGAAATATTGTTGTGGAGAGCACAAACTGCACCAGTAGACACTTGATCCTGCTCGTCGACAGAGATACCATCGAGAATCAACCTAAGGGCATTGAGCTCCTGCAGGAGGGAGTCACGGTCTTTCTTGTTTCGGTAGGAGAGAGTGCCGAATGCACCTTCTTTCCACCCTATACAGTGATAGCCCAATATCGTGTTACTACCTGCTATGAAAGACTGGTCGTCAATGGAGAGGCTGAGCCCTGAGCCAATATTCGAAAACCACAGAGAAAAACCAGAATGGGTAGTGCATAAACAAGTGGAGAAAGCGGCTAGGGCCAGTATTTCCTTCACAAAAACCCTGGTGAGAGGAAGAGTTTCCCACAGGATTTCCTACAACCAGCCTTCGTCGACCCCTGCAATGACATCCAACAGAATTTTTTCTGGAGAAATCACATAGCGAACAGAGCCATGGCCAAGAGAAAAATGAGGATGAGGACGGCTTCGAGGAGAATACATAGTGGAGGGAGTGATAAGACCTGGAGCGTGTGAGAGGCAGGAGCAATAAACCCAAGGAAGGTGAGCATTAAAGCTTGCAGGGAGCGAGGGATGGTAGGTGTAGTGGTGGAGCCATGCTACGGAAGGATGAAGAGAGGCGGGACAACTCATTAAGGTTGGAGAACCTTTGTGATTGTCCATGTAGTTGATGCCAGCGAAGAGTGAAGGGAACGAGGCGGTGGAGTGGAGAGAGATGGAGTGATAAGGGTGAGTAAGGTTGGAGTGATAAGGGATGTATAAGTATTTGGGGTATTTAGGAAAAACATTAGTCCCTTCGTGGTTATCCATGAAGGAGAAAATTATACAATGGGGGTAGAAACTTGAGTCCCAATGATCCATTAAGGAATAGGTTTGAGGTGAGGGACTTGGCCATTTAGACAAAATTGACCTTGGGGTAGAGAGGCCCCCATGTTTGCCAAGGCATCAGCTGTTGAGTTGTTTGTGTGGAGGATGTGGAAGAATTCATAACGCTTGGACATGAGAGGAGTGATTTTGTCGTGCAGATGACGACATTTTATAGAGTCGGTGCTATATCCATTAAGCATTTTATATATGACATGTCGAGAATCTCCAAAAATCGCGATCTTGGAGAGGTCTTTGTTGGCTAGAATTTTCATTCCCTGTAGGAGAGCCAACCACTCGGACTCGTTATTGGTCCTATAGCCAAGACCCCAAGCGAAGGTTTGTTCAACATGTCCTCTGGGATCCAGAAGAATCCCCCCCGCACCTGCCACCCTTGCATGCTCCCTCTTGATCTCTGCTTCCTTGTGGAGATTAGTGTAGTCCCTCGGTCTTGATCTCTTTGCAAATTTGAGTGCATGCAGGAGGTAGCAAATCTCTGCATGGAGAAATTGGATCCCATGCAACCCAAAGCGAATGTTCTTCTTTCAAATAAAACTTCTTCCAATGATCATCCTCTTCTTTGGATGACATCTCAACTCTATGAGGCTCTCATTATACACAAGATCCAATGAATAATGATAATATCCAACTTACAACTCTTGGGGTTGTTCCATCAATTGGTCCACTTTGAGAAAACGGCCATAACACGAATTCTGAAAATTTCATCTTCAAATACCTGATCATATCTCTCACACATTTGCATATTTTTGAAATATTCTCATGAATAAGCTAAATTGGCCAATTTCGGAAGTGGGTTTTTAACCGTTTTGTCTGATTCCACACGGATTGATCAAAACGTCTCCATGAAATTTGTCTCCTGAAAGGTGACGAAAATAGTGCATGTTGCCTTGCTCTTTAATTCGCCCTGCATAAAGAGTCCTCGCTCACTGAGGTCAAGTAAACATCTAGATCATTATCCTCAAGAACGATTCACACTCTTGCTTTCAATTTGGAAGTATCTTCAAACTGGTCTTCTGGTTGGATGGAAATCGATGCCATGGCTCTAAGCTCTTTGCTCAATACTTCTCAAGATCACGCAGGTTTTAGTTGCTTGCACAAACTAAGCTCTTGCACGCCCTTGCTCTGATACCATGTTAGTGATTGAGAAAAATATGAAGAAACTTGAACTTTCAAACTTTAACCCATAATAACAGTGCATATAAATCTCATCAATAATCCAAAGACATAAATCAAACCATAGAACATAGGATATACCCTGGGAAAACCCTCTACTGATTCAGAGGATAAAATCCCCAGCAAACGATCTTAGAGTATGATAAATTATTAGTAGAGAATGATTACAACGCAATAGAAGATTGCTTTCATAAAGAGCACCATAGAGTGGAGATCGAATGGAACACCGTATCTAACTTGCCAAGTGCATAACACTTTAATAACAAGTCAAATTAGGTTTTACAACAAAAATAGAATGGTTGCATGTAGCAACAACTTGTTAACACTTAGAACATTGATCCATCTTTAATCATGCACCCCATACTGATCTGGTGTCAAGCTGGCACTCCATAATTATCTTCCACATGAAGATATGTGCCTTCTATTAATTAACTAACTCTAACTGAGTTGAACTGAATGTAATTGAGTTGAATTGAATGTAACCGGACTGAATGTAACTAAACTGAACTGAATGTAATTGAACAGTAACTAAATGTAACCGAACTGAATGTAATTGAACTGAACTGAATGTAACTGAATGTAGCCGAACTGAACTAGTGCTTCTCCATCAGTGTTTATTTCCAACAATCACTTGCATAAATTAAGGAGTTGATTCCTTAATTAATTGAACTTGTTTACCATAACTAATACTCAACCGATATCTAATCAATTTGAGTTTACTTGGTGGCAACATATGCAATTTGAGTTCTCTCTCTTTTTCTGTGCTTATATTAAATATCTCTGCATGGTCCATATGTGTTTTCATTAAATAATCATCTTTATCATATCATACTCATAAGATCGTTTCCAAACCTATGATCATATGTATTGCCTCGGGTCATATAGTCACATGCTAAAGTAAATCACTCTAGGGGTAGCTAATCCCTAAAGGAGACTTGTAGCAGTTGTTGACCATGACTAGCCATTCATCACATAGTATATCTACTTTACATAGTAAAGTACACCACCTCACAACATGAGGATATTCGTAGGGCTACACAAGACTACTATCCACCTCAACCATATGCGGATATTCGTAGCGCTACACAATCCTGTTGTCCACCTCAACCATATGAGGATATTCATAGGGATACACAAGCCTATTGTCCACCTCAACCATATGAGGATATTCGTAGGACTACACAAGCCTACTGTCCACCTCAATCATATGAGGATATTCATAGGACTATACAAGCCTACTATCTTGATATTACTCACAAGACTTTACAACATCACCACCTCAATCATGTGAGGATATTTGTAGGACTACACAAGTCTATTGTCTTGATATTACTCACAAGACTAGAGAATGACTCCTAATGTTGTAATCTCAACAAAACTAAGCTACAAAACTAGAACCAGTTGTAGAATGAGGCCCATAATCACGTTCCACTCCATGATCAGACTATGAATCAACCTATGAACCATCCATTGAACCAAAATCCGATGTTGACTCAGAATTCGCTGATGAACCATAATCAAGGACCAACGGTTGCGACAATCTCAGCATAGCCCAAAACAGAGGATGTTGATGTTGTCGTTGTCACCCGCGCAGGAGGCACAACAGGAGAGGATGGGCCCCGCCCACAGACACGATTGGCTAGACAGAAGAAGGTGTCGTTTGATATCGCAATTGAAAAGGAGACATTTTTTGGAGCCCGGTATGCGATCAAAAAGAATCTTGGTAAGTCAACTGTCTATGAAATGCCTTCTGCTTTTGATGTTAGGATATTTAGACACTCAGGAGTTAGTTAAGATCAACTTGTGTAATATATCTGTTAGGTAAATTTGTTTCTTTAGTATGCATTTGTAAATATTCTAATCCGACGGTCACGATATGTTCTAGACATAGAGTGATCCGACGGTTCAACTTCTCTTAGATCATACCTACCCTTGATCCGTGTATTAACACCCTATTGGTCCATGATCTCTATTTAAAGAGCATGGAGGGTCCTTGGCTAGTTGATCGATTATGAGAAGCTCATTTGTAACTTATTTTCTTTTGCATAATAAATTGCTCCAAGTAGCTATTTGGCTGGGGCCATGGACTATTTCCCTCTCGAGGGTTTTAACCATGTCAAAATATCGGTGTGTTGATCTATGATCTATTTGTGTGAGTGGTTGTTCTTGGTGTTCGGTCTTTTGGGAGTACTCTGTGTAGTGGAACATTTGATTCTTCACTGGAGGCAGGCCCATCGCGGGAGCATGGTACCTTGCAACACTTATTTGAGAGTTGCTTATCACTGGCAAGAGATCCCGATGCTCTAGTCGAGATTGAAAATTTGTTGCACCGCCCGGGTAAGGAACGGAAGGACTCCACGGTGAACTCTTTACACAATAAAAAGATAGGCAAGGAGATGCGCATGAACATTCATATTGGGGACTATGAAGTCGATTCAATCATCCTAGATCTGGGATCTGATGTGAATATACTAACAAAGCAGACCTGGTAAAAGATGGGGAGGCTGACATTGGGTTGGTCCCCTGTGCAATTGTGATTGGCTAATCAAGCTAAAGTGCAACCAATCGGACGTGTGTTGAACCTGGTTGTGGATGTTGAAGGTATGAAAACTTATGGTGACTTTGATGTGATTGAAGTTGTTAATGGTAAAGGATCCTATCCTGCACTGCTGGGGATTGAATGGGCCAATGATAGTATGGCAGTCATTAACTTCAAGAAGCATGTGATGACTTTTGAGAACCAAGATATTAGAGTCATCGCGCTTATGGATCCAAACAAAGGATGATGATATATTGAACCGCTAATTGTCGAGGGATGGGATCACGCTTACAACATATCTAAAGATTATATCCAACCAACTGCTAATGGAGAACTCGGTTGGCACAGCACTAGTTCTACATCTTCTGATTCTGAGGATGTGCTAGAAAATTGGCACAAAACTGTTGCATGAGGTGTCATTCAGGAAATGTGGTTTGATCACACAATCGCTATGTCATGTTGTGAATGATATTATAGACTTACCGATTTATGAAGGGCTACCTGAACTTTCAACATTCTTAATGGAATTTGAAGAAAAGTTCTCAGAACCACAGCAATTATTGGCAATGGAGGAAGCACTGAAGGCTACTCCAGCATGTTGGTGGGCGACTCATAAAAAGACAATTATTGGATGGGCGCAATGTCAACAGTTGATGACAGTTCACTTTGGTGACACATAAGAGTATCACGCTGGAAAGTATGATGGATGGCATGACCCTGTGCCAAACATTGTGGGCATCGCAACCAAAGGATGAATGGGTCCATGCCTTTATTCACACATTGGATGACATGCCAAGATCCTAGTATGTATCAGCGGAGCTGCGCAGAGAAATAACCACTTAGGAGGAGCTGACAGTTTGATTTTGCGCAGACATTTAGCCTCGTAGATGCTAATCCTGATGTCAACAATCCACTACAGGTTATCTACGATGTGGTATTAAAAGTAGTATCGGTTGCATATCCTATGGATCCACATGCGCATTGTCACCTACAGTCAATGATGGAATGTTATAATATGTCTAGCGAACCTAAGGATAATGATGAGCTATGGAATATCAATATTCTAGAGACAGAAGGGAGTAGGGATGTTGCAGCACCTAATATCCCAACTGATCCCATGAGCCAGCCACTGAATATTAGAAAGGTTAACATTGGGACGGAAGAGAACCCAAAATTCGCAAGTATCGGGGACTACTGGGATGAAGAGACCATGGCAAAAATCACAGATCTACTACATGAATTCCAAGATCTCTTTCCAAAAAAATTCTCAAAAATGAAGGGGATAGTGGGTGATCTAGGAGAGATGAAGATTCCATTAAAGCCAGATGTGAAGCCAGTAAGACAGAGGTCGTATCGCCTGAATTCACGATACAAAGAAAGAGTGAAGGCTGAACTTGACCGAATGTTGGATGCTGAGATCATTGAGTCAGTGGAAGAATCAGAATGGATCAGTCTGATGCTGGTCCAAGACAAGAAAACTGGTGAAGTTTGGATCTGTGTCGACTTAAGAAAACTGAATGATGCCTATATGCATGATCCGTTTCCGACACCATTTATAGATGAAGTACTTGAAGGAGTAGGCAGTCAGGAGATGTACTCATTTACAGATGGATTTTCTGGTTATCACCTGATAAGAATCGCCAAGGAAGATCGACATAAAACTACATTTGTCACCGAATGGGGCTGCTTCCAATACACACTAATGCCTTTTGGGCTGAAGAATGTGCCTTGAATCTTTTCTCGAGTTGTTGTCACGACATTTAAATATTTCATTCAGAATTTCCTACAGGTATATATGGATGATTGGACAGTGTATGGTCTAATCAAAGATCATTCGGTAAACCTTCGACTGATGATGGAAAGGTGTCGACAACATCAGATCGCGTTGAACTCCAAGAAGTGTATTTTTTGTGCACCATTTGGAATATTGTTGGGTCACATTGTTTGCAAGAAAGGATTGTTAGTTGACCCTGTGAAGATAGTGCTTATTTTGAGCTTGCCACCGCTGACGAATATCAAGATGCTTAGAGCGACACTGGGACACATCGGGTGCTATCGCAAATTCATCGGAGGCTATGCTACAATCACTGCCCTATGGAGAAACTGTTGAAGAAAGATGTTGCATTTGTATGGAGTCAGGAATTCCAAGGAAGCTTTGACACCCTAAAGGCCAAGACGGCTTTGGCGCCAATACTTGTGTTCCCTGACTGGAACAACGAGTTCCATGTTCATGTTGATGCATCTTCTATTACGCTAGGAGTAGTGCTCGTGCAGCCGAGAGAAGGAGATCTGGATCACCCGATTGCTTTTACCAGTCACAAGTTGTCCTTTACTGAGAAGAACTATACAACCACAGAGCGTGAAGGTCTGGCGATGGTCTATGCACTGCAGAAATTCAAGCATTACCTTTTAGGCGGCCACTTCAAGAGGTTTACTAACCATTCTACATTGAAGTATCTGGTCCATAAGCCTCTGTTGGGGGGGAAGATATGTATCTGGTTGCTTCTCTTTCAAGAGTTTGATTTTGAAATAATTGTGAAGCTGGGTCGCTTGAATGCTGACCTCGGTCATTTATTTAGGATTGAGATAGGAGAAGAGCCAACAAACATTGAGGAGGGACTTCCGGTTGTGCAGTTGTTCAGAGTCGATGTCGCAGATGGTTATTATGACCAAATAATTCAGTTTTTGGTGAGAGGAGTCGTGCCAGCAGATTTTTAAACAAGTCAAAAGAAGCAGTTGGTAGCCAAGGCCTTGGACTTCCAGTTGATTGTTGGGCAATTATACAAGCTTGGACCTGATGAAATCTAGCGGCAATGTGTCCTACCACATGAACAAGGGAAGATATTAGCAGAAGCTCATGTGAGAATCGCTGGGGGACACTATGGCGAGCATGCAACAACAAGGAAGGTGCTTCGCACATGTCTTTGGTGTCCTACGTTGCACAATGATGCGACAGATTATGCGTGGGCCTGCGACGTCTTTCAATGCACTGGGCAACCATCGCGATGAGATGAGATGCCGCTAGTACCGCAGGTAACTTTGCAACCTTTTGATAAATGGGCTATGGATTTTGTGGGACCAATCAACCCACCGGGGAAAATAACTGGAGCATGGTACATAATCATAGCAATAGACTACTTGACAAGATGGGCGGAGGCTACACTAGTTGTGGATTGCACTGCTGCGACAACAACACGATTTCTTTTTTATAACATTGTGACACAGTTCGGATGCCCAAGGATACTGATGAGTGACCATGGTAGTCATTTCATCAACCACGCAGTAAGTGCGCTAACAGAGGAATTGCAGATACAACATAAGAAAAATACCCCATATCATCCGCAGGCAAATGGGATGGTGGAGGCGTTCAAGAAGATATTGGAGCACACGCTTACAAAGGTATGTAACACTAACCGTGATGATTGGGATGTAAAGATTCCAGCGGCATTGTGGGCATATCGCACCACTTGTAAAATATTGACGGGACAGACACTGTTTAAATTGGTATATGGGCAAGAGGCAGTCATGCCTATGGAGTACATTGTTCCCAGTCTGCGCATTGCAGCAGCGACATGCATGGATGATGAAGCCACGCTGGAGGAGCGCGTAGCATAGTTGATACAGCTTAAAGAAGACTATTTCATTACGGGTTTCCATCAGCACATTGAGACGGACCGACAGAAGGCTTGGCACAATCGCCACATAAAGAACAAACTGTTTTTGCAATGAGATTTAGTGTTGCTATACGACAACAAGTTCATGAAGCATCCAGGTAAGTTACAGATGCATTGGTTAGGTCCATATCTTGTCAATTCTATTACTTATGGGGGGGGCAATGCAACTGCAGCAATTAGATGGAGTGATGCTGCCAAAATTGGTGAATGGTAGCCAATTGAAGCCCTATAGGAATGGGTCAAAATCGCACAGCGCTTAAGGCTTTGCGCACTAAAAAAAAATATAGGAAGAGATGGCGCACGAGGAGGGAGTGGTTGCGTAAGCGTAGGAGTCAGTATCATAGTTAGGAAGCTCTATCACGCTAGCTAGAGGGTCACAATGTAGTTAAATCAACAATAAATGAAGCATAGTTAAGACAGTTAACTGGCGGCGCTTATTGAAGCGACATGTATTGATGGAGGATCTGACCATTGGGTTGACAGAATCGACAGCGGATTTGGGTAGTTAATGCATGATTTGGTCATAATGGCTGTGACTGATTTGGTAATGATTAGGAGGGATCGACCCGATGCTCTAAGAAGGTGGTTGATGCAGATTGGAAGCACCATTGTGCTAAGAGGAGTTGCGAAGAGTGTTGAAGCAGAATTTGAATCTTAGAGCTGTTGAGTGAAGTGAGCGAGTTGGAGAGTGTAGACGAGCGTTCATCATGACTGTGGTGAAGTGTTACAAGATGCAGAGTAACCCTGACACAATAGAGATTTCAAGTGAGAGAGACTCATCCATCCGACCAGTCACTATTATTAAGGAGGTTTCCAGTATGTCGATTGGGTCGTTGTCAATTCTGAAGAGGAAGTGGAAGGGCCTGAAGCCGAACCCTCTGAAACCACAGAAGTGACAGATGTGCATGTCAATCATGGCACAAGGCGAAGGAACTACGTAGATGGAGCCATCAAGCTCTGGGGCTATAGAATATACTAGACAAACTGGTGTCTCAGTCCACGACATTCCAGGTTATGTCGCTCCAACCCGACCTGGTGCGCGGCCTCGACGGCTGACCAAGAACCAAAAATATCAGTCCAGGATGCCACCACTGCCAAGGGGAATGGTGTGCAAGACGAACATTATCCCTACCCCAATGAAGATGAAGTATGATGACCATGACTTTTTGGCACTACAGGATGTCGCCAATGAGCCATATGAATCTTTGCCTTCAGTCCCAGGCGGACCTATCATGCGCATCCCGTAGTAGTAGGTGCACGGATTGGATAAATTTGGACTGCTATGACTCATTAACATGCCGCACTTTGGGTGGCTAAACAAGGAAAATGCCTATGTTAAGCAGTTGTTGGCCTACTATCATGGAGGGATGGTGTGGCTGGACACGCTAGTTGTCATTACAGTATATTTGATCTCAAAGATTACAGGGTTACCGAAGGATGGGCCAGACCCATCGCAATATTTCAAGGGCCGAGACAATGACAAACTGCTCACTGCAAGGTTGGAACAGAGGTTCGATTTGCAGCATGATGGAAGGGCCTACTAGATAGATAGTTTCAATGAGCATGTAGTTCGCATTGGGGCACGAATTCTCGCCAGCAAAATTGTCAGGAAGAATCGCCCTATCCAGTACACTTCAGGGGTGATTGTGTGTGCGCAACAATGTGTAGAAGGGGTACAAATGAACTGGTCCCTCTTTCTATTGAACCAATTGATGGAGGACGCGGTTGCAGTTCAGGCTAGAGAGTGGCCTTACACATATAGTTGGATGTTGATCCTCATTGCACTAGTGGCATGGATGGAGTCGGTGGATTACCAAGGTATGGACGTAGAAGCTGTCAAGGTAAGCAAGGGCGCACGGTATCAAATCTGTGGTGGGTTGAGGAGCCCACACGATAAGAAGACTACGCAATTCATTTTTGGGTTTATAGGGAGGCACTGCAGACAGCAGCAGTGAAAGTATCACGTCTATCAGATGAAGCTGCAGTTAAGTATCAGCAGATTGTGCAGTTCGCTATTGGGTCGCACACCATTCATATCCAGGCGCGGCGTGACCCTGACAAACAATGGCCCCCGATGCCCTACAAAGTGACAGATATAGAGCTGGAGATGCAAGTTCAAGATTGACCAATAGAATGGCGCAAACAATTCAGCGATGAGGAATTATCAATAAGACCACCTATGGACGCTCCTGAGGATCTGGTGTGCAAAGAGCAGAGTCAGCAAGACTCTGATGGAGATTCATCGACGACAACCCCTAGCGACGCAGAGGCAATTCACATCCTCATGGAAATAAGGACTAATAGGCGCATGGAGCAGGAGGAGAGCAGCAACATTAGATCCGCCATGGAAGCGCAGCTACACTGACTTATAAAGGCCGTCACAGACTCGTCGAATACTACAGTTAAGGAAATGAGGAAGTCAGCATGGGAAGGCTTCACTGAGGTACGCACTAAGTTGGATTCTATTTATGATGTGCTAAGAAGAGCACCAGAGAGTGTCGCTGTGCAGGACACAACACCAATTAGCAATGAGCCACGGGTCAGGAATGTTCATATTTTCCTGATTGCAATTGACGTTGGACAGGAGGACATGAATTCTTCACTATAGTAGTTGCAAAACATTGTGGTGGATTTCAACAAGTTGTCCCCACATACCTTACTACACATGCAGCAGGTCGCCAACCAGGAGTTGGATGATCAACAAAAGGATATCGACGACCAGTACTTGTGGTCGCAACCGGAAGCGGAGGCGCTACAGAAAGAAGTGGAGGAATTATGCCACGTACATGCCACATTGACGGGTGCCAAAGAGTAGGAAATTACGGCACTCAAGTAGGTGCAAGAAGAGCTCAAGGTGAAGACGACAAAAGAAATCACCGAACTAAAGAAGGAGACTGACCACCTGGTTATTGAGAAGGCGCAAATGTTTTCTAGTCACGGAGAAGTGGAAGAGGCTGTTATAGAGGTCTGTTAGCACATCTCAGAAAGCACCGCGAAGTTGGATGCAGTAGCAAAGGTGAAACAAATCAGAGTCATTATTGAGCAGCTGCAACATGCTATTGCTCATCTTACCAATTTGGTTTACCCTGATACACCACCAGAGCAGGTTACAGAACGAAAGAGTGCCATTGAGGAGATTGCGACACCTTTCGATGAAACGGAGCAGGACGCAAAGAATATTGCGGAGGCGGCGACACAATTTTGGGGTAGTGTCATCTAAGATTAACAGCTAGAGCAACTGACTAAGCAATTGCAGGAATCCAAGTGACAGTTGGCCACATTAAAAACAACATTGCAGAATATGCCACTAATTGTCCATATCACTCGGTCAGCAGAACTCAAGGAACTACAACAACGTGTAGGAAAGGCGCAAGAGAGGTAGCGAAAGCGCACAGACCAACTCAACGAATTCCAAGAAATTGGCTCTCAGTTGTTGGTAAAAGTAGTCGCTGCGCTACAGGCTACGCAGGATTGGCTCACTGGTGTATTTGACAAATACAAGACTAGATATATGTTTTTCTATAAACACCTTCAGTTAGTATATGGTGGAGCCCCAAGATGTTCATCTAGTTGCAACAAAAATGTGATGAGTTACCTAAAGGGTACATTGGATTATGGCTTCAGATATGTAACTAACAATGAGTTCAGATTGTATGGATATGCTGATTCATATTGGGCACGAAGTGTTGAAGACAAAAATAACACTTCAGGATGTTGTTTCAATTTGGGATCGGGTTTGATCTCATGGCTTAGTAGAAAGCATACCAGTGTTCCCCTCGGTACAACCAAGGTTGAGTACATTGCAACATGTTCAACTTGTAGTGAATTAGTGTGGTTTCACAAGTTATCAGCAGGATTGTTTGATGCCAAGATGGATGCAACTGATATTTATTGTGACAATCGGAGTTGCATCAATCTGACAGAGAACTCAAGGTTTCATTATAAGTCAAAGCACATAGAGATAAAGTATTACTACATCTGGGATATGGTGCAGAGAGGAGCCATGAATATCCAGTATGTTCCTACAGAGGAACAAGTTGTTAATGTGTTGACTAAGCCTCTGTATCTTGTAAAGTTTGAGCACTTTAGAGACAAGCTTGGTGTAGTCTTAAAGGACCTCCATGGAAAGAGGGAGTGATGATGAGATGGCAGTGGTATGCAAGTGCAAAGAAGGCCAACTGAGTTTATCAGTATGCCTATAGATATTTATGTGGTTTGACATTCATTTGCAGACGAGTGTATCCTAATAGTAATATGTTGAGGATGGTCCTGCATACAAGAACACGCTCTTGTTGAGAGTGGTCCTAGCACTCACATGTTGAGGATGGTCCTTTGGATGATAGTACTCTCATATGAGGAGTGGTCTTGCACTTATTTGTGGATGAGTGTATCATAGAATTCACATACTAAGGATGGTCCTACGGACAAGAACACTCTCTTGTTGAGAGTGGCCCTAGCACTCAAAGGCTAAGGATGATCCTACGAACGATAGTACTCTCATATGGAGAGTGGTATTGCATTCATGCGGATGACAGTATCCTATTTGAGGATGGTTCTGCGGACAAGAGCACTCTCTTGTTGAGAGTGGTCCTAGCAATTGCAGGTTGAGGATGGTCCTATAAACGATAGTACTCTCATGCAGAGAGTGGTCTTGCATTCATTTGCGGATGAGATATTGCAATCATTTGTAGACGAGAATATCCTAGTTGAGGATGGTCCCGCGGATAAGAAAACTATCTGGTTGAGACTGGTCCTAACATTTATAGGTTGAGGATGGTCCTACGGACAATAGTAATCTCTTGATGAGAGTGGTCCTGCATTCATTTGCGAATGATACCCTGCATTTAGTTGCAGATGATGGTGTTCCAACATTGTTTATGTTGTGGGTGATTCAGCTCAGTATTTGTATATTGATGATATTCCAGCTGATGCTCGAGATGATGATGATGCTCAAGATAATGCTATAGATGATGATGCTCGAGATGATGCCAGAGATGATGATGCTTGATATGATGCCAGAGATGGTGATGCTCGAGATAAATCTAAAGATGATGATGCTCGAGATGATGCCAAAGATGGTGATGCTCGAGATGATGTCAGAGATGATGATGCTCAAAATGATGCCAGCGATGATGATGCTTGAGATGATATCCGTGATGACGATGTTCCACAAATGATGATGATGACATAGTCGTTCAAAACTTCCTATGCCATATAGACTCACCAGTTAGTTGAACATATGTATTGTTGTTGTAGAATACCTTCCTTGTTAAGAGGGAGTGTTAAAGAAATGTTATTGTGGAAGATATTATATTTTGTATTATTATTATTATTACCCCTTCTAGAGATGTTGTTCCTCCAATTAGGGATGTTATTGTTGTATTTGGTCATGTAAAGTCTTGAGGTAAAATATTCGTTGTAAGTCGGGTTAGTAGTACCCACAAAAGTATTATTATAATGTATTTTTTAGTTTCCCAAGGCAAGTCGGCCCCGACAATAAAGAAAATTCGACCCAGTTAGGTTATTTGACCTCTTAGCTAATTAGTTAGTATTAATAGGAGAGGTGCCTCCCTCATTTGGACATGGTGAGCACTCAATCAAGTTCGTTATAGAGGGGAGAAGCAGTCCATCTGAGGAGGAGGAAGTCGCCTAGTCTTATTTCTTGGGTCTTACACTACTTGGTTGAAGTCTATATCGAGGAAGTTTTCCTAGGTTTTCTTCCCCACGAGGGTATCCCAAGATAAATATTTGTGTTCTATTTTTTTTATGTTGTGCTTGTTATTCTTTCAATGATCCTTTTGTTTTGGCATAACAAATTTTAAAATCTTAACAATCTCCTTGTCATAGGTGGAATACTAACGAACAAAATCATATAATGTCTCACTATGATGGGCCACTAGATGTACATGTTGAGTGAGGACTACACAAATAGCATAGTTAGAGGCATATATCTCAATATCTAAAGGACGTTCCAGGTTTGGCAGAGTGAGGATTAGAGCCGAGAAGAGGAAATGTTTCAAATGCTCAAATGATTTCTGTTGTGGCACACCCTAAGTGGACTTGGATTTGGCTCCACCATTGGTCCCTTGGATTAAGGGCTAAGCAACATGAGAGAACCCCAACACAAACCTTTAGTAAAAGTTGGATTTACCCAAGAAGTTGTGTGATATAGGAGGATCTATGGCCGTTAAAAAATTAACATGCTCAAATACTGATGGAAATGTCAGCATTACATAGAGCTCGATGAGATCTTTCTAACGACACTTGAACTGCCTCAAACGAACGTCATATGAAGAAGATATTGCATTATAGAGTTTTGAAGAACAATAAAAAAAGGATTGCAGGGATGCCATGTTGCAACACTTGAGAGTGCCATGTGGCACTGTATGGATGTTGATGTGGCATCCATATAATGACATGGAAACATGACATGCCTCCACGTGTCACACTAATTTGGAAAACTTGAGGTCCAGTTTGACCAATAGGGTGCTATCACGTGTATCCGTATGGATGATGTGGAAGTATGATTAGCAGGGACATGGTGCACAATCAACAGGAAATCCAATGAGCAGATGCCACACGGGCCAATCAAAAGGTGCCATGCGATACCCATGGTTTCCCAAGTTGGGATTAGATTCGAAATTTATCATATGGTGGTTGCAACAAACATTTGTTATGTATATATATGTCATGTGGAGGATTGAACATGTGACCTCCTAAATATAGTGCCAAAATCTTAGCCAATGTGCCAACAACCACATTTATGTTATGGTTTGGCCTTTAATTACTTTAGTTGTGAAGTTAAGTTTCAACTATAACCTTAAGGATTGCATCAATGGATTTCAAATCCAATGTTTGGCCTATTTAAATGGCACAAATCTCAATGTAGGGACACACATTATGAGATGGGATGTGACAGAGTCTGCATGCAAATCGAGGCACAATATGAACACACATATCGAGGTAGGTACACATTGTGTAGAGAAGGTACATAGTGAGCATGTAGATAGAGGTCCAAAGCGAGCACACATTCTGATGCAATAGGCATTGGTAGAAAGTACAGTATGGATCTGTGTAGAGCGGTGGTAAAGTGTTGTATTGAAGTTCTTGCCAAGGGGGTCCTAGGCACTTGCTCAAAAGTAGGCCAAGTTTATACTCAAAAGACTCGGTATTTCTAGGAGAATTCAACCATGACCTTTGTTTTTTAGTCTAAGCAAATCTCTTGTTCTCATGCCTAAGAAACAAAGGGAGCAAGATGTAGCAGATGCTTTTTCTTATTGTGGTCCAGGTCATAAGCATGAATTAATGAATATAATTGGTAAAATTGTTCAGAAGATAAAGCAATTTGTTGATTAATTTCCTTTGGAAACAATGTATTTCTTACTATTGTTAGTTAGTTTTTTTCTGGTTAAATAGGCAT
Source organism: Pseudotsuga menziesii (assembly GCA_001517045.1). Classification (NCBI taxonomy): domain Eukaryota; kingdom Viridiplantae; phylum Streptophyta; class Pinopsida; order Pinales; family Pinaceae; genus Pseudotsuga; species Pseudotsuga menziesii. Next base: position 545,950 of record LPNX011100034.1, read on the forward strand.
GACAGTGAATGTAAGAGATTTGAGGGAGTAGGGAAATGAATGTTTATGTCAACAATATGATTGCAAATTCTATCGTGGTTGGACAATTTGTTGTGATGTACTGAATATTCACTATCCAATCACAATAGGTGGATTTTGACCAAGTGGGGAGGCATTGCCCTCACTTGATTGATGTATAAAGACTTTTGGTAGTCCAAAAGCTTCGTAATGGGGAGGAATGATCTAGGAGGATATATGACCACTCTAAAATTAACAGTCTTAAATGCTGTTGGAAATGTCATCATTGTGTAGATCTTGGTGAGAGCTTTCCAACAGTGCTTGAATTGCCTCAAACAGATGTCGTATGAGGAAGATATTGCATTCTAACGTTTTGAAGAAACAATAAAAAAAGGCTTGCAGGGATGCCAAGTGGCAACATTAGAGGGTACCATGTGTCAATGTATGAATGGTGACGTTGCATATATACAATGATGTGCCATCATGACAGGCTACCATGTGTCACTCGGATTTGGAAAAATTGGGGTCCAGTTATACCAATAGGGTGCAACCACGTGGAATTTGTATAAATGACGTGGCAGTACGGTTGGTAGGACATCGAACAAAATCAACAAGCGGTCCAGTGAGAAGATGCCACATGGACCAATCAGAAGGTGCCATGTGGTACCCATAGGTTTGTCCTAGTTGGAATTAGATAAGAATCAACCTTGCTTTTTAACTAAGACAATAAGAGTCCTTTGCTTTGGTGGACTCTATCAATGTGATGTGGGCTTCAATATGTGTTAGAGTTGTCTTGTGAAAGAAACACTCATTCACTCATCATTAGGTACATCGATCCAATAGATATTTGAGAATACAATTTCATGCTTCTCTCCTCTTGCACTCTTCACACATTTTGAATTGGGTGTGAGAATGTCTTTAACTTGTTGGTTTTTGGTAGAAATATGTTGAGCCTGATCTTTTAATCTATAGATGTGAAATTACTAAGTACTTTAAATCAATGAATCATTCTTACACATAATCATTCACACATAACACAACATGTACCCCGGGGAAAACCCTGAAAACAATGAGGATAAAAAACCCCAACAAATCTTCTTAGTATAATAATCATAAATACTAGAGAATGTCTTTTACAATTGTTGATTTCTTTCGGCACCCCAGGTGCAAGACAAGAGAGAATTCAAACGCCCCATGTGTAATCACTGGACAAAAGAGAAGAGAGATCAACCAAATGAACTTTGCAATGTGTCCAACACATTAATAACTTGCGAAATTTAGTCCCATGTAAGATGTATAGAATCAATGGATGGGGAATTAGGTTCTCATGCAGAATATCACGAATGCTCTTAAGGAGAATGAGGTCTACACCTCAGTTTCTTCAATCTTGCATACACAATGTGTAATGACTTTAATCTTTGACATTAAATACATGCTCTACTGACTTCAGGATGATTTGGCCTTCTAATTGGATGTTAGATAACTTAGTTAGGATGCTAACACAAGTATCGTCATGCAACTGTTGTAACTCAAGTTTCATAACTTAAGTGTCGTCTTTTAGATTAACTAAAGTGTCATCTTTTAGTTTAACTAAAGTGTCGTCATGCAAAATAACTTTGTTAACTAGTTCTTATTTATTAACACTTTAGTTGACTCTTCTTAACTAAAATCATGCTGATTGATTTACTGAAGTGACCTCTATGAGTTCTCCTTAATTAACTAAGGGATACATTGTTAATGTCACTGAAGCTTAACAATTTGAGTTCTCCTTAATCAATTGAAGATATTCTCGTGAGCAATTTGAAATCTCTTTGTTCTGAATGCATGTTAACTTTATCTCTTATCTTATCTGCATGGTCCATATGTGCTAACTTTAATTTATCTATTATATCAAATTATACTAAGAATATTTGTCCAATGATGTGATCATATCATTCTTTTATCGTGCCAAGTGATCTTATGCTAAAGTAATTCACTCTAGAGGTGGTCAGTCTCTAAAGGAGACTTAATAGCTAGATCATGGTTAGTAGTATGTCACACATCATGCATGTTTCAACTAGCAAAGCATTGCCTCTACACATGAGGATCTGACTTGTCATACAAGTCCTTAGCCTTTTCCAACAAGACTGTATAACATCATCACTTTGACATATCAAAGCATTCACCTCAACACATGAGGATTAACCTTTTCACATAAGTCTTAGTCATTCTTGAGTCCAACCAAATATTTTTACTACAAGTTCCTAAGTCCAACTCAAGCTCCCTGCCTTAACACATGAGGCCCAATCTTGACACACAAGATTAGGTTGGAGAATGACTCGTGATGTTGTAACTTTAACACTGACTCTCAATGATGGAGGCAATCTCTGCCATGCCAAGCTTGTCTCATAAGTACCTATAATCCATCACTAATAGAGGCTTAGTAAACATATCTATAATCTACTCATAAGTAGCAATGTACTGAAGTCTTACTGCACCTCTCTAGACCATATACTGAAGTCTTATTGCACCTCTCGACTTGTCATGAAACACAAGGTTTTCTGAGAGCTTAATAAAACTTTGATTATCAGAGCGTACGACCGTAGTCTCAAGCTTATCCCCGAACAACCCAACAAGTAGCTTCCTAAGACACATATCTTCTCGGTAGGTAGTACTAGTCGCAATATAATTTGCTTCTGTAGTACTAGCCGTAATATACTTTGCTTTTGAAGTACTAACCACAGTATACTTTACTTCTCAAGATAAAACAACAGTTGTATGTACTCTTTCGGTCCACAATACTACCACCCTAATTGGAATTGGCATAACCAAGTAACTTTACCTCGTTACTAGAGGCATATTTGAGTCCATAAGCAATGGTACCTCGAAGGTATCTAAGAAGCTAACTCAATCTACTCACAACATAACACATATAAAGTCTACTATGTATCAAGTATATAAAGGAACCATTAAGTTGTCTATACTTGGTTGCATCCACCTGATCCGATCCATAATTTGACTCATTTAGTTTCCTCAAATTTGAAACTATCGGAGTAGTCATGGATTTGCAATCCATCAAGCAAGACATCTGTAACACATCAATGGTGTACTTACCTTGATAAAGAAACATTTCAACCTTCCTTTTCCAAACCTCAAAACCAAGAAAGTAGAGCAAATTACCCAAGTCTTTCATTTCGAACTCAGATGTGAGCTCCCTCTTGCACCAAGCTATCAGATGTTCCTCTCTAATATGGAACAAGTCATTAACATAGAGAATCAATATTAGAGCTTGGTTCTTCACAACCTTGAAGTACAAGTTTGGATAAGCTTCACTCTTAGAGAAGCCCAATATTTGAAGATAACTATCAATCCTTGAATACCAAACCCTCGAGGCTTGCTTAAGCCCATACAAGGCTTTCTTCAGTTTGCATACATGGAAATCTTCCCAAACCTCTTAGGTTGTTGTGTGTAAACCTCTTCCTCAACCTCACCATTGAGGACAATAGTCTTCACATCCATCTGGTGAAGATTCCATCCTATAACAAATGAAAGTGAGATGATAGCTCGAATAATGGTGTACCTGGACACAGGAGCGAATGTCTCATCATAGTTTATGCCTTCTTTCTTTGAGAAACCTCAGGCAACAAATCTAGCTTTATATTTTTCAATACTGCCATCGACAACATGCGTGATTCATATAAATACATATGGAAGTTACTATGTACTTCCCTTTAGGTTTAGGAACAACTTCCCAAACATCATTCTTCATAATAGACTTATATTCCTCTACGATGGCATCTTTCCATACTTTCTACTTAGCAGCTTCTTCATAGGTGGAAGGTTCAAAATCACTGATGTAACTCATATGTTCGACATACCCTGAATACCTTTCAAGTATCTTTCTCTCTTTGGATGAGCCTAATGGTGCTCCATGCATTTTTGCATCTTGTAGAATGTCTCGACACCATGCAGATCTCCTCTTAACAGGAGGTTCATCAAGTGATATTTCGGTCAATTCTATTGGTTCTTTAGGAGTTAGAGAATCAGAGGACTCTTCTATCTTCTCCCTCTCAACATCTGAATGGGGAGAACCAAAATCTAAATCCTCTATCATGGGAGTCTCATGCTCATCCATGTATGAATCACATCGAATCTCTTTAGAGCACTTGAATGTAGCCTCTTCATGGAATGTCACATCTCTGCTGACTTCAATGTGTTTTTCACCTGGTACATATGTTATGCAGGCTTTGGATGATTCGTTATAACCAACAAAGGTCCCTTTCTTTTTGGATGGCTCCATTTTTGTCCTCTTCTCTTTCGACACATGAATGACAACCAACATTTTTCAAGTGGCCAACAATTGGCTTTTCACAAGTGAAAACCTTTACGGGAGTCTTCTCTCTAATTATAGCATGAGGGCTTATATTTTGGATGTAAACGACAGTGCTAGAGGCTTCTACCCATAAGGAGGTGGGAAGTCTTGATCATACATCATGGATTTTGCTGCCTCACAAATTGTTTTGATTTTTTTTCGACAACCCCATTCTGCTAGGGATTGTATGGTACAATCAATTGCCTTCTTATCCCTTAAGAACAAGTCTCATCATTCTTCTCTTGTAAGCCATGACATATTGTCTTACCTAGAAGACAAATTTAGTTAAGTGATTAGCGACCTTGCATAATCCAATCATTTCGATGCAATGACAAATAGTTCACACAGTTTATGCAAACATTTTAACCGGTACTTCAGCGCAGCCTCCATCCATATCTCATGAATGTTATGCAACACTATAGGCTACCCACTCAATCATAACTTGTACTATATGAGCCTACTTTTCATCAATGGAAAAAAAACTATAACATATGCTCATCGTGTTATACTATAACATACTTCCTAATTCTAGGAGTAGGAATATGTATATGCATATAACTATAATGAAGAATATATTAAAAAACATTCAGATTTGATTTATAAGAGCAATTGATAGTCAAATACAAAAAGTTATATTTTATTGTTTTTGTGGGCTCCCTCTTGATCTCTGCTTTCTTGCAGAGATTACTGGAGTCCTTAGATCTTTATCTTCTTTCTTGATGAAAGTTCATTGCAACCTGGATATTCATATATCACCGATGACAATCTCCTCATCTAGATATTATCCAATCATTGGTGCAATAAAGGAAAAACTCTTTTTGGCGGTCATCATCTTCTGCATTGGATACTTGGTATAGAACCCACTAGGGCATCAACAAAGGTTGCCCAAGTGGGTTCTATACCTAATGTTGTAGACTCATCTTTGGCACACCGCTTGCAGTAATCGTCCCACCAATCTTTGGTGTTGGGGAGGGACTTAAGGAGTGAGAAGGTGATCTTTTCGTTATCTTTTTTTTTAAACAAAGTAACAACCCTTTAAAAGATTTAACCATTTATCCAAAGCATCTGCATCTATTTGGCCTTCAAATAAAGGAATGCCAAAGTTAACTTGTACCTCAAAGGCTGCTATTCATGTTGCCAAGGTAATAAGTATATCTAGAGTACCCTTATTTATAATCAATGCTCCCTTAGCCAAATATATTGCTTGACTGGCCATTTGGTCAACAACAATATTATTTTCCCTTTAAATGTGGAGGAAGCGATCTAAATCGAATGAGGCGATAAGACTATAAATTATTTGTAGCATTTGAGATAGAGCTGATCCACCAGTGTCCCTTTCTTTTTTGGCAAGTCCAATTATTAGGGAGAAGTCTCCTAGTATCACCACTCTTTTGAATTGTACAACACATAGAAGAGAGATTTGAAGGTAAAGAACATGAATTTATGTTTCATTGTTGGTTGTCCTCTTCAATCCCATAGTACAATTTAATTATAGTTTTCCCTTAGGGCCATAAAGGACCCTCCCCTACCATGCCACCCCTAACCATATCCAATAATATTTCCATGAATCACTCAACTTGATTCTAAGAAATCCTCATCCTAACTTTTCTCCTTCTCCTCATCTTTGATTCATATGTGGATTTTTATGCATAGTCTACTTCATTAGCATATTACAATGTATTTATCACATATCACAACTAGGAGTTAACCCTTCATTATCACACTTGTTTCATTTTCTCCTTGGATTGAACTACAAACTACCTCCTTTCTTTACTCCATAATGTGGTCTGATTTCCTTAGTGACAATGAGATTTACCTCCTTAAAACTATTCACCTCGTTAAACCCCTAAACATTCCTGGTAGGTTTTTGAACAAACAAATTCTCCAAGGTATAAGCCTTTCAGACCCTTCCTTATATTGTAGCACACCAACCATTGCTATTGAATGGACAAGTTCTATTGACTGTGCTTAATAAATAGTCATACACCCTTCTAAAACTATTAAAATTGAGTTTGAACCACCTCCAAATCTACCATTCATACTCATGACTTCTACCTTACAATTTTTTACTAAAGGTTTTGTCTCATGTAAAGACATATCTAAACAACTCCTTAAGGAGTTTATGTTACCTTTTTTTTCTTCTTAACTAAAGCCCCCAACCATAAAAAATTGTCTTACTTACCTTAATAAAAACTTAAATTAATAACCATTAATTCGTTGCTAAACTTAAATTAATAACCATTAATTCTTCTTGCTAAACTTAAATTAATAACCATCATTCATGGGCTAAACTTAAATTAATAACCATAATGTACTTACACCATTACATTATCTCATTTTACTTCATATATATATATATATATATATATATTCTTTAAAAATTATTATATATATAAATTTAAAATTATTTTATTTATTTATAATTTAAAAACCACCATTAACATTAAACTAAAACTAACATAATATTTTGTCTGCTATATAATATACCTACACCATTACATTATCTCATTTTACTTTTTATATATATTTATTTAAAATTATTTTATTTATTTATAATTTAAAAACCACCAATAACATTAAACTAAAACTAAGATAATTTTGAAAGATCTAAAAATATTTAACTATCATTTATTAAAATAAAATGTCAATCTTGAAAAAATTGACAAATAGCAACCATACCATAAAACTAACATATTTTTTAAAAGATCTAAAAGTATTTAACTATCATATTAAAATTTAACGAGCGACTACAAAAGTTGAAATCAACCTTTCTTTTAAGAATAAGAGTCCTTTTCTTCGGTGGACTCTCTCGATGTGACGCGAGGTTCAATCTGTGTTAGAGTTGTCATGTGAAACAAACACTTACTCTCTCGCATCTAATAGAGATTTGAGAATACAATTGCATACTTCTCTTCTCATGCACTCTTCACACGGATTGTATTGGGTGCGACGGCTGTTTTAAACCATTCATGTATTACAGAAATTGAACTTGCCTTTTCTCAGTTCTGTTGAGTTGTGATTCATACAAGATGCTTTTAAACTATTATCTTATGACTGTTGTAACCTATATACAGAGATGGCATATTAAATACCCTTTGATTCTTTAATGAATATAAAAAAAAAAAGGCTTTTTTTTCAATTCATTGTGGGTTCCCTATACCACTCATATAGAAAGAGAATGTTTTTGTAATATCAAGGGTGGGGTAGGGAATCATGATGTGAAAATAATTTTATAACTTCTCTTGCTATTCACTATTGACAATAATTTTATAACATCAATGGAGGGGTAGGGGAATCATGATGTGAAAATTAATTTTATAACTTCTCTTGCTATTCACCATTGACAATATTTTTATAACATCAATGGTGGGGTAGGGGGAATAAGCGATCTTTGACTATCGGACAAGGGTCATTCATGTCAATATCACGACCACATCCAGTGAACGTTTCTCTCCCCCACCCTAAAATGGACACTGATTATGTTAAAACTCGGATTCATGAGGATGTAGGATGTTATTAATTGACAAAGGAACGATTGTCTGGACAGGATTGAGCAACAGGAAAGCAGGGCAACATCGGCTCTTCAAACCAAGCGCTCTGAATTTCGGCGTCTGTTGATAGGAAAAGGCAGCCTAATGGAAGGTGCTGTTTCTTCAGCCATGAGAACGAGAGGTACCCCCAGCACAACAGGTCCCGAGATACGCTTCCTCACTTACCAAGGACTCAAACCCAGCGGGACAGTCACAGTTCCTCTTAACGCACGTTTCCATGCGACCCCAATTTCTGCTACCAACCTGATTACCAGAGCTGTCGCCGCTGTGAGTTGCCCTGCACTTTATATTTTCCCCTTATTGCGATGAGTAAAAATATTGGAACCCAATTTGGCAGGCAGTTAAACGCCCTTTGCTTTGTTTGTCTGTTAATGCCCCTGCCATAGAAATCGAAACTTTAAGGATTTGCTTTTTTACCCGTGTTCAGTTTAATATTGCATTAAGTTCCAACCGGCACTGGGTAGAGCGATGACTGTGGTTGAAATATGTAGATTAGGCAGAGAGGAGTGTGTTGCAAAATTTTATTCTGACAATTTTGATTGCTCCAATCCCTTGTTATTTGATTTGAGAACATTCTAATTTATTGTTAGTATAGATATGTTACAATGTTGGAGAATTATGATGGCTAGACGTTTTAAGATTTTTTGTTTCAGTGTCTCGGAGTAAAGGAATCTCTATAATCAACATTAAGGGCACATGATTACATGTATTGCCAAGTATTCATATAAAAATATGATATAGAAGTGTGTTTTGGTTTTGAGCTGGCAAAACTCAGGGCTTAAATGTCTGGCACAGCATAAGAGTATATATAACATACGTGATCGGTCACAAAGGTCTTTTAATATGGTGGGCCATATCAGTCTGCTTATCATGGGCTCAGCCTTCAGGCACATCTAGGGTTAGGATGACGATGGCTCTATTTATTAAACCATCAATAATGTATTTTCTCGCAAAGAAAGGCATCGATGGACTAGTCATGGGTTTTTCATGTTGAAGTGTCATACCTTCTATATCGGTGCAGAGTGTCCATATATCTTTTCCGGGCAGGCATTGTGCAGCCCAACTTCCCGTCACTTGGAAGTGACGTGCTTCCTCTTATTTTTATGTTTCTTCAGATAAATCATGATAGTTTGGGTACTTTTTTATTATTTCCTGCTTTTTGTTAATCTTTTGCTACATCCCATTCTCTCTCTCTCTCTTTGTGGAATTTGCAGTGCTACAAGTGGTATGATAGTAGGGTCGATCCTGGACTGATGCTTAGAGGCCGTACCTTGTCTTCCTATATTTAATTTCTTAGAAAAAGATCTGAACTCCGTGCAGTGTTGTTGGAAAGCAGAGATTTCTCGCCTTAAGGGTTGCAGAATTGGCATGGGATTGTGAGAGTTGTAGTTCATACAATATCAGCCTTTGATGCAGGTCCTGAAGTTATAACACCTTCCACCTGAACACCCACAAATATAAGAGATATATTCCTTCAATGGTTGTCTGATAATGCCTTGTGCTGAGAGAAAAGTTATCTATTTATTGTTTAATAAATGACTAATCCCCATCCTTACTCAAGAAAATGGCCAATGTGCCTACATACATAATAAATATACTTGTGAGGGAATAGCGCATTGGTAAGATGGTGGGGTGGGGCCCTCGACCTGGGGTCCATTCCTGGAGGCAGCAGGCCCCTTAATTCCAGGGGTGGAATAGCAGGGGGTGTATCTTCAGTTAAAAAAAACATAATAAATATACTTGTTGGTTGTCTAACAAAATGTCTGACAATGTAAAATGATCCTTGTAGCCCCTTATATCGATTTGTACGGATCACCTAACCCTCGAGGATGTATAGAACCCATTAAAAGAGTGAATTATATGTTATACATACTTTATGTTGTACTAGAGGTACAACATACCCTCTCTCATTAGGAGCTTCATCCTTGAAGCCCTAAGAGGCTATTAGGTAATAAGATTTCCTTAGATTTGTGCTCACTCTTTTCTATATTTAATTAGAAATCCATCCCTTTCAGATCCTTATCGGTGTTGATCTTGGAGAGTCTGATGTTTCATAACTTCCTTTTCTTTGATTCCATGTCATTTTGTAGCTTTTCAGTCTTGCGGTGGATGCGGGTCGTCGATAGTTTTGTGTTATGTAATAGTTCACCATTTGATTCCATGATTGTAGTTAGCTTTTCCATTTGACCCCTTGAAAATGTGTGTGCTGCTATTTGCTTGTTGTTGTGATTGAAGACTCTCTTGATAACTTGATATGGTTCCACTTTGTTAACTTCATCTTATTGTCTTCAATTTTTCTTTCATGTGGCTTGTCAAGTTATATATTTTTTTTGTTTGTTTTGAATTTGTACTTTTGCTTTAGAGAGGGATTTTGCCAATAATTTATTTCGTTTCCCTATTTTAAATTTGGCATTCCTTCTAGCATTTTCTTGTGGATTTCTGGATTTCTTCTATCTTTTTTTCCCTTTCCTTTTGAAGATGAAGTTCAACGCTTCCTATTAATCTATTTCATCATTCTTCAATCCTTGTTTGGATTTCTAATTTGATTTCATGTCTATTTAAGACCTCTTCATCCTTCTTATGAAGCTCTTTTTCAATGCTCTTTGTCGTCTCTTTGTTTATGATGTTGAATTCTATCTCATGTAGATGTCTTCTGACACTCCTGGCTTTGTTAAGAAGTGTTTGATTGTGATTTCACAACTTTATTTTGAAAGTTTGCCTCTCTCCATTTAGTTATTAGCTTAATGCACCTGGCCATCTCTTACCCACTAGGTAGGGGCTATGTTACCAAAAATGAGAAACGGGAAAGGGAACGAGAAACGAAAACGGAACGAGAAACAAAGTCTAAAGGTTTCGCCTGCAAGAAACGAGGAGAGAGAAAAAACACTATCACTAAGTAAGAGTATCGGTCTTAAGAATCAAGAATTAAAACTACCTTAGAAGGTAGAGGAACTCTACTATGCAGAGAAAGAGGGGGACATAGCTTATTATGATTGCTTTCAAAATGCGCTTTTCCATTAACAAATTTGAAAAATCATAAATTTATGACAAATAAATAAAAATGAAATACATGGTCCTAAATCTGACACAAGCTGTTTTGTTGAAAAAATTTACAAGAAATTGACATCCTATATAGAGCTGTAATAAATTCTGACAACATCAATGGATTTATACTCTTCATCATTGAATGAATCAATCTATTTTGCAATATATTTAATATGTGAACCGTTAACACTAACACTAATAAATACCCATATACCATATACATCTTGCAGCTTGAATATTTCCTATTTCACAGATCTTATTCAACCAAACAGTTGACAAAACATAATGTAATGCTGTATAATATGTTTGATAAGTTTCTCTGGGTAAATTTTCATCCTTTATCCTCGTCCCTAAGCAACGGTTCAGTGGAGAAACAGAGCACCGATGAGGACGTTTCCTAAGAAACGGTTTCAGGCACTTAGAAACGGGAACGACCGTAGAAAACGGTGTGGGACTTCCCGTTACCGTTTCTCCGCCGTTTCTTGGAAGAAACCACTGTTGCTGTCCCGTTTCTGGTAACAAGGGGCAGGGGATAAACAGTATCTGATATCATGCAGGACAACATATATAGACGGTATATTTATGTCTCTTGGATAGTTCCATTCGGTGGGTAACGTTCAAAGATGGTCTTTTATGCAGAGCACTTCATAGACTTGAGAGATAGAATCATTTTCGCAAGTTCAGAGTGGGTTCACATAAACTTCAATTGGAGGCAAAGCACCATCTTGATTGGTTTGACAAGATTTGCCAGTTGTGCCATCTTTGGGAGGTCAAGACAGAGGGGCACTTTGTATTTCGCTGCCTCATCTATTACGAGATTTGAGGATAATTTCATTGTCTATTCAAGGAGTCACAGACCCTTGTTAGTTTCTTTTGTTACCTGGACTGAAGATGCTTGGCTTTATACATGCAGGAGGCTCTCAAGCTCCTTTCACAGACTATTTGGTTACCTCCTAGACCACTTGTAACGTCCCCGACCCTCCGACTGGCGAAGAGGATGCTACCGATACTGCTATCTACCTGGGCAAGTAGCCCCATGAACATACACATATAAACTGAAAGCCATTGTATTTGATGTTTAATGAAAATGATGAACATGCTAAATGCTTGAATGTTGGTTTTGCTTCCGCTGTATGATGAATAATTATGCATCTATGCATGTTTTACTTCAATGCATTTCAGTTTATATGTGTATGTTCATGGGGCTAGTTGCCCAGGTAGATAGCAGTATCAGTAGCGTCCTCTTCGCCGGTCGGAGGGTTGGGGACGTTACACCACTCTTGACATGGATGATCCCTTTCTTCTTTGTGGTGCTCCCATCTACCATGGGTACCAAGAGACAGAGTGACAACACAGTTACTTCAGATATTGGATCTGTGAGAGCCTGTGGGGACAATTCCTATGTCCCGAAGATCCCAACAATGTGCTTGTTCCAGATCCCACACTGACAATTAGAGTAGGTCACCCAAAGCCTCTGTGCAAACAACCTCTTCTAGGTAGCAACATTGTATGTAGACTAGATCCTCCTCTTGACCTCTTCCGGACAAACTTTTATTCAGAGGTTCCTCCATTTGCCTTGGATGTAAGGAGCTAGCTCTAGTGATTCCTGACATGTTTGCACTATTTGCATTTTAGATATAGGTTCTATTCTCCCTACATTTTCTCCTATATCTGATTTTTGTTATCAGTGTAGTCTTCATACTTCAGCTTAGATCAGTACTTTACTTTCTACATCTGACTTTATATAGGAGTTGTTTTTGCACTCCCACTTTGTATCAGCAGTATTGCACTTAGCAGCCCCATTAACCTAATATTGTGGTCATTCGCTGGACAGTATTAAAGTTATCTTTTCTTCTTGCAAGTTATTTCATTGACTCATCCTTATCCTTATTTAATTAACTTGGCTTTCTCTCTCTTGAGCTCTTAACCACCTTGCAAGGGTTTGATCAAGGTTCTGCAACTTTGATATCTCATCGTCTTCTTTTGCAAGTTCTATATTGAATTCTTCTGCAGCTTTCATTAATTCATCTTCGATTTATTTATACTTATGGTCTACACGAAGAGAATTTATTACTTAGTTCTTTTTTCTTCATTTACATTTTTCCATCCAGTCTGTATTTGCTCATGCTCATCGTTGTTTTGAATGGATAGAATTTAGTTATTTGTAGCTCTTTTCTACTTTGTTCTAATTTTATTTCCTTTCACTCTTCAAAGGATTTCTTATAGAGTGGATTCAGGTATATTCACGATTTCTAACTAAATTCAATCTTCAACATTAAATACAAGATCTAGGGCTTCAAGCCAAGAATGAGAGTCAACTTACACTTGATCTATCTGTCTCTCTATGCTTCAAATTTGACTTTGAAACTTTGTGAGCATATAGGTTTGGATAATGTCAGTGTTATTTGTAGCATTTTAAATGGCATACTATCATAGAGAACAAAAGAATAGTGTCTAAATAATAAAAATATCACAAAATATTTAGAATTTTTTTGTGTATTTGCACATTTATGTTTGTTGGTTTTCATTTGATGTTCTCTCAGTTGTTCAATTCCTTCACTTAGGTGTTTGTCGTTACAAAGTTTGCACATTTCTAAGCCTGTGATTGCAACTCATGTCCCATGTTCTTTGTACTTTCGCATTCTTCCTGTTAGGTTGTGAAGTTATGTACATTGCTTTCTTCTGTTACATTCCAGTCCACTTCTTGTTTCCAAAGTTTTGCGAACGGGGCTAATATTCTGTTAGGCCTGTTCCACTTTTTCTTCAATTGCCACTTCCTTTTTACCAAGTTCTGCTATTAAACAAATACTTTGCTTTGAAGTGTCAGTGACTGGTTTCTGTAATGTTTATATGGAACATTATCAATTCACATAAGACCAAAAGCATAAAGACCATTCCCAAACAACCTATAGACTAGTATCCAACTTCATCACCAGATGATAAGGTCTTCACCATTGTTTTGTAGCACTGCTAGAATAGATTCACTTCTAACATTCAAGTCGACAAGCCCTTAATGCTTTTCTTAGGAAATTTCTTTGTTTATCTTTATGTTTGCCCTCATTAGAAGATCTCCTACGGTCTACCTATAATTGCAGTAACTTCACATGAGAAAGGTTCTTAAGAGTTGAGCTCTATTTTGGTGGTAAGTGCATTTTTGTATTTGCTATATTCACATCTCTTACAAAATAAGCTAAAATCATAAAGATTAAGCTCATTTCATTTAATGCATCTCATGCCCTAATTGGAACAGAAGCCCTAGTTCCATGTCTACCAGGGATAATGGGAGATGATCTCTTCCCTTGTTGGAATCAATATTTCTGATGCTTAAAGCCTGTACTAGAATGATCCAATGACAAAATTCAAGGAACTTCAGTGAGAATAAACTCATAAAAGTCTAAAGATATTATGCATAGAAAATTCAGAATATACTCATTAAACCACCCAACAAACTCAAAAATCTCCAATTTTGGGGCTTCCTAGGCTTCCACCATGACTGCTGATTTTAGGGGTATAGATCTGTTGACAACTTGACATTAAACCCTAATTTTTGATAACATGCTAATGTTTTGAAACCGTGTAGATTTATGTTTGGATGCAAGTCATGAATATATACATAGACAAAAAATACACAAGCACAAAAATATTGTGAGAAAAGTAATAAATTCTAAAATCATTGTCGATACATTGTACAAACAGATCCCTTTCTCTTACGAGATGTGATAAACACTCCTTATCTTACTTTTTCTACCAACAGTAATATTGAGTCCCATTAATTTTTCTTTGGTCAGTAGTGGACTTTAATTAAATGTATTTCTTCTTTCTTTGTTTCTCTATCAATCTCAACAAATCATACACTGTGTATTTGTTGTCTATTTACCTTGACCCTTGACATTTCATATCCCACAGCTTTTCACCTTTCATATGATACATGTTCCTGTGAATTTGACATTTGTCTTGGCATTTAACACTCATACATCTTGCCACATGGACACCCTAATTTCTTAGATGATTTATCACCTACACAAATAATAATGTCCTGCCCTATGGACACCCTAATTACTTTGATGACTTATCCTCCACACAAATAATAATTTGTGTTGATAATTCCCAACACCTGCACCGAATTGGAAATTAAATTCTACAGCATTTTAATGTTGCCGATGTAGCATGGGCTATGCATTTTAGAATAATGAATAAGTAATGGGATCTTTGTGTGCCTGGATTTCCTGCTCCCTAAGCTACTCAAGCGTTAAATCTTGTGGAGAGTAGGATGATCACCGATCCTCTGCCCTCTTCTTGAGCTATAGCAAAACTCTTAGTGCTTGACCAAATGAAAGATAGGGTGGCAGTCAAACCAATGCCTACATTTCTAATTGATTGTAGACAAAGAATATCCAACCCATTTGTTTTTTTGAAAGTGCTACCATCTAAACTGAAAATAAGCATTACAACAAGCCCAACGGCATTACAACTTGGGTGCCACAAGTGATCTTCTTGTGTAGGCGAGCTGCAAGACAACCCTCAAGGGGTTAGCCAATGATCACAAGCACTTTCATTCAGTTAAAACTGCAGTGACGGGCACTATTTTATATATTATAAAATTATATGTCTCTGTCAATTTTGCTCCTATTGCAGGATGCTTTTTAATAGATTTAGAAGACCCTACTGCTACTGGTGCAGGTGGAGGCATAGCAAAGGAGGGATCCTCTCTGACATTTTGGGCACTTGTTTCCACGTTGGCTTGAGTTTAGGTCCTAGGAAGTGACATTTCTACTTGAAAATATTCTCTTTCATCTGCTGTTATTTGCAATCTCAAGAGTTCAAAATTTTGAAATATTGTCAGCTATTCACTTATGTTAACTCCCTTATCAGGAATTTCCAAAAGATGTTGCTTTTCCCGGCAATAACTCCTGATACAAGCAGATAGCAAAAGGGTTCCCTTTGCATAGTCATCCAATGTCATCGATGGGCATAAATTGGCTCCAATTCCAGATTTTGCATACTCAGTTCGCACCATTGAGATGGGCACACATTGGTTCCACTTCCATATTCATTGGCAGGCCCTTCTGCGCCTGTTGGTATAGACCCATTCTCTGCTTCCCTCACATGGATTTCCATTACGAAGTCACTATCTTTGCTTCTGGTGTTGAATGACTTATTTTTAGGGTGTTTGGTTCAAGGGTTCATGTAATTTTTGGTACAAGCCCGCAAGGGCTTGTATTGTTCAGTTTTTTTTTAACAGTAATGGCTACTGATTGTATTAAAAAAAGAGGCTGTGGCCTAACCATTCAGCCAAGAGCTACAAAAGAAGTGTCTAAATTAGAGCTGTCCATTACAATTTCCAAGTTATTCAAAACCTGTTCCTGTCATCCTGAAAGCCACAAATCTACTATGATGAGTCAAGCTATGGCTGGTGTACAGCCTGACAAACTGGCCTAACATAAACATAAATTTGCAATACCTCGGAAAATATAAAGGAACTAACAATTAAACTTGTTCATAAGTACGAGGCATTCCATGACCTGCTGCTGATGCCAGGTTCAAGGTCTCTGGGTTCTTCTTTGCTTCGAGCGATTGCTCGATGTGTCTTCCTCCATTGCTGCCACCCCTGAAGAGCCCACTAATGCTTCAAGAGAGGCCTCATTTCTGAGCTCTTCGAAGCCCGGTCTTTGTTCCAATTCTAGCTGCTGCACCCTTTTTTGTAGCTCCCTCACCTTGGCTGCCTCTTCTTCCAGTTTTTCTTTTTGAGTTTCACTATCTATTTCAAGCATAACAATTTTCCTCTTCTGTCTCTTGAGTTGAGCTTTCATTAAGATTTCTGTCGCATGAGAACTTTAATTTCCTACGCATTCTTTGTCTCCTAGTTATTACTCCAGGCCTCCTGTTTTCCACTAAAGTTGCACTTAAGTGGATTTCCGGTGAGCCGTTGAAGTCATGAACAAGTGCCTTGTTCGTTATCAGTGCTTTGAGGTTCCATGGTTCATCAGGGCCATTATTTTTGGGCACCTTTTTAAAAATAATTACATGTTCATACCTGCGGGGATATTGTAATAAATGTACTAGCATGGCAAACTTTCTGTAAAGGGCTTGGCTTCCTAGGACTTAGACGTCATCCGATTATTCCAAGGCGTTTTTTTCCTTGTCAATTATGCAATGTTGAATAAGTGATTTATAATTTTCGAGTTTTTCACCACTCCTTCAAAGCTGGAATGGTCGTCTTGGTGGTTAAACCCTGCGAAGTTATTAAAGTTCACGTGTCAACGTATATAAGCATGCTAGACATTGTTTTGAGTCATTATGAACATGTACTAGGCCCCCCTTAGTTTTTTTTAATTTCCGAAAAAAATAATTTTTCGTGTAAACTAAGGCTATTTTTTAATAGTTTAATTGGGAAAATTCAAAATGTCATAAAAGTGTGGTCTACAGGGGGACCTTTCCATGGGGGTGCTCGTTTTCAAATTTAGAGCACCCTCTTTACCCCAAAACTCACTTTTCCTAAGTTTTTGTGAGAATTTTGATCTACAGCAAGATCTAGGAGCCTTAGAGAAACTCACAAATCGGATTACATGCAAACACAACAAAAAAACATGAAAGAAGAACAATTTTACACATACAATGTGAACTGAAACTGGTTATTATCAGACTGTCTAACATGTGAATATGTTATTAACAGGTTTATATTACATCTGAAGTGGTTCGTGAGGCTTAGGAAGCCCAAAATGACTGTACATGTGAAATTGGCCAAATTGGCCTCAATCCCCCCTAGGTGGGCCAAACTCGCTCCAACTCAGCCCAAATGGTCACGAATGGAGGTGTGGACGTGGCTGAAGTGACTTGGAGCAATCATGACTCCTTGGCATGCGTGGGTGTGCAAAATAAGGTGAGTGAGAGGCTCTAGGTGGGCATTAATTGCTCAAAACAGTCCAAAATTGGGCTAAATCCACCCCTAGTGCTCCTAGTCAACCACAAAGACCACATTCAATGAATGGGAGCGCACCAACAATGAATGAGGGCACACATGTGGAGTTTGGCCGAGCTGGAGCGCTCATGTAGGTGTGAAAGCTCCAATTTAACTGGTTATTTTGCCCAATTAAGCTACCTAAGTCCAAACCATAGTGTATTAATGCACAAATGCAAATAAAATTGACTAGGGACTTAGACTAAGGTATTAAGGGGTTGGATTACTGTTCCAACACCCCCCCTTAAACAAAAACTTAGTACAACTCATGAAATAAAGTGGGAGGCCTTGGCAACAAAGGCTCAAGTCACCTCAATACATAACAAAAATTTTATTTGTCCATATGAGGTGAGGAAAAGAAGGAAAACCTCATGGGACAAAACTTTCCCTCAAGAATGGACATGGGGCTGAAACCTGTAAAAAATAACAGCAATCACCATCCATCACTCACTCCAAGCAATAATCTCAAGTGAGTGAAGGTCTTCTCAGTGAAACTCTTGGTGAATATATCAGCAGTTTGCTCGATGGATGGGCAATACTGCAAGGAAATCACTTTGTCATGCACTAAGCCCTGGATGTAGTGCATATGGATCTCTATATGCTTTGTTCTCTGCCTCTGAACTGGATCAGTAGATATCTTGATGGCACTTTGATTGTCCACCCAAATGTTGGTAGGAGAATCAATTGTAACACCAAATTCCTGAAGAATTCCTTGCAACCAAACACACTGTGTGGCTGCATTCACTGCTGCCCTTTACTTGGCCCATGCTGAAGAAAGAGAAATGGTATGCTGTTTCTTACTAGGCTAGCAAATAGGACATTCAACAAGCATGAAAATAAAACCTGAAGTTGACTTTCTGTCAGTGGGATCTCCAACCCAATCCAAATCAAAATAATCCAGCTAGTTGAATTGAAAAACTAGTTGCATAGTGCACCTCGAAAGTCTTTGTTCCCTGGACATATTGGAGGATTCTTTTGGCTTCCTTCCAATGGAGCTCATGTGGCTGGTGCATATACCTTGCTACAACACTAGTTTAATGCCAGAAAGGAAAGGGCACTTGGTTGCCTTACAATCAACCATGTTAAACTTATTTAGCAGGCCTGAAGCATACTTTGGTTGACTTAGCATGATGCCTCTCTCTAATTGCTCAATATCCAAACCCAAAAATTGCCTTAGCAATCCTAGATCTATCATAGCAAATTCACTGTGTAAGGATGCCTTGATTGATCCAATTTGATTGTTGCAGCTCCCTGTAATCAAGAGGTCATCTACATAAAGTACAATAACCTGCAATACAATACCAATTTACTGCAAATACACATTTGAATCAGATTTGCATCGAATAAACCCAATTGAGAGCAAGAAAGCATCCATTTTTGCATACCAAGCCCTGAGGGCTTGCTTGAGTCCATATAGTGATTTCTTCAACTTGCAAACAAGTGATGGATCCTTTTGGAAACCTTTAGGTTGTTGCATGTAGATCTCCTCCTGTAGCTCACCATGTAAGAATGCACTCTTGACATCCATATGGTGCACTTGCCAACCTTTACTAGCTGCAAATGCTAGAACTAGTCTTATTGAATCCATCTTTGCAACCGGTGCAAAGGTTTCGGTGTAGTCCACACCATGGACTTGAGAGTAGCCCTTAGCAACTAATATGGCCTTATACTTCACATCTGAACCATCAGCAACAGGTTTGGTTTGAAAGATCCACTTGCATTGAACAAGCTTCCTCTTGGGAGGATGGGAACCAATTCCCATGTTTCATTCTCTTGGAGAGAATGGAATTCTTCTTCCATTGCTGATTGCCATATTGGGTCATTACAAGCTTGCTGATATGACTGTGGATCATATCCAATCAGCATATAACAGTGCTCAACAAGAGCACTTTCACTTGCAAAGGAAGCATTGGTAGATTTAGATCTAGTCTTCCTAGGCT
Source organism: Pseudotsuga menziesii (assembly GCA_001517045.1). Lineage (NCBI taxonomy): Eukaryota > Viridiplantae > Streptophyta > Pinopsida > Pinales > Pinaceae > Pseudotsuga > Pseudotsuga menziesii. The sequence continues at coordinate 565,792 of LPNX011100034.1, forward strand.
CTTGGGGATTGCCTGCCAATTCCCCTGCAGCTTGTATGATTTTTTCAGCCCACTTAGGCCTTGATGGTGACTCATCTACAACAATGTCATCTACAACCATATCAATATCAGAATTATCAGAAAATACAGAGCATGAATCATCACTTACTTCATCAAGGTGTTGGGAGAAGAGCATTCCCTCGGTGCAAGCTCGAAATCTGGTATCGGTTCCTCTTCGAATTGCACACTCCTCTTAATGAAAGTCTTGAGTGTGGATGGGTCAAAGAGTTTGTAACCGTTTTGTATCCTCACCATAGCCACCCATGATGCATTCCTTGCTCTGTGGCTGCAAAGCCTTCCTCTTTTTTGAAGGAATTCGAGCCCATGCACTTGATCCAAAAATCCTGAAATTTGAGACATTTGGTTTATGGCCAAACCATGCCTCGTAGGGAGTTTTTCCTTTGACTGATTTGTGGAATGCCTGTTCTGTATATTGGCAGCACAATTAATAGCCTCAGCCCATAGCTTGGGACTTAGATCCCTTGCCTCAATCATGCATGTGTCCATCTCCTTGATAGATCTATTTTCCTCTATGCCACACCATTTTGCTGTGGTGTGTAGGGAGTTGAATGTTGCATTTGAATGCCACATTCCTCACAAAGTTGCTGCAGATTTTTGTTGACATACTCCTTCCCATTATCAGTCCTAAGGATCTTTATCCTATGCCCACTTTGATTCTCTACTAAGGCCTTCCAAATCTTCAATTGTTCAAAGACTTCAGATTTCAATTTTAGGAAGTATACCCAGCAGAATCTTGAGTAGTCATCAATGAATGTGAGTACATACCTTGATCCACCATAGGAGGGAGTGGGTAGAGGACCAATCAGGTCTGAATGTACTGATCCAAGAGGTTGTGAGGCTCTCCTTGCCTTCCCCTTCTCATAGCTGCGCTCCGGATGCTTCCCAACCACACACCTGATGTAAGCTCCATTTAATAATGATTTGATTTGAGGAATTCCTTCCACCATCTCATTCTTGTGCAATACTTGGAGATACTTGTGGTTCATGTGTCCAAACCTTTCATGCCGTAGCTTGGAAGTCTCATTGGCATGAGAGAGGAGCGCTTGGTCATTGGAACTAGGGAGGAAATTCGAGAATTTGTACATCCTCTCTTGGTGGTCTGCATACCCAATTGCCACAACTTGGTTGGATGAGATTTTTGCAATCTCTACTAAGTCAGGAGTGAATGTCACTCTCTTGGCTTCTCCTGTATGAGTCATTTGATAGTTCGACAACAAATTTGCTGCCAATTCTGGTACATAGAGCACATCACTGAAGTAACCATGCTCCAAATCGATCCTACCAATTTCCTTGGTCTGGATTTCAGAGTCATCTCCAATTCGAACTGTTGGGCCAGCATTCGAATGCATGGAGGAGAAGAGCTCTCTAATGGAAACCATGTGTCTAGATGCCCTTGAATCAATGATGAAGGTTAAGGAATCAGAAGTACTTGCTACCAAGGCATGACATTTCTCCTTGTTGTTAGAACTGGAGGTGCCATCTTTCTTCCTTGCGCCATCTGGGACAATCTTTCTTCCTTGCACCACCTGGGATAGGGATGTTATTTTTCTCCAGCAGCTACGCCATCTGGTCAATGGTTTTCTTCACGCATGAGCTTTCTGGATGACATCCCTTGTGGCAATATGTGCATTTGGTTTTCTCTTTCCCTTTCTTGTCCTTCTCCTTGGAGGATTCGAACCCCCATCACTGGATTTGGGTTTTTTAGATTTCCTCTTCTCTCGCTGCTTCGAATTCTTTGCTTTTTGCCTTCCCTTGGAGGCATTCAAAACAACCATGGCCAAAGCTTGATCCTTAGCTTTGATGGTGCCCATTTGAACTAGCTTGTCTTGCTCTTGGGTGAGGGATTCCATGAAGTTGGCTAGTGTTGGCATCTGCCAGTTTTGAAGTGTCAATTTGCCAGAATGGAAGGTGCTTACAAACACCAAAAATTCTGGTCCTAGCTTTGAAAGGATGGACAATATTAACTGATCCTCTTATTTCTCAATACCACATTGCTTTAGTTGAAGCACTATAGACTTGAACTTCGTGAATAACTCCAGGATAGTTTCAAAATGCGCTGGGCTCAGGCTTATGAGCTCGTTTTCAAGCTGATGTCCTCTCAATTCATCAGTTTTCCCAAAGAGTGATTCTAGTTTAACCCATACTTCATTTGGGGTTGTCAAACTGTCTATATGAAATAAGAGCTCTCTTGAAATAATCAGGCATAACAGTGCATAGGCTTCATCAAGTCTATTGAAGTACTTGGCTTTCTCTACATCAGAGTCTGGCTCCACTTCTGTGCCCATGGTAACTTTGTAGGGACCCTTGGATCTCATTTGAATAACCATTTCTGCCTTCCAATCAAAGAAAATGAAGGGGGTAAGCAAGATGTGGGTTGCTTCTATTTTTGCCTGCACTAATGGTGAGAAAATAGCTGAAAGTCCTGCAAAAAAACACTCAATTTTATCTGGAATTTCTCTAAAAAATGCAGCCCAAATGCCGAAGATTGATTTGCAACTCACTAAACTCCACTTAGCTCTGATACCATGTGAGAATTTTGATCTACAACAAGATCTATGAGCCTTAGAGAAACTCACAAATAGAATTACATGCAAACACAGCAAAAAAACATGAAAGAAGAATAATTTTACACATACAATGTGAATTGAAACTGGTTATTATCAGACTGTCTAACATGTGAATATGTTAGTAACAGGTTCATATTGCATCTGAAGTGGTTCGTGAGGCTTAGGAAGCCCAAAATGACTGTACATGTGAAATTGGCCAAATTGGCCTCAATCCCCCCTAGGTGGGCCAAACTCGCTCCAACTCAGCCCAAATGGTCATGAATGGAGGTGTGGACGTGGCTGAAGTGACTTGGAGCGATCATGACTCCTTGGCATGCGTGGGTGTGCAAAATAAGGTGAGTGTGAGACTCTAGGTGGGCATTAATTGCTCAAAACAGTGCAAAGTTGGGCTAAATTCACCCCTAGCGCTCCTAGTCAACCCCAAAGACCACATTCAATGAATGGGAGCGCACCAACAATGAATGAGGGCGCACATGTGGAGTTTGACTGAGTTGGAGTGCTCATGTAGGTGTGAAAGCTCCAATATAACTGCTTATTTTGCCCAATTAAGCTACCTAAGTCCAAACCATAGTGTATTAATGCACAAATGCAAATAAAATTGACTAGGGACTTAGACTAAGGTACTAAGGGGTTGGATTACTGTTCTAACAATTTTAAATGATTATTTATCACTTAAGTGAAAAAGTCTCCAAAAAAGGCAAAAAATGAATAAAAAATTAAAAAAAAGGAAAATATGGAGAAAAAACACATACCTAAATCAGTGGGAACTTGTCCTAGATATGTTCTGGGTTAATTAAGGATGATGTTGGGGGTAATTGGAGACCAAATCAGGATCAAATCGGCTAGATTCCAATCAAATCTATTAGGGGGCGAATTTCTCCTTAGAGGGGCAAATTTATCCATGAAAGAGTTCACCTCTTGTTGTATATGTGTAAGAGAAAGAAGGGGGGTGACCTACCTTGTGAGAGATGGCGCCTACCACCTCTAGTTCACTCTAGTTCGCCCCCCAATCATCTCAAAAAGCTCCAACACTTGGCAAATTTGCCCCTCTTGGGGTTTGCTCTCATTTTTCCTATTTAAGTGAGGCTTTCTTCCTCATTTAAGAGGGAAGCAAGGAACTTCTGCTCATATGTTTTGTAACTGTTTATCATTTTCATGAATAAAGATTGAGACTTTGGAGGTCATGCTGGTGGTGCAAGTTCTCATTGTTGTGAATGTTTAGCTCTTGAACGGAGGTGATATCTGCTTATATTTAAGTTCTTTTCATACATGTATTGATTAATTTGGCTTGAGAAGGTTATATTCTAATCCATGGAATAAGCATTTGAAAGTTCAATTTGTTTATTTATGAGTAGTTATCTAAGATCCAAGAGTTGCATGTTGTAGTTGGTTATACTTATGCGCTTTTGTTTTTATTTAATATACCATACTAGATCTAATCACTTGTTTGAAGGGTTCTTTAGCTGTGCAGATCACCAAGCGTGGAGTAAGATTGGAGCTCGACTGCATCTTGTCTTCTTCACCACATATTTTGGATCTAACGTTTCTTGTTTTTCAGGCATCCTCCTCCTCGATCTTGCTCAAGCTTGGGCTTGAGTTCCTTCTCTTTCTTTCTTCAAAACTACAAATCTTTTTCTTTTCGGTTTCTTTCATTTCACAAGTGAATCATATGCTAAAGTAGATCATTTTTATTTACATGTTTGAAAAGATCTAAAAAGTGCTTTTAAGTTTACATTCTAAGCTTAGATCTAGTTCATTTCTCTTTGTGCTTGATACCTTAAATGTTTCCTATCTTCTGCAAGCACTATGTAGGTGTATTTTAATGTGTTTTTAGCTAACTACTAACCTTTTTTTGGTGAGTTTTGCTTGCTGGTTTTTAGTAGGTCAGAGGAAAAAGGGAGGGAAGTGCCGCCGAAAATTCGAGTTTTTGGCCATTGAGAGAACCCACAGTTCATCCCTTTTCCCCCTCCATTCCTCTTCTCCCCTAGCACTTATAAACCCTTTTTGATCCATTTTTCAAGGGTCAAAAAATGGTATTTCTTTTTTTTAATAACATTGTAATAAATTTTAATAAAGAACAAGTGGGATTACGACTCCCACACCCCTTTTCCCCCATTTGGGGGAAGCCTCTATTTGCCTCATTTGCTTTATTTGCATTAGAGTAGATTTTCTTTCTTACAAAATAAAAATAGACCAGTTAATGTCTTTTCTTTAACTTCCTTTTATTTATATTTTTTTTGCAAAACTGAATACTAACCTAGCCTTGCTTTCCCGAGTATATGGACTTAAGGCCTGAAAGAGACTTTTGGCTGTAGTAATTAGAAAACTTGTCTTTCTTCTTGTTTATTTTACTTTGGAAATTCACTCCTTCCTCTCCCGATTACGACCTTAATGCTTGAAAGAGATTCTTAGGCTTAACAATTAAAACACTTGTTCAAAAATCTTTAAAAGCTAACTAAGGCTTTGTTGTGTATGCTTTGCACCTCTGCGGTTCGACCGGTTGGATGCATCAAAAGAAACGGGAGTGAGTAGTTTAATTAGGTTCACACCCCAATAAATCTCCCAAGGCAAAAATCCAACGCCTCGATTCAACCTCTAGTGGGGAAATTTCACAGAGGAAGCAGGAACCACTGGGTAGTGACATCGGGATACCGTTGGGCTACACCCTCGATTGGTGTAGTGTTGGATGCCTCCTAGAGATTCTGATCCAGACCACATTTCTTCGCATGGAGCCACATTTGATAAAGTTTTTGGACATACTCATGGTATCGTCAGGTATATCTGGAGTGCCTTTCCCTTTCTAATCCATTCATCTAAATCCACTTTTAACTTAAAATGAACCAAGAGACATCTGCAAAACGCTTTACGTTTTCAGTAGCATCACACCATTTTGTTTGAATCCATTGACATTGATCTCCAATTGCAACAATACTTTACATTTGCTTAATATCAATTCATTAAGGTTGCTTAATTTTTATATGTTGATGTTGTCTTTTATATGCAGTTGAAATACTTCTTATCTTTGCAATAATCTTGATTTGGTAATTTACTTCGAAAACTCCTAAAAATCTTCATCCTTAACAACTAAATTTTTTTAAGAGCCTTATCAACTCTTTATAGAGACCACCCCCCTTGGCTTCGTTAGGAGTTTGCCTAAATAGAGGAGTCAGGATCAGGTGACAACACCTGACTTGAGACTTGCCCCCAAGAATGGACTGAGTAGCTTGAAGATTTCTGATGCGCTAACTCTCGGGTGTGTGAAAGGCGGTAACACCTCCCATTTTTTTAGAACCTCTGCCATGGAGTCTTGGCATTCGTTGGTTATCTGTTCACATCTCTTTAAGGCTTTCTGCATCTCTGAGTGGATGCACTGTCCACTATGGGAATCCATTTGCCACTGAAAGCTAACTTGCAGTGCTAGAACCACCTCTCCAGAAAAGTTGAAAACTATAATCGCCGTTGCTAAACTGGTATCCCATGCTGGTCGTCGAATTATTGAGCATGTTGATAAGCTCTCTTGTGCCCAAAGTCACCTGGTTCGAGTTCGTGTTCGAATTCGACAATGATAAAATTCGAAAAAAAATCGCTTAAAAAAAGTAGTGGATAAAATTCGCCATTAAATTCGATATTTATATATAGTTAAAATATGTAACTATAATATCTTTTATAATACTTAATTTTAAATTAATTATTTAATATAAAGTGCTTATTAACTAATATTGTATTTTTATTAACCAATATAAATTTAACTGTTAAATGAAGCTTATATTTAATTATTTAAAAAAAAACTTAATGACTAAGCTTTATATATTTATCAATTTTTAAAAATCTATTAACTAAAATAAATAAATCTATATGGAAAACAATCGTCATCATAATATTTATTATAAAGAATTCTATATAGAATACAACCGTCATCATAATATTATAACGAATTCAAGTAAGAAAACAATATTAGAAATAATTCAAGTAAGAAAACGATGAATACCCCATTTATGAATTTATATATTTGGCAGTCAACACCGCGACTACTACTAATGCTGAACTTTTAGTTGAGACTCAACCCTTGTGCGACTTTCCACTGTAGTAAGGAGTAAACATTGCCTTAAGTTTCAACGACAATACCTTTGGCCCTCTGCTCTCTGTGACTCACTAAAAAACGATAAAACTTTACTCTTCTGAGTTCAGTCTTCACTCCCGGATCACGGATAGCAGATCACAGATGAGAATCGGAAAGCTTTACTTGGCCGCTTCACTCGCGGAATAGATGACTTCACTCGCAAAATATAGGGCGCAGAGGTAGTTGCGTGGAGGTAGTTTTGGTATGGACTAGGTTTAGCCGAGTGATTAAAATCGCTGATTTTAATCGATTTAGTTCGCTTCCCTCAAAAATCCGTCGATTTTCGATTTCCAAGGCGAAAAATCGCCGAATGCGGTGTCTTAGCTTGTGCCTTCCCCTTATGTATAAAGATCAGTCCAACTGTTGACACGTGCATATCCAACCTTTTGAGTAGAGGCTTTTAGATAACTTCAAATCAACACTCAATACAACACTACCAACTCCAAGGGGGGACTCACTCCCATGGGGAAGGAATGTGGCCCTTGGAGTACATGGTAACTCGTGCCGTCGAGACCAAGCTGAGGTTCAACTCAGATTTTTGTATCCCTGAAACAGTGAAAGCACTTGTGCATTCTTTGGACAACCCTTGTTCAGTGTCAAACCCAGCCTTGTTGAAAACTCCACAATCTGTCTTCCTGCAGACTGCCTCCTCAAGGCCAACATACAGACCTGTAGAAACCAAAACCCAGGACCCTGAACCAGCTTTGAGTTGTACAGCGATGAGTGCTAGCTTCCTAGGCTGGAGGGCATAAACAAAAATACCACATTCTCCAGAAAGATCCATACTCTTGCACTTCATAATTGATAGAGTGTGGGATAAATGCCAAGAATGTGTGAGTTGATAGCCCGGGTCCTTTGCTGCTTGCCGTTGACTGTCCACCTGTCCTATGTGTTAATGCACTTCGGAATTGATGTAACTTTGGGTGGGGGATCACTCCCCCGCCCCTATTTCTCTTGTAATCAGACTTTGCTCCCCAATGTGCACTTCATTGACCATGGGATTTTGTTATTCTTATGGTGGGGGGTTGAGTACCATGCTCCCATTTTTTCCCATCTCTGCATACGGAAGGTTACACGCCTGATTTGCCATTCCATCTCCTTGTTTGTTTTGCATTTGAAGGATGTGGTAGAATTCGATTCTTTTGAAGGCATGTAATTTATTGTTGATTTGGAATATGAGTCTACTTAGCTGACAATCTTCCGGAAGGGCATGACTGAATATATCTTTTGATGATTGTAGAATCTCCAAGATCTGGATTGTCTTTATTCGCCTTTGTTTAGCTATTTTTAACCCTTGCAATAAGGTTAAGCCTTCAGCCTGGTTGATTGTGTTATGATCTATTCTACAAGCATAATTTGTAACTACATCCTTTGGGGTCAAGAATCACCCCACCTGCTCCTTCTGCCCCTGTTTTTTAAAATTCTTTTTCTTACTTTAGATTGCGAAGGAGAATTTTGTTTTATGGGTGTCTCTTCTAAGTATTATGGGTGTCTAGATTCAGCAGGGGACATCCTTGATGACACTCCCAATGCTTGGGAGCATGTGGGATACCTTCCTGTGGAAACTTGGTTTTAACTTCTCACGGAAATTCTAAGTTATTTTATCATCAGTTACTTTACATTACCAGGCCAATGGATTTAAATGCTTTTTCCTTGACAAATGTCAGGCCACGGTATCTGTATCATGTTCTCAAGGTGCATAAATATCTGAGAGCAGTTTTTCTGCCTCAGTGAAGTTCTCATTTGCTATATGGTTCCACTTATGCTTTGGTGCCGACCTACTATTAGCAAGAAGGATAGCTATCACCTGAAAAGTGTGCAAGGCGGCTACCCACCAAGCAAATAAACCAAAGGAATCTGGCATCACATAGGTGATGCACCTGATTTTACTTGTTGGAGTAGTGAACGACGATTTGAACAATGCACTTAATGCAACAGCCAAAGTGCCTTCTAGCGATAATCAAAGTTGGAACTATCGTGTAGGAGATAATATTAAGGGTCATGTGACACACTTGTTTTTCTACTTGGTGTGAAACTGAATGCTGCAGGAGTGGTCTGCAGCTTGGATTCCCTGGCTTAAGAATCAAGATGATCTGCACAGGTTGTTGCACCTTTGTGTGCACTTCCATGAAGTGGGGGAAGTCACGGTCATCCATTGAGTGAGTACAATTTCATGGTTGCAATACTGTCACTGATGCAACATTGCAACAACATGGACAATGGCAATGCTGTAGCACTGTCACAGCTATGTGGAGGCTGCATAGATGCAATGGATTGTGTTACAGCCCAGGTTTTGACATTTCCGAGATGTGACTGCTCGTGTATGGGATTTGAACAACTCTGGTATGTCAATGGGTTTCATGCCAGCTGTCTTTGGATTCCAGAGAGGTTAAGTTCAAAGGGTATTTCTTCCCCAAAACATGGTCGTGCCTGTACTATGCTGATTTTTGCACATGGCTTGGCTGATTTCAGAGGTGTTTTCCTTAGTGCAGCTGAGTGCATTTTGCTGTGAGTTTTCTCTCCTCAAGCCGGTATGCACTTCTCAACCGAGTCCATAATGAGTTATAGTGATCTTTGTGCAGCTGGCATTCTACTATGCTGTTGAAGATAGGCTAGGTTGTGCTTCTTATGCTCACAATCTGGTGCCAGAATCTTAGAATGTTTCTCCCATGACCTGCTTTGTTGCTATGTCTGCGTAACAAGATTTTACAGCTCATTCTTGATCTTTACACAATTTGGCTGGCAAACTTTTACTGCTTGCATTCTCCAGCACAAACTGGTTCTGGGGTTGTATTGCCATTGTTGCAATGAACCATCAAATGCTAAACCTTAACAACAGTGACAGGGTGAGTTCCTGTCATTGAATGTACTCCAACTGCTGGTCAAGTATCAAACCAATGTAGCTTAAAGAAATCTAAACAGTAGACGAGGCGATTACATCAATAATAATGAATTTAAATATAACAGAACATTAACCTCAAGTGTAGAGTCTATATGTGTAGAAACAAACTTATAATGGCATTAAGGAGGATAAAACCCTAATGGGTTGTAAGATAATCACTAAGCGCAAACCCAGTGAGGTCCAGGACGTATATTTATTAGCAATTTTCAAGCCCTAACTAGTCAGCTGAGGGATTTGTTAAACCTCTAGTCACCATTTTATCCCCAACAAGTTTTTCACCGGGCAGGTTCATTTAGAACCTGTTGTGCCTGTCAAGCATTTGCTCAGTTTCCTCCTTTTTCTTTGACTGTTTTTCAGGTTTTGGATTGTCTTTGTTTACTTCTTTTGAGACTATTTAGTCAAACCATCTTCTTGCCTGCCATGGTTACTGATCTGTAGATTGCCTTGGATATTCCAATTGATTGCTTGTCACAGCAGATCTTAAAATGCTACTGCAAATACAGTGAGATTATACCCTACTGCACAGTGACTACTTATGATTAAGCTTTAATATGACAAGTACACTGCACTGAGAAAGTAAGAACAGGTTGCAGTGATGGAAAGAAACACACCATTAACACCAAGATTTACCTAACTCCAACAAGAAATAAGGTTGTGCCTTGCTTTTTTTTTACTTTTCAGATTTACAATGGAAAAGACACAGGAAGATTGAGTCACTACAGAGCAATTAGACACTATGGCCTATTTTAGGTTGCTACAGGGTCATCTTCCTTTGCTTTGCTGTGATATCTTACTTCTATGCACTGCTCAACTATGGAACATAAAATTATTACAGTAGAAATGGAATCCCTTTCTCTCCTGGCGGTGAAGGTTTTAACACCTCTTGATAGATGTTAGGGCTAGGGTTTTTACATTCCCAAACTCCTGATTAGGGTTTAGGGTTTTGGACTCTCTTAAATCTGCTTGAACATCCACACATGACTAGCTCCACGTGTGAGTAATGGGATCTGATGTGGAAGCCACTAGGCACTGTGGTGGTCAAAACACAGGTCAATTTGTTTGGGGAAGAACTTTCTCAGAGTCTGATTGAGGTGCTATTTGTACATTGGAAAGCTCTCCATGAAGAGAACAGCATGGCAAAACTTTTGTGACGTTTTGGCCAAGTTTTGACCCCTAAAAACACTGTTTAAGTTCTCAAACATGGAAATTACAGTTTTGACCCTGGCCATTAGTGGGGTGCAATTGCCCCTACAAGTCCACAACTCTGATTTTCCACCCCATACAGCACCAAAAAGGATGAGAAAGTATATGGTGATCCATTTTGGATCAGTTACGTTTCCTGTTGATGTCTTTTCTTCTGCTTGGGTATTTTAATTTTAATTTGTCCAAAATCCTCTAGCAGGATTTTATATACCCTCAAGGTTGAGAGAAGGTTTACCAATGCTTAATGATATTGTAAAGGCATCCAATGCTTAAGGATATAGTAGAAAATGCCTTCGTGAGTTCAAGGAAACCTTGTTCTTTTGATAAAAAAATGCACTGATTTGTACAATACTTGTTTCTACTTGAACATGCCATTTGGAAATTGTTTTCAAAAAGTGTGACCTGGTTGTGAAATCTTTCTTTATGGGAATTATGACTTTTTTGGGGGCAAAATGACACATCAGCAATATGATCCTTCTCTGCAGAAACTTTGACATCATTTGGCAAAAAATTGTGCTAGCTGCAGTGATCATTGTAAAGTCTGATGTTCTGGGAAAAGGCACATTGGTGTGATCTTTTTGAATTTATATTCTGTTTCCAAGAACACTGAAATGCGAGTGATTTTTCTGTAAAATTCTAACATTTTCTAGGAAAATATTGCACTACCTCTCGAGGTTTTCACTGTTCAGAAAATAATTTAACTCCATATGCAAATTTATATTTTGTGTCCCAATCATGTGGCTATCATATATGGCAATTCTGCTAAATATATATGCACCCAGAAGCTTAAGAGATCATTTGCCATCGATTAGATTATTGTGCTTGTATGCATCATCATTTATTTACAGACTATAAAGAAGTGTGAAATAATCTAACATTCTGGTTAAGTATAGAAGTCAACAGTTATGTGGCTTTGTTGTTAGTTCAAATATATATTATAAAGGCCAAATTGAGGGATATATGGTAATATCATCTTTGGATGTCTGTTGGATTGGTTTTATGCATATGGGATATATAGATTGTCAGATATGAAAGAGCAGATCTTCCAGTATTATTTATTTTTAAATTTATGCACTCCAATTAATGACATTTAAAACTGTTCTTAGCCGGTCAAGCCACCTGCAACATCGCAGACTAAGCGCAGCAAAGTTGAGATCATTAAGGAACAAAGTAATTATTTAAGGTATCCTTTGAAGGAGGAGTTAGAGACAGAAGCACCAAATATCAATGAGACTGCAACACAGCTGATTAAGTTTCATGGAAGCTATCAGCAAGACAACAGAGACGAGCGTTTTAAAGGAGGAAAGTCTTATCAGTTCATGCTTCGAACTAAGAACCCGGCAGGGAAAGTTCCAAATAAACTCTACTTGGCAATGGACGACCTTGCGGACGAGTTTGGGATTGGAACTCTTCGCCTCACCACAAGGCAGACATTTCAACTCCATGGCGTGCTTAAGAAGGATCTGAAAACAGTTATGAGTACCATCATCAGAAATATGGGATCCACACTTGGAGCATGTGGTGACTTGAATAGAAACGTTCTAGCTCCTGCAGCACCATATTTGACTAGAAAAGATTATTTGTTTGCTCAGGAAATAGCAGAAAAAGTTGCTGCTCTTCTTGCCCCTCAGTCAGGTTCTTATTATGATTTATGGGTGGATGGAGAGAAAATAATGTCAGCAGATCCACCGGATGTTGTAGAGGCTCGCAATGATAACTCCCATGGAACAAATTTTGAAGATTCACCAGAGCCAATTTATGGGACTCAATTCCTGCCTCGTAAGTTCAAGGTTGCTGTCACTGTACCCACGGATAACTCTGTTGACATCCTTACAAATGACGTGGGGCTTGTGGTTATTTCGGATGAAAATGGGGAGCCTCAAGGCTTTAATATTTATGTAAGTCACAATCTTTTCCATGTTTTCTTTTGGCATTCAAAATTTTCTCTTGATGTCAGCTTTGTATCGTTATACACATGTACAGTTGTGAAACCATAATAATATTTTCTTATCGCCCTTTTCTCATGTTCCAACACAAAGAAAAGAAAGAGGTGTCAGAAGCAGTGCAAATAATGTGTATGTGAAAATAAACAGCAGAGGTATATTTTTGGTAAAGGATTGGGTTGATCTTTATAAATTGTTAGAAAACTTATTTCTCTGCTATTGATGTATTGGCAATATAGGTAGGAGGAGGTATGGGAAGAACTCTTCGGGTTGAGACCACATTCCCACGGTTGGGAGAGCCTCTTGGCTATGTGCCCAAGGAAGATATTCTATATGCTGTGAAAGCTATTGTTGCCACCCAAAGAGATAATGGAAGGCGAGATGATAGAAAGTACAGTCGTATGAAATACTTGATAAATGAGTGGGGAATTGAGAAGTTCCGGTCTGTTGTTGAGCAGTACTATGGAAAAAAATTTGAGCCTTTCAAGGAGCTCCCAGAGTGGGAGTTCAAGAGCTACTTGGGTTGGCATGCGCAGGTGAACATTCTGTTCTTTGGCTCTAGTAATTGTTTCTAATTGTAGGTTTTTCACTTTTAGCTAATTATAAACTGATTGGGCCAATGGTAGGGGGATGGCAAATTTTTTTACGGGGTCCATGTTGACAATGGCCGGATAAAAGGTGCTACAAAAAAGGCATTGCGGGAATTAATTGAGAAGTACAGCTTAAGTGTTCGCCTTACCCCAAACCAGAACATCATTTTGTGTGATATTCGCTATGCTTGGAAAAAACATGTTAATGTTGCTCTTTCTCAAGCCGGTTTACTGGTATGTAATATTGTGTGTGTGAGAGAGAGAGAAATTTCACTTTTGAATCTGCAAGCTTTTGTTTAGCTTTTAGAGGATGGACACAATTTAAAATTTATGTATAGTGGTCAATTAGAACTCCCATCATTTCATTTCTTCTTGGTTGTGAATTAGTCTAGTCATATGATGTGCCTTTGGAACTTAGGGTTATATCACATATGAAGTAGTATGCCTGCCCATTTTGTTAAACAGTGCACTGCACCGTTCACTAGAAATATTCTTTTGGAACTGTATCTGTCACACACACACACACATATATAATTGTATTCTAATCTTTTTTTGCTAGTAGAAAAAGCTGATATATAGAATAAATATCCATGATCTTTTTGAAAAAACGATGTTATCCTAGCAAAATCAGAGAATGTTTACTTTCAGCGGAGGAGAAATGCCATCAAAAGGCTATATTTAGCTTCTGTTGGCTAAGTAGGTACCTGATGAGATATGATGTTTGAATGTTTCCTCCAAATAGGTGAACTTTTGTGAAGGTGCCTGCTCTTCTGCCATTCTGGTAAAAGTAGAACGACTCTTTGTTATTGGAACTGACTGAGAAAAGAAATTACTATGGAGACGTTGATAATATAGAGTAAAGAGACATTAACTTCATGTTAAGCCTTATTCTATAGTGATTCTTTTACGAAGACGATCTCTAATCAACCCCTATCTAATTACAAGCACATAAGCTAAAGTTTATAATATATATCAACTATTTTTGGGATTACTTTATTGTAAAATTTAATGGGCAGTCAACATTGTTATGTGACGGTTTTCCTTTAGTCTTGAAAATATCCTTTTTATTATCAAACTCAGCAATAAAGTATAGAGCTTGTTATTTTAAAAATCGTGCTCGTTGTAAGTTAGTCCTTTGGCCTTTAGACCATCCATATATCAAACATTGGTGGAATAATTGAAGAAGTCTGCCTATTATGAACATTATCATAAATGGTGCTATTAATCCCTGTGGCCTTTAAAATCCAAAAGTCACTACTTTAGAATCTAGATAGATAAAATAATATCAAATTGCCCCAAGTTAAAAGTTCTTGTACATATAGGTGTAATAAAGACACAAGAATTGGCTCATGTTGTGGAGAATGACCCTCTGTTGGAGAGTGAAATGTGAGCATGTCCATCATAATTGAGCCAATTGGTGGCTCAAGCTTCGTATCACATTTCAATCATTTCCATCCCTTTTTTTGTCTCACTATGCCATTTCCAATATGGCGAGATTTTGGGTGGGGCATATGTATGATCTAAGCAGTGGTTGACAACAGACTTTAGTTGACTTGGATTGACCTTGGGAGAAGAAGGGTTCATAGAATGAGCTTCTCCACAACACATGTCTAGATTAAGATATGTTCATGTTTCTTTAGAAGATCCCTTTTACTAGTGGGACCTAGACTCTAGTTGATAGTACATAGTACATTGGAGTAGTGGTTGGTTAGATTGTGTTGGGATGATAAACAGATCGTTGATCTACGGTGAACTCTTCGGCAAACCCTGATCTGGCATAAACTGTGAACAAAGATACCACATAAAGAAAAGTGAACCCATGAACAAGAGAACAAGAGATATAGTCCCTTGGGCAAATGAATCAGGGACTAATTAATCCAAGGTGATCATACAAATGACTCATAAGGTGTTTACTTATACACTACTCATAAGGTGGGGCGTCTTACCCCTGTGGGGTTTATGGGCCAACATAAATTCCTAGGTTGGCCTTAGCCACCCAAAATACTATAAAGTAATGTTTACTAGGTTGGGGTTTAAACCATAACCTCGTAATACAACAATGAGGGTGCTTAGCCATAATGTCAAGTCAGCACAAGTAAAGATTACCATGATTTCAACACCCCCCACTTAATCTGAGCATGGGGCAATGGAGAAAGATGATAAAGTACAAAAGGAGCGATCATACCCAATTCATTGGAGAGACAACCGTTGTTGAAATAAGACAAAGTGGGTTTGTGAAGACCAAACTCAATACAAACATGGAAGGGTTTATGAATACCCAACCATCATTTACACAGTATTGCTAAAGTCCTAAGGAAATGCCACCATTGAACTGCTCATTGGTTGGGGGAATATTATCTTGATTAGTCCATTTAATAGAGAAATGTTGTAACAAGGCATACACACATGAGAGATGGTATAAAAGCGAGTGGGCATACCCAACTCATTGAAGAGTCAATCATGATGTCCCAATTCAATACAAAATTGGACCCAATAATCTGTTCGAAGAATGCTGCCACCAAACTGCTAATTATCTGGGAGACTACAATTTTGTATTGCCCATTTGAAAAATAAGCATTGGAAGAAACACCTTGAATTGCTTGTCTGCTGAAATAATGCTGCCATTGAACTACTCATCTGTTGGAAAGCATTGTCACTGTCTTTCTCATCCAATGGAGGAGGTATGGAAGACATATCCCAACTATACTGCACATCTACTATAGGATAATAGTCCCTCCGATCTGTCCATTTGAAGGAGTGTTGGAAGGAACATCCTGTAATGTTAGATTTTTATCATTCAAGCTAGCATTAATGATTATGATCTTAGGATCTTTTAACTGAGAGAATAACAAGCACAACAACAAAACATAAGCACAACACAAGAGACAATCCAACATGTATGTCCAGAAAGGCTCTGCACTTACATCTGGCACATGCGAGGAACCAATCCAACATGCACATCCAGAAGGGCCCTGCACTTACATCTGACACATGCGAGGAACCAATCCAACATGCATGTTTAGAAGGGCGTGCACTCACATCTGACCTGGTAGGAACCAAATCCTACACCCTCGCCAGAATGGCCCCCAGTCCCAGACTGAGCTACCTGGTAACTGACCAGGTGCCTCCATTCCCAGAATGGCAGTTGCCCTTACATTTGTCCTACTCGACAGAATGGCCAACACTCACATCTGACATGGGAGGAACCTAATCCTTTAGCCATGACAGAATGGTTCAGCCCTTACATCTGACCTACTCGACATAATGGCTCTCTCAGTTCCGGACTGAGTGTTCCTGGTAACTAACTAGGTACCTCCATTCCCAGAATGGCATTCAACACTCATATCTGACATGGAAGGAACCAATCCTCTCACCATGATAGAATAGCTCAGCCCTTATATCTGACCTACTCGTCAGAATGGCTAGGGATCTCAGCACTCATATCTGACATGGAAGGAACCAATCCTCCCACCATGACAGAATGGCTCAGCCCTTACATCTGACCATGGAAGGAACCAATCCTCTCACCATGTCAGAATGGCTATGGGACTCATCACTTTCCCTTGGAGGAAACCTCGATCTGGAGAACACCAAGCTTCTCCCTGAAGTACTCGAACTTCACCCTAGCCAATGGCTTTGTTAATACATCAGCTATCTGTTCCTCTGTCGCAACATACTGGAGCTTCACTGCTCCCCTCTGCACCATATCCCTGATATAGTGATACTTGATCTCGATATGCTTCGACTTGTCATGGAACACTGGATTCTCTGACAACTTTACGCAACTCTGGTTGCCACAATGTATATAAGTAGCATCCATCTGGAGATCAAATAAATCGGACAGTAGCTTCCGTAGCCATACTGCCTCACAACTAGCTGAACAAGTTGCGACATACTCTGCTTCCGCTGTACTTAGTGCCACACAGGATTGCTTCTTGCTAAACCAAGAGATCATACCTGATCCCATACTGAAGCAACACCCTGAAGTGCTCTTCCTATCGATGGCACTGCCTGCCCAATCTGAATCAACATAACCCTCTAGGTTAATTTTCTGATTCGCATCGTACTTGAGCCCATAATCAATTGTACCCCTCAGGTACCTTAGAATATGCTTTGCAGCAATCAAGTGAACATTTCTTGGATCTGTCAAGAACTGGCTCAAGGTGTTCACAGCAAAGCAAATGTCTGGTCTCGTGTTCGTCAGATACATCAAGGGCCCAATCATTTGACGATACATCGTAGCATCAGCCGTCTTTAATGAAGTATCACTCAACAGCTTCAGGTTCGATGCCATAGATGTGGTCATGCAGTCCATTATCCTGAACCTATTCAGGATCTCTATTGCATACTTCCCTTGTCCACACCTCCATGCCTAGAACGTAGTGTATCGACACATAACAAGAGCATCACTGGTCTTCTGCTTTCAACCTTGAAGCAAAGGTTGGAGTCCACTTTACTCTTAGTAAAGCCTAGAGTCATCAGTAATCTATCCATCCTGTCGTACCATGTCGAACCTCAGGATCTTCTGCAGTCACTCCCTCTGAAGCGGAGCATCATACTCGCTCTGTCTTCCGTACTCTATGCACTAAAACATTCTTTACCGGAGTGACACTGGATACCAAGATCCTCTATCTTGAACTTTTTCAAGAATTCTCCTCACACCCATCTGTGAGCTTGTCATCCTCTATCAACCTTGTAGCATAGGTTCAGATCTTCATCAAGCTTATCATGTATGTGTTATCTGATGGGTGTCTTCTGAACTTGTATAAGGCCTTCATTCATTTGCAGACATGATTATGCATGTTATGTGACTTCACTTCCAGTGGCTGCAAATGTCTCTTCATAGTCTATGCCTTGTAACCCACGATGTTTCCATCTACTGCATGATGGAACTACGAATTTCCCTTCATGTATCGATACTGCATCCTAGACATCATTCTTCTTGAACTGAACTTCCCTTTATTCTTGGAAGGTTTTGCATCAATGATGTCGCTGCATTCGTCATATTATTTTTCATTTTAAAATGTCGTTACTTGTTTTTCGGAACAAGTCTCATCCTTCTTTGCTTGTAGGCGATTATGTACGCGATCTTTCCTACAAGTCAAATGCATTTGTATGGTTAGAAACATTTCATAAGGAATATTCATACTGGCAAGTTCTTATGCATAAATATATGATCATGCAACTACTTTAGCCAATACAACATTCATCCATATCTCACTGAATCGTTTCTAGATGCCTTCCATCTCTACCAGAACAACATTGAGATTGTGCACTAATCCAATATGTCAGCAAAGAGGTTTCATTTTAGATAAGTAGCAATGGAGAGTTGTATAGCACCATGAGCTACTTACATGCATATTAGTAGTATACTGTCATTAATGCAAACATCCTACCATGCATAATACATAAACTGAATATAAACAAATGCATAACAAAACAATATCATGAAATGACAATTGAATACTTATCTTTATTTGTTTCGTGGGTAGACTCCTTCTTGAGCCTTCAACTTCATCGTCTTCTTCATTCATAATAGCATCGTTTCTTATCCAACTGCTAAGGTGGATAAGAGGTTCTTCAAGAGTTGAGATCTTCATATTCCTCATTGATTGAGGGATCTTCTTTGGATGGTGAGAGCTTGATCTTCAGTTGCTCCCATCTTCTCTTCTCTTCTTATGAGTCGAGCTTCTTCTTCTTGTGTGTGCTCTTCCGAGAGTCTACTGAAAGTAATCATTTTCTTCTAACACACATTCCTCGAATGAATGAATCCCATGATCCTGGGAGGCCATTCAAGGTGGATATCACCACTACTGCATTCTTCACTTTTTCTTTTACCGCTTCAAGTTGTTCTTTGATTTGAGAGACCCTTATGACTGCATGGTCTCTGCATTCTCAATCTTCACATTCTTCAACTGGTTTCTTAAGGTCATCTTTTGATTTATGTTTTTCCCTTCAACTAGCTTGGTCAAGGAATCAAACATCATTGGTGTCTTTAGGGAAGACACTTGTGGTACAAGTTGATCCGTGACTGAATCAACCATGATCTTCTTGGCCTTGACCAAGTTCTTCTTGTGTAAGGCTTCTAGCCTCATCTCCCTCTGAAACTGGAACCTCTCTACTCATGTAGGTGTCCAATTCATTTTCTTCAGAGAGATCATATACTTACATGCTTGGAAGTTGTCAACTTCACCAAGCTTATCATCAAGCTGATGTGATAGATCACTTTGAAATGAGAACCTCAAATGAAAATAGTAGAAGAATAGATCTTACCGATTTGAGGTGTCCATCTTGGTTCTGGAGCTGGCTGATCTAGGGTTTGTTAGAGAAACCCTAATTTTCAAAACTTGGAATCTTTCAGAACTGATTGGATAGAATGATAGATCTCTTCAAATGGAGCTGTCCAATGTACTCCTTTTCTGAAAACAGTGGAGGGAAGCTCTCGGAACAAGAAGCCCTAGTTTTCCACTTTCCTCTGCAGAAATGCCTGTTACTGTTTCTGCGGTATCTCCAAAATTACTGCTCTTCTGTGTCTGAAACTTTGCACTGAGGTGACCTCGCATGTCCCTGTTCCAACACCACAGGTTTCATCAGAATTGGTTTCTCCAATTGGGATTTATGATCCTTTTTTCCCCAAGGTGACCTGTTACAGGACTGTTCAGAACAACGAAATTGCATGGACTACCACGTGTCACTGTTTCATCTTCTGGGTCTGAAATTCGGACCACAAAAATTACAGTCCGTGCCCTTTCTGGAACAACTTCAGTAATTCCATTTGGACCTCGGTAGCCCAAGCTATAACAATTCTCCCTAGGTGTCCTATTTAGGGATGAATTCTGGAAGAGGCTGGAACCCTAAATTGGAGGGATCATATCTCCCAGAATATAGTGAATTTGAGGCTGAAGTTTGGACAGTGTTCATCAATATTTTATCTTTGGCCCCTGCAATTTTCAGCTCCTGACCCTTCGCCAATCTCGGGAAATAGCGAATGTACCAAAACTTAGCAGTTTTAGTATTTAGGGTTTTTTCTAGCTCGGGGTCAAACTAGGGTTTGACTTTCCCGGAGTTTTACCCAACCAAATTTCTTGATCCAGGTCTCTAAACTTCGATTTTGATGAGGAGAACAATCCTATGCCGGGTTTACTCAAAATTTCCTCATTTGTAGAAAGCCCTAATTTCTGCATCGAAAATTGAAAATGCTCGGAATCGAATTCCGCTTCGACAGAAAGATGCGCCCTTCAATGGAGAGTCATCTTAGCATATTTTTGTTGATGGATTGTGGAGAGAGACCCAAAAAGTAAGAAGCGCTAGCTTCTGCAGCTGCACAATGTCTTCTTCTCAGGTTAGCTCTGATACCATGTTAGATTTTTATCATTCAAGCTAGCATTATGATCTTAGGATCTTTTAACTAAGAGAATAACAAGCACAACAACAAAACATAAGCACAACACAAGAGACAAGAGACACAAAGAATTTTCCTCGGGGAAACCATAAAGGAGAAAACCCCACAACTTCCTCAGAGATAGATCAGCACCAAAGGTAAAACTGGAAAACAGTAAGATGATCTCCCGACAGCAGCAGCCTCTCTCTCTCACACTGAGAGAGCTTCTCCTCTCTCATTTATGCGCCCCCAATGAGTGAGTGTGTGTGTATGAGTATGATAAATAGAGAGGCTCTCACTATCTATTTATATTCTTCCGTTCACTTGGAACCCACTCCAACATGTCGTCCTTACTTAACAATTACTTACTAGAGCCGACATCTCTAGGAGTGTCTAATAACCCTAGTGCCCCAGAACTTGTGGGGACTTTGCCTCCTCCGACCAACAAGGAGGTTTATCCTTAACACAATGGTGGGGACTATTGCCCCGACTTACAATGACTCACCTAGGGTCGACTTCACTAGGATAGTCTAATAACCCAAGGGCCCCACAATTGTGGGGACTTTAACTCTTGACCAATAGGAGGGTTACCCACAATGACTAGACATGACTTTCTCATTATAGAAACGTCCCGAAATAAACATCGGGGTATGACATGACTCAATTACATTAGAATACATCTTGGAATAAACATCGGGTTACAGTAGATAAGAAATACAAGTGAATACATTCCGAAGTTACAATTACATCAACATGTAAGAGAGAAGAGATGGAAGTAGTACCCAACTCGAATAAGATCAATTGTACCTGAAATGATAGTAGGAAGACCCAATTCCATATATTTGGTAGAGCTCGAACATAACTAGGGATGCTAAAAAACAACAGGGAAGTGGGTGTGTAAATACCCAACATAGATGTACTTAAGAGAGCATAGCTCAGAAGGAAGCTCAAACACAAGATGCGAGATGGTTTATATTTATAAATACCCAGCTCCTCACAAAGAGTTGTTGTGACCAAAATATAAAATATTGGAGGCTGAAATACAAGTGAGAGTTATTGTGTGGATAACCAACTTGAAAACATGGTCGATTATAGCTGAAAAGAAGAGAGGGGTTTTATGAATACCCATCTCAACATAATGTCGACCCTTTGCACAACATCTCCCTGAAGATGGATAGGAGCCAAGAAGACAGAATTAAATTGCACCTTCATCTCTTAATATTGAACACAGGCCATTGGAAAATGGAACTTCCCCAACACACCATAGTACACTGTACAAATACCAACATGGTTCCACAACTTGGTAAAGGATGTCTCCAGATAACGGTGGAGTCAATACCAAGAATATCATCTTATGAATCCAGTGCAACACAATCTTCATAGTGCATCGCCATATGTGTGTCAGAAAAATATTCCATTTGGTGTAGCAAGAGAAAGTCTCCATGAATACCACAAGAAAACTCATTGAAGTGGCCAAGAATGGTTTGAAACCCTACAATACAAGCTTATCCAGAAACGTTAGTTCTGGAGCTCTTAGGGCACATGCCACTAGTCAGTAGTCTCGACTCTCACAGATAAACTACGTAGCCTAGGATCAAATATGAGAAGTGCACCCCCCAAATAGGCTGGAAAGAAGGAATTATGCACTCCTGGTTCCACAATGATAATGCCACCAGCAAAACCCTGAAAAATAGGAGAAAACCACACAGTACCAGTGCTTTTCCACAACAACAGCAGTGAATGCTTTTGGAAATAGACTCTAGAGAGAATGCAAGGGTGCACTGCCTTAGAAGAGCATCATTCTGCAAAAAATCTCAGGTTTACTGGGAAAACAAAAAAACACAAAAAAGATAAGGGTACTGGTGGTCAAGACTCAAGAGGGTAAAACCCCTTACAAAGTGGCTGTCCTAAAACAAGGCTGAAAACCCTGGTTTCACACCTGAAGTAGCCCTAAAAAAGCAGTAATTAGCTGAACAAATGAGCAACGAGGATGGTGCTGCCATAAAAATGGCGCAAACCTGCAAAAGATCCCAGATTTGGTGAAAAGATAAAAAAGTGTTAAGAAGGTGGGTAAAAAAACTGTAGAGATCTGCTGCTGCCCCAAAAGGAGAGCTAAAACCCTACTTTAAGAGCTGAAGCCTGAAACAGCCCTAAAGCCTGAAACAGCCCTAAAACAATGCTAGATAGAGAAGGAAGAGTCCACACTTGCTTTGAAATCATGTTGGGATGATAAGGAGATTGTGGATCTATTCTGAACACTTCAGCAAACCCTAATCTAGCATAAACCTTAAAACAAAAGCATCAGTTAAAGAGAAGTGAACCCATGGACAACAAGAGATCGTGCTCTTAGACAAAAGATTCAATTATTAATGAATCAAATATGATCATACAAAAGACTAAGAAGGTATGTATTTATACACAACTTATGAGATGGGGCACCTTCACCCGTAAGGTGGTTATGGCTCACGATTTGTTGGTCATATTCTGTTGGTAGAAAGATGTTGCAATGTAGCCCCTGCCGCAACCCCCCACCCTTCCCTGACCTTTTTTGGCTATAGGTAGTAATGTTTCAGTGTAATGCATTAGTTGAGACTCGAGAGCATGTAAGGGATAAGGGTCTAAGAGGCATCTTTGTGTAATCGAGTTAACAAACCAAATTCTCAAAATGGCTCCTGTATCATCAAGCTGTTGGGCAGGTAATTAATGATTTAACGAGATTGGTGATATGACGACTCCTAGTATTTTGAGCATCGACAAAGGGTTCTTAGGGTTTTTCAAAGTTGATCTTTATAAATAGAGCATCTTGTCCCTTGTATGTTTCCCATTCCATGTCTTCCTACACAACTATGATATTCAAGAGATAGTTCCCCTAGATGAAACCAATCTACTCCATTATTACAATCTACAAAATGATATACCTAATTCTTAGAACCAAAGATTTTTCTATAATCATATAAGGAGAACAATTGGTCTCTAGTTCAAAATGAATTGAGGATGGCCGTACTTTGGGATTAGCTTGATATTACCTTGATTGCTATTTTCTCATGGTGTTTGATTTCTTAAGGCTTCTTTATAGACTTCAAGTAAATTTAGGCCTATATTTAGTTCTAAGTAAATTTGAGACTCTTGCACAACCTCCTTATGGTTTTTTGTGATCATTTGAACTTGAAAAAAATCTTGCAATGATGTAGAAAGGTTGAGAAGATTTGCACCTCAATCATGATTCAAACTTGTTGTTCGTGATTTGGTGCAAGGTGTACTAAATGCACTTAGAAACAAATTGGAATTGTTGGCGTAGACATAAAATAAAAAAAGTACAAAATATGTGAGTGAGCAAAGCTAAATCAATTACTTTCCTTAACATATATTCAATGGGAATTTAGAGAGAAGGGTGAAGCAAACCTTCAAACATACTTCTCTGTGAACTAGGTTTTGATGTGGATCAATAAATGGTGGATTCAAGTAAAGAAGCCTTCTTTATGAACCTTCACATAAAGAGAACAATCAATTAGCACTACAAATCTCTACTACTATTAGTAGCTTGATTGTTTAGTATTCAACCTAATTGGAAGGCATTTAAAGCATTCAAATAATGCATTTTAATGGGGGAAAGAAACCAAATGCTTTGTATTATTGAAAATTGAAAGAAGATTTCAATGCAGGTGATCTTCAAGCTCTCTCATTGAGAGGGTTCTATCCTCTTTGAGGCTCTCTATTTAGTCAAGTGGTGATTGGAAAAAACTATCTTCTTTGTAAAAGGGGCCGTGAACGAGAAAATTAGTGTTGCAAATATCTTTGATTTCTGTCGATATTTTTGATTTCTCTTGAGTTTTCATTGTGCCTATTTTACTGATATTTTCATAATTCTTCAAGTCTAAGTTTCTTGTTGTCGATATTTTCCTTGATATTCTTGATAAATTTCTTTCTGAACCCTTGGCAACATATTTTGCGAAACGATGTTTGCAACATTGAGGAATGATCAACAACATCTTTGAGGCACAAAGAATGATTGTAGTAAAATGACCCACAACCTTTAGGCTATACTTGTGCAATGTATAATAGTACTCAAAGTTGTAATCTTAGGTGCCGGTGGTCTTGACAACATGTTTGATAGCTTGCTAGTGTTTCCCTTTTTATATTTGATGATGAGATGAAATCACCACAAAACCCCATCCTTTTGTAGTGTCTTTTTTGTCGGAGCATATGTTGGCCCTACAAGTATTATAGAGGTTGGTGGTCCATGTTTATGATGGGCATGGATGATGGTTTCCTTGCCCATTAGACAATGTTTCCATTTCTTAACAAGTTGCAGTAAGGCATAAAGCTCCTTATTATTTGTGGGGTTGTTGAGGATTGCTTCATGATTCAACTCAAAATGATAGCAAATTGACTTATCACCTTGCATAAAGATTGCTCCCATAGCATATCCACTCCCATCTATCTCCACTTTGAAGCACTTTTTCAAATTGGGCAATACTAGGGTTGGTGCTCGACCAGTTTTTCGGTTTAGTTATTCAAAATCCTTTAACTTATTCTTTCCCCATTGGAAACTTTTGCCACTGGTTGTGATAGCATGGAGTGGTGTAGCCATAATTGAAAAGGATGCTATGAACTTTCGAAGGTACTACAATGCTCCCACAATGCTTCTTACTTTGGTGGCATTAGTAGTAGTTGGATACTTGATGATGACCTCCTTCATAGGATCAATATTGAGTTCTCCACCAATCACATACCCAAGTCCATAAGGGCTTGTCTAGAAAACTCATATTCTTTAGGTTTGTTAGCTAATAATGTTTCCTTAGAGTGTCTAACATCTACATTAGATGTGAGATATATGCTCTTCTCGAGTAGAGCTAAAAAGTCATATATTATCTGAGTACACTATTGCAATGAATCTAGGAAAGAATGTGGTACATATTTCAACAATTGCATAAATGTAGTTGGTGGGTGCATTACATAAGCCAAAAGGCATTAGCACGTGTTCATATCAATGTTGAAAAAGTCGACATTGATGAAAAGTCGACAAGGGTCCATAATACAACTTCTCGACAACATCGACAAAAAAATCAGGAAAAATCGGCAAACGTCGACAAGCATTAAAAAATACAAAATACATTCATTTTTTTTAGAATTTTAAACATATAAAGCAATAATAACATCAAGTAAACACATTAGAACATAAATATGGAGAAAGCACTGATATATATCATCATCATGCAGTCATGCCAAATATAAAATGATACATCAAAGTCGATACCAAATCTTGAAAAATCATAGTTGTCCCAATCAAGGACTCAAAAGTGTATAACCAATACAAAATGACATCACATATATAAATGTATCCGAGGAAAACTAGCAGCTAGCATTCAAGTTTGATGTCATGGTTATGCTTATGGGCTTGCAGTCTTGCATTCCAAATCTCTGCAAGACATCGACTGCATACTTTCCTTGTGACAGGAAGATCTCATCTGGCTTTTTCCAGACCTCTAAACCAAGAAAATAGTGCATCAAACCCAGATCCTTCATCTCAAACTCAGAGGTGAGCTCCCTCTTACATTGAGCTATCAGTTGTTCCTCTCCAGTAAGGAGCAAATCGTCCACACACAAAACTAGGATCAAGTGATGATTATGGACAACCTTAAATTACAGGTTGGAGTCAACAATACTTTTGGAGAACCCCAAGCTACGAAGATAGCCATCAATTCTTGCATACCAAAATCTTGGGGCTTGTTTGCGCCCATACAAGGCTTTCTTCGGTTTACACACATGAAATTTCACCTCATGAGTCACGAAGTCTTCTGGTTGCTCAATGTAGACTTCTTCTTCTTCAATTTTTCCATTAAGAAAAGCTTTCTTTACATCCATTTGGTGGAGTTTCCATCCAAAGACAACAACGAGGGAGATGATTGTTTTGATGGCGGTATACTTGGCAATGGGAGCAAAAGTTTTGTCATAATCTATGCCTTCTCTTTTAGAGAAGCCACGTGCTACAAACCTTGCTTTATATTTTTCAATGCTGCCATCAGCGACATGCTTGATTTTGTAAGCTATTTAGAAGTTACCACAGACTTTCCTGTTGGTCTAGGGACAACTTCCCACATCATTTTTCATAATTGAATTATATTCTTCTATCATGGCATCATTCCATCCCTGTAGATTTGCTGCTTCTTTATATGTAGAAGGTTTTGCATCAATGAACTTGCTGATAAGACTTGAGTACTTCTGGGGCTTCTTGCTTTCTTTGAAGGTTCCAGGAGGAGCTTTATGCTTCTTTGCTTCTTGCAATGTTTCTCGAAACCAAGTAGGTCTTCTCTTGGAGGGAGGAGCCTCAAGTAGTTCTTCAACTGATCTTTTTTATTCTAAGGGTGCATTTGGAATTTGAGGCTCATCTTCTTCCTCCCTTTGATTCTTTGAATGAAGAGAATCTGGAATTTCGGAGGGAGATTCTTCTGTATCTTTTGAAAGCTCTTTTGAGTGATGGAACACAATTGCCTCATGAAATATCACATCTCTACTGACTTCGATGTACCTTTGACCAAGAAAATAGACGCGGTAAGCTTTTGAACTTTCACTGTAACCGACAAATGTGCCTTTCTTTCCGGAAAGCTCTAGTTTTGATCTCTTTTCTTTTGGCACATGAATATATACAGGAGTGCCAAAGATCCTCATGTGCTCAACCACGGGTTTCTTGCCTGTGAATACTTCTTCTAGAGTCTTTTCCCCCAAAAATGGCATGAAGATTTCTGTTTTGAATGTAAACAATAGTACAGGCAGCCTCAACCCACAGAGATAAAGGAAGATCTAGATCACACTACATAGCTTTGGCAGCTTTACATATTGTTCTATTTTTCCTTTCTGCAACCCCATTCTGTTGGGGGTTGTATGCACTGTTAGCTTCCTCTTGATTCCTGCTTCTCGGCAAAAATATTTAACCTCATTATATTCAAACTCACCTCCATTGTCTGACCTCAAGATACAGATGCGTCTTCTTGTCTAGTTTTCACTAAGAGCCTTGAACTCCTTGAAGTTATCAAAAGTTTCACTTTTAACTTTTAGAAGGTAAATCCAAGATTTGCGAGAGTAAACATCTATGAACAATACATAGTACAAACAACCACTCAAAGAAGGTGAAGACATGGGTCCATATATGTCAGAATGAATCATGTCCGAGATCCCTTTAAATATACTATTACTTTTAGAGAAGGATTTCTTGGTATTCTTGCCTAGAGCACAACCTTTGCAAATACCACTATGTTTATGAGAAAACTCAGGCATACCTGTAACCATCTTTTGAAGACCAGGGAGACCTATATAATGAAGGTGTCCAAACTTTCGATGCCATAACTCACATGGGTTGATTGTATTGTGAACCAATGCTTGAGTGGAGTGTCCGGATGCTTTGTAAAGACCTAACTCTCGAACTCCAATCAATTCAGCTGAACTCAACCTTTCATTCTTTGACCATAGTAGATCCTTTCTGTTCATGAAGATAACTTTGTAGCCTTTATCTTCTAAGCCAACAAGTGAGAGTAGATTCTTCTTCAAGCTAGGGACATATAGTATGTCTTCGATATGCAAAACAATCCCTGAGTCAAGTTGAAATGATACTGAGCCAACTCCTTCGATTTTGCAGGTGGTATCATCTCCAAGTTCTACTTGATTAGCAAACTTCTTCTTTTTGTAGCTTGTAAGAGCTTCATGGAATCTTGTCCTATGTCTTGAAGCTCCGCTATCCACTAACAAAGAGTTAGCACTATTGGTGATGGATCCAGAGAGAGCAGAAATCAAGTAGTATTCTCTTCTTGATTCTTCTTCTTTGGAAGACTTAACATTATTCTTCATCTGCTATAGATGCTTGGAATCTTCTTTTGAACCTTTTCTTTGACTGCCTATTGTCCCTGGCATAATGTCCCACATGACAGTTAAAACATTCAATTTTTGATACATCCAATTGCTTACCTTGTGGCTTCTTTTCTTTCTTCTTTGGAGGGAAGGGTTTCTTGAACTTCTTTGTGTTGGCTGTAAGGGCAAGGTTCCTTTCCTTAGCACCATTAGCTCTGCTTTGAATTCCGCCTTCTTCTTCCAAACAGTCATGCCAAAGTCTATCAAAGTTTGGCTGAGTTTCACGTACACTTACAGCAGCCCGAAAGGTTTCCCAAGAACTAGGAAGACCATAAAAAACAGTTTGGACAAGATCATCATCATCTACTGAGTGACCAATAGTAGAAAGTTGGTCTCTTACCTGGGCAATTTTTGTGAAGGAGGCCACACCTTCATCTTTTTCCATCTTTAATGTACGAAGTCTGTTCTTCAGTACTCTCTTCTGACTGGGTGCTTTCTTCTCGTATAGATTTGTCAGGGTGTCAAAACATTCTTTGGCTGTCTTCAGTAGTGTTATAGCAGGCATCAAGGTCTCCTTAATTGAGTCATAGATATTTCTCCTTGCCTTGGCTTGCTTTTTCTTAAAAGCTGTCCTTTCTGCATTAGTTGTAGGTTCTTCCATAGCATTGATGACCAAGTCATCAAGATCGTTTTCTTCCAAGGTGGCCATGAATTGTAGTTGGCCGACCCTTTAAGTCTTTCCTCTGGTTTGAAGGTGATGGAAGCCATCTCTGATCAATAAAGGGTCTGCTATCTCAGTCTGCAATTGTCCCAAGGTCTATGGAGGCTACAGTGACATGCTCAAACACTGTATACTTCACATGCAAAGCTCTGATAGACTGATACAAAGTTGAATTTTAACATGTATGTAAAATTGAATAGCAGTAATAGACTTTGTAAATTTGCAGACTGTAATATAGATAGTACATAAATTTTAACAGCAATAAAACACTAGCGTCAATAAAACAATCACTTGCAAGAATTTAATACGAGTTTTTCATGGGCCAAAGCAATTAATAATTCATCCTTGAAATGAGATGACTGGGTTTGTAGATGAATAGATCAACTGTGAAAGAATTCCAAGTATACACCAATTTTTCTTGGTCAAACCTCAACCATTAGTAGCAGCTACCATTTAATTTACCGTTTTCATGCTAGTGCTTATGTATGCCATTGTTCACTTTGCTGATGTCTGCGGTGACCTGTAGGTGATCTGGCTGAGCTGCCGTGTGCCCTAACTACTGCTAAACAGAGCTTAGATGTGCTGAGAAAGGACTTAGTAGGGCTTGGGTGCACAAAGGAGGGCCCTAGTAGGGCTCGGGTGCATTGAGGA
This sequence comes from Pseudotsuga menziesii, assembly GCA_001517045.1. Lineage (NCBI taxonomy): Eukaryota > Viridiplantae > Streptophyta > Pinopsida > Pinales > Pinaceae > Pseudotsuga > Pseudotsuga menziesii. The sequence goes on from LPNX011100034.1 coordinate 595,772, forward strand.
GGGCACTAGCAGGTCTTGGGTGCACTAAGGAGGGCCCTAGCAGGGCTCGGGTGCACAAAGGATGACCTTAGCAGGTCTCGAGTGCATAGAGGATGACCTTAACAGGTCTCAGATGCACAGAGGATGACCTTAGTAGGACATCCGTGGACTCCATAACCCTCAGTCAAGGCTTGAGTGCACTATAAAAGGCTTCAACCGGATTTGTAGCAAGGAGAGAGCAATAGAGGAGCTGCCGTGAACTGGAGGGAATATAATGACTTGAACTCGTCCCTTGAAGTGTTGCGATAAAGGAGAAGAAGGACCCAACAGAAAGATCCGCGCCTTGTCTCTTAGGAGCAGTGGATGATGATCTTGGATGATGAATGATAATTGAGAAAGCTTCTTTATTTATAGTTCATCAAGAATAAGATGATTCCACATAATTAGGAGGTTGACCTTATGGTTTTTATTTTTTTCATCTTTGACCATTGACTTTTAATCTTTTGTGGTCCATTAGTCTTTTAGTCTTTGTCTTTGAGGTACTTGGTCCTTCAGTTGATGGGCACTTGGACCTATACAAAGTGTGCTTAGGTTTCATGGTCCTTCAAGTGATTTTATGACCACAACAAGTGATCTCAAGAGTTCTTCAAGGTCTTCATGGTCCATACATGTCCACTCGAAGTGCATCTTCATAAATAAGGAGGATTATTAAATGCTTTATCTCGTTCTCCTGGTTGCCACCAAGATCAAGTGCTAGGTCTTTCAACCAGGGGTAACTTGTCCCTTGAGAAGGTCTCATAGCCCATAGATCTAGGAGAGGAGTGCATCACTTGCCTAGACCCAGTCTAGGGCTTATGGTAATGACATGGTAACTGACCGGGTGCCTTGGCCCCAGCCCCAGGGTGCATTAGATGACTCAATGTTAATTGCTTCATAACTGACCAAGTGCCTACATTCTTCCAGAGAATGGCCCTTAGTCCTAGTCTGAGGTCCCAGTCCTAGATTGGGTCGATTTCTTGGTATTTGACTATGTCTCTCCATTTTCCTAGAGAATGGCCCTCAGCCCTAAGTCGAGGTTCCAGTCACATACTGGGTTGATTTCTTGGTAACTATCCAGGTTCCTCCATTCAGTGTTATCGGAACCGGCAGAACTGGCCGGTCTGACCGGTTTACAGGGTTGGTCGGTACGGTCAGCAATTTTTTTTGAAAAAACTGGATTTTTTTTCAGACCGGGTATGGAACCGGCCGGAACCGGCCAAAACCGGCCAAAACCGGTCGAACCGGCCGGTCTGGACTGGGGACTCAGGAAACTCAATTTTTTTTTTTAAAACCAGAAAATAAAGCTTTGCTGATGTACTTTGGAGCCTCTTTGTTAATGTACTTTGGTTCAGAACCTCAGAGATGTATTGCACTAGGTGAATCTACAAAAGAAAGGCAGGGTGAATCTGTGACACATTAGTGTTGAGCTATTGCCTTTATAACTTTCCTCTTTCCTGAGTAATCCAAGTATGTGTGATTGAATGCAGCTATCTACGTGCTGTTACAATTTCCAGAAAACTTAATTTTATGCAAACTAACACATAACAGTCTGCTGTTCTATGTTTTCCATTTAATGCAATAACTGCATTTGTAAGTTTACAGTCCAGATTTATGAATCTAGACAGTCTACCATTTCAGAGATGTTCAGTTAGTTTTAGTTAGGGTTTTGTTCACTAAGAGTGCAAATCTGTGTACCATGAAACAAATTTCAACAGGAAGCAGCTCTGAAGATGAAATTGTTTACAACATAAGCACATAAAACATTGCATTATGTTCTTCAATCTGCAATGTGTCATTTCATGAGCTGCAAATAAAGCTTCTAGTAAACAGAAACATTGAAGACCATGCACTTCAAGTCAATTAATTGAAGGCATAATGTGCAGTCCAATAAAAGGAGTTTATGCAGATTCACTATTCACATAGAGTTGAAATTTTATAGAAATCATACTAAGCATACTGTTTACTTTTGTAACAGGAGCCTAAGGATTGATTATCTAGTTGAGTCAGTTTCAAGGAATTTCATTAGAAAAATTCTCCATGTGTAATTTACTAATTATATAGGATAAAGGTGTTTGCATATGCGTGTTTTTTAGCTGTTAGTGTAACTATAGTGTGAAGGAGCCAGGGCACTTGAAGAGGGACTGCAAGAAGTGGAAGATGGACATCTCACAATAGTATCAAGCCAATGTTATGAATGAAAGTGGTGATGAAGGAGATGTTTTTTTCCTGTGGCAAAAAGGAGGTAGATACCCTAAGGTGAAGGGGACTAATGGTTTTACTAACCTCAAAGAATCATTGAGAACATGCAAAGGTAAAGTGGAAGATCAGTTAATGATGTACAATTGCAAGAATTGGGCATAGTGGGGACAATGCATAGTACCAATGCATGTATGAAGGCAAGTATAGGGCACACATGACATGAACATATAATGTGTCACAGATTCACCCTGCCTTTCTTTTGGAGCCTCTTTGTTAATGTACTTTGGTTCAGAACCTCAGAGATGTATTGCACTAGGTGCTATTTTGGATATTTGCACCCATATTTGCTATATATATGAGAAACTTTGCATATTTTTGTATTAATGGTCTGGATTCATATGTATGCACATGAATATATATATGTTTTTTACAAAATATGAATATTTTATGTATTTTTTAATCAGCCGGTTTTTTACTCGGTTTTTTGCCGGTTCTGGTCCGGTTCACATTTTGGGCTTCACCGGTTCGATGACTGGTCCGGTTCCGATAACATTGCCTCCATTCTCCCAGAGAATGGCTTGCAGCCCTAGGCTGAGGTCCCAGTTCCAAACTGGGTTGATTTCCTGGTAACTGACCAGGTGCCTCCATTCTCCTAGAGAATGGCTCTCGATGCTGCTTAGGAAAAATCAACAACATGTGCCTGTTGTTCCCTAGGGTTCCCTTGCCCACATAATAATTCTGGATGGCCTCTTTGTCCCTATCTATGGCCTCATACAAATAGCCCATTGCGAGCTTATCACCATCTTCAAGTCTCAGAACCTTTACCAAAGGTTCTGTCATCGAGCACACTTTCTCCACTCCTTCCCAGAAGGAGTTAGTGTACACCAACTTGGAAATGGTTCTCCCATCCTCCTCCTGCTGTAAGCACAATCACGCCACTCATCACAAACAAATATTTGCTTCAACTCAAATTGACATTGAAGCAAAGACCGAAGAGTAATGAATGTGGTGGCAAAACATGTGATTGTAGGATGCTTCAACTCGTTTTTGGTGTGCCTCCTCCTGAGGCTAAGAATAAAAGCATGGTTGTAAATGAACTTGGGCATGCTCCTAGCTTGATCAATCACCACCTTGATAAAGGGAATTTTCCCCATATCCTCCAACATCAAATCAATACAATGAGCAACACATGGAGTCCAAAACAAAGTGGGGTACCTCTCCATAAGCATCTTGCCAACAACCACATAATTAGCTGCATTATCTGTAATAACTTGCACAACATTGTGCACCCCAATATCCTGGATGAGCCCAACTATCAACTCGCATAAAAGTGCTGCATCTTTTACATGTGCCGATGCATCAACTGATTTAATAAACATGTTACCTCTAGGACAATGTACCAAGAAGTTGACAAGGGTCCTACACTTACCATCTGTCAAACCATCTGACATGACTGTGCATCTAGTGCTCTCCCATGACTGCCTGAACTCTCCCAACCTAGCATTGATGTCCTTTTTGCTTGAAGGATTGGACCTCGCAACTCCTCGAAGGTGGCACTTTTATACCCTGGGCCAACTACTGCAATGGCATCACACATCGATTGCCAAAATGGATTGTTCTAAACAATGTTGAGAGGTATGTGACTTTAGTAAAGACACCTCCCCATTACCGTGTCTACTTCTACCTTCTCTGTTCTCTTTACAACTGACCTGTTAGAAGGTTGTGCTCCAACTCCTGTTCGTGGAACAAAAAAGGATGATGCCCCCGCCCTCCCGGCAGGTGAACGTTTGGAGCCCCTTGTTATCACCAACCTTGTAGTTGCCTATGTATGGTGGATCCAGGATGGATGGTAGAGAGAAAATCAACTAGGGAGTTGGAACCAAGACTGCCTAGACTCCCAAATGGATGGTTGTCACGTCAATCAAGGCAGTCTTCGCTTTATGTTATCTAAGTCCAAGACAACAACGGGGGAGACCCGAATCTGCTCTCGACAAGAGAGATCATACCTGGACACCAGAACAGATCAAAAGCACTTTGAGGTACGTAAGGTGTAAGGTGTTCAGAAACTCTAGATCTACAGTAGGATTCAGTAGATGGATCAAGACCTCAGTAATGTATTGGCTGATCCACAACAGTGATTGGATGACCTTTGGGGAAATGGTTAGATCTAGGGTTTTGGTACTAGCACTAAAGAAGATGATCTCTGCCTTGGGAAACGTAACCGAGGCAGGATGGGTAGGAAAATAGTCGAGACTATCTAGTACCTGGCTGACAGACTCAATGAAGAAGGTGAACAGGTGTGATTGTTTGAGTCATCAAGCAACAACCAATTTCAAGGGGAAGAGATCAATTCAGGGCTAGCGCTAAGGATGGGAGATTAGTGCCTTTCGTGCATTGGGCAATGGAGTCAGTATACACCCAGTGTTGAGGTAAACCCACCTAGGGTAGACCCTGATCTGTGGACCCAGATAAGTGTTTTGGTCCAGATGGCTCAGTTTGGGCAAAAATTCAGTCAAGAAAGGCTAGCGCTAGGGTTGGAGAAGATAGATTTGTAGATCTGAGGCCACCAGCAGATAATCAGCTCAACGTTGAAGGTGAAATGGGACCAGGAGGGGCTGATCTACACACATGGTTCAGAGAAATTTGGAAAAAACTCAGATCTTGAAAAAGTCAAAGTTGATGATTGAGGATGAGAGGGTGAAACACTGATTTCTTCAGATCTAGGGCAAGGAGGCTGAATCTAGCTCAGTGTTAGGGGTGTTCTGGAGTGCTCAAGACCTGATCTATCAGCCTAGCTTGTCAGATTTCGGAAACAGTAAACTCCGGAAAGGTCCAGTTTTTAGTGATGGCGCTAGGGCTGTTTTCAGTCTAAAACTCAGATCTAGGTCCCAGTGTCATGAATCTGGATAGCGTTGGGGGTGATTTGGATTGTGTGGGACCCGATCTATCAGTCTATGAAGTCAGATATCAGGAAAAGTCAAAACCCTAGCAGTTCAAATTTTCAGTGGGGGCGCTATGCAGTTTTTAGACCAAAATTCAAATCTAGGTCAAACCAGTAGGAATTTGACCAGCGTTGCAGTAGATTCAGTGAAGGGGAGGCCCGATCTATGAAACCCAACAGTGGTTTGGCCAAAGATCAGACGGTTCCCGGATTTAGTATTTTTTAAGGGTTTTTTAGTATTTTAAGAATTTTCAAAAAAATGGAAGGAAAACAGGTACAATGGATTTAGATCTGTTAAAGAGAAGAAAATTACCTGTTGGATCGTACCTGGAAATGCTTGTAGAAGTCTTAACAATGATGATCCTTGCTATCCCAATCAATTCTGGAAGATCCAAGTGATTTCTATGATAGATGTAAGCTCCAAGCCACCAATGCGCCCCCTACCTTGCATGAGCAAACGTCAACAATATCAGATTTGCTAAGACAAGATAAAGAAACTAAATGCTATAGGAAAGTAAAAAGAAGTAATCATAGATCACAATGACACTAATGAAAACCCCCTGATTTAAGACGAAGATAACTGAACGAGTTGATGTTCCCATGCAAAAACGCTCTAGCTAAAATGCCCTCCTGTAGACAAGACAATGATAGCAGAAAAAATATAGATCTCACATGAATTTCCACAATGCTAGGAAGCAAAAGACTATCCAATCACCATTTGAGAACATCAGATGCAAAGCAGATCCAAAAAATATCCACGGAAAAATCTTTCTATTATTCAGATCCGAGAGCCAAAGACCCTTTACAAATGAGAAGCTCTCTCCTTTAAATAAAAACGAAAGAACCACAATCATAACCGAATCCTAACCACTTTCAAAACGAGTGGCTAAGATTAAAAGATAAAATATTCTAATCAATGGTTGAGATGAGCTCAACATACAATACATGGATCAATATAACCATAAAGTACCAAAGTGGACTAAATCACCCATAAAGAGGGTACCCCACTCAACAAGAAATAAATGAAGCACATGGTGGGTCGAAGGAGTGTTGACTAACTTCCCTTGGGTGTCCCCATGGCACAATAAAATAATATAATATTTTAATTCTTTGACTTTGTGCCTCCTTGAGGAAATCGTGAGCCTCCCAAAAGCTCCAGAAAATAATATAAAAATGCCCAAAAAATAGGTGTGGGCCCAATCAGGCGCTGCAACTGCCGGAGGTGTGGAGGACATCACTCTCATCATTATGACTCATCCCATGTCATTTCCTTGCCTCAGTAGCCCAAATCGATTTCTTCAATAGCCATTTAATCATTTTTTAATCTGCCTCGGGAAACATGAACCTGCCAAAACAACCTCCTAGAGTGCCTCCATTGTCAAATTGAGCCCACCAGGCTCTCTGGGATGGGGGTACTATGGTACAAACAAGTGGCTGCACCCCCTATGCCCATACAACGCCTTAGGAGGTCCAACTAAAACATCAACCTGTGAAGAAAAACTGCATCAGAAAGGAAGAATGAGCCTGATCATATCTGCAAGTGCTCGGAACTGGAAATAAACTGTCTCATTAGACTCAAAGAGTCCCAATCCGTCTAGGGTATATACTCATACCCCTCACAGGTCTCTACCTGATCATCAACCATATCCAATAAACAATATAACCATCTGTAAATGGTCAAACACCAATAATAACTCAGACTATCATCCATCTGCTGCGAGTGTTAAAAGGCTAAGACATGCTCTACAACTCATTCAAGTAACAATTACAACAAGTAGCAGTCATTTCACTGGCGGTACATCAACCAATACATATATAAGGCTTTATTTATTATTACTCAGACGAGACTTTCAGGACTATACTCATTTCATAGTTGTAGCCAATTTGCTAGTGAAGGGTGAAGGATGAAATTGACAAGGCTAAGGCAAAGGATGACTTCCTACTTAACATCATGACACTTTGGATATGGAAAGGGAATACTCACTATAACCAATGCCGGACAAACAACAACACAAGGAATGGCAGTGCCTCACAAATGGTTGAGTTGTTTAGAGAGTGCTTATTCAACTTAGGCATCATGTCTACATCAAGTTAGATCCAAGTTCATTGGGACCATCAATTTTATTTCCATGGCCTTTTTGGCCGATATGACCCTTTGGGACTTCACCAGTGCTTAAAAGCACAGCTAATTGCAACTTTCATCCGGGACATATTTATATTTATAAGGTCAGCAATATTTGGCTATAGCATATTTTTAACCATTGTTTTTTTGGACCTTTTCTTATACCCTTCAAGGGGTATTTTAACATTTCATTGCTCTTGCCCTTTTTCACATATGTTAAGAAACACAGTTTTAGCATTTTCATTTTCCATGGGCGCATATATAATATTTCCAATGCAGGTAGTACATGAGCTTTCAGTTTTAGCCACCAACATCTCAAGTGACCAGGGGGAGTTCTGCACAGTGTCAAACAACGGGACAACCGACCAAAATGATTTAGGCATACAATCCAACTCACCAAAGGCAATTTCCGTCACCAACTCAGAGCCGAGACACAATATAAACAGGGAGGCTTGTCCAACAAAGGTTCTAGCGGGGGAAAAGGTCCTCCATGCCATAAGTCAAGAAGTGAGTCGGGTTGAAAACAAAACTGGAAGGTAATGGATGGGTGGAGATAGTGAATGATGAAGCCAACACTAGCAAGCCAAAACAATGGTGGGAATGACTACCTCTATTCTCCCAAAGGAGGGTAAAACCAATGAGTATAGATCAAGAGCTTCCAAGTCTAAGTAGAGACATCAATACATAATACAAAATACATCCAAGTCCATATAATTATGACCACCAGATCATGACACCACATGTTAATACATGTCACAAAAATGAGTATAAGAGCAATGATAACCATAACACTATAAAAATCTGAGTCATAATCATGCAATATAATCCATCTGAAACATCATCTGTCCAATGAGAAAGCATTGATATAAAACTGGGCATTAATAACTGCTCTGTAATGACTAAATGGCTACATCGGTCCTCAAATCTGAGTGTCCTGAGACTCAGTCCTGACATGGGAGAGTACAACAGTCCACCAATACAATAATGATCAGTCAAAACTGCTCATCTCAGCATCTCATATGTAAGAGATTTGACTGAAAAAATGTACTGTGTCTGAAAAATAGAATATGGTAGCCTGGCTATTATATATGTGATAACACCCCTCCCACTACCCTCACCGATAGTGGTAGATAGTGATGCACTTGCACTTCTTGCCAGGCCAAAACATGCAAGCTCAACTTTGTTTGCAATGATCTCATCCTTCTTTCTATTTTTTTCATGGATTGAGTCATGGGTAGATCCCATGATTTTCGGGGTCATTGCAGTACAAAGGTCAACATCGTGCCCATGTATTTTGGCTAGATGGTATTTCAACCTGTTAACCCCTCCCAACATGTGATTCCTACATAATTTGCAACTCAAATTTTTTCTGTTTGTTCCATCCCCAGGCTCACCATACTGTCAAAATGGGTCCAATGGCTTTGGCATTTTTGCAAATGGAATGGCAACCTCAAAATGCAATCCTAGGACACAAAAAACACAAAAAAATACATTAAACCCCATTGGAAAAAATAACAACGTTTTGGCTTAAAAAATCAGACCTCTAAATTTAGATTTTAAACCATGAAAAATGAGAACAAGAGGGTGGCTAAACAATAAAATAATATTTGCAACTTAGATTTTATTATGTAAGCACACTTCCACTAGTGTACAAACAAATCTTTGCAACTTATATGCAGCCAAAGCTTTTGTATGGAATTTTCTGTTTTAACTTTTAACTGATTGATTTGTTTTCTGTTTGTAGCATCCTCATTACGTTGATCCTCTAAATGTGACATCCATGGCATGCCCTGCCTTACCGTTATGTCCTCTTGCTATAACAGAGGCAGAACGTGGAAGTCCTGATATTATTAAAAGGATACGTGCTGTGTTTGAAAAGGTACATCACCATTCCCACTTTTTTCTGAGAAAAGCATTTATGACATAAAATGGTATACAATGATCTAATCTTCTTGTAGAACCCACCAAAGTAGTTTGGTGTCTTTTGTTTTCTACTCTGCTTTGGTATATAATGATCTAATCTTCTTGTAGAACCCACCAAAGTAGTTTGGTGTCTTTTGTTTTCTACTCTGCTTTTTTATCCACATATCAAAGTAATATTCAAAATGTATTGCTGGAAAAACTTTTTATATGTTTTCTGTTTTGCTCATTCCTACTTTTTGTCTTGCTTATAAGCATATTCCAATTTGGTAATTTTATGCCAACATGAGCTTGCCATCCATCATAGGTTGAAGACTCTTATTTAGTGAATTTAAAACTTAAAACTGATTCATATCAATGTCAACTCTGAGTATGTCTAACTAATATCTAAATTCTGTGGTGTTGACAGGTTGGATTAAAGTACACGGATTCAATTGTGATAAGGTTCACTGGATGCCCTAATGGTTGTGCAAGACCATACATGGCTGAGCTGGGGTTTGTGGGAGATGGACCAAACAGCTATCAGGTATATACTTAAATACACCCCACAGCTTCATAGTATTTACTATTTAGTCTTACCCTATATTTTCTACCTGTGCCTGTGCATGTGCATGAGAGAGGGGCTGTGGACAAGTGGGAATTTGCATATCCATTGTAAGACTCTCCATGTCTACATATCAAGTGCATATAAAATTAAGGAAAATGCCGATGGCATCCTCCTGGTTGAATATACCAGTAGATACATAATGAGTGAAAATAGGAAAAATGAAATAGCATCTCAGGTTCCAAAACTTTGGAAGCCTTGTTAGAGCCTACACTGAAACTGTAATTGTTTCAGCCTGTTCTCTCTTCATTCATTAGGGAGAGAATTGGTGGGTCATAGCATGATAGAAGAGGAAGAGACAACTACTCTTTGCTGATATATGAATCCCTTGATACGGTAATGAATGGTGAAGATACTAATATTCAGAATTGTTGATGGGATCTGAAAAGTTATGAAAGATGTATAAACTGACCACATGCCTGCTTGAGTTGTGATCTATACTTGGGGATGGAGGCATTGAAGGAAATTGAAATTCTTTTATTTGTGCATGGGGCCTGATGCCAATGTTCCACCTCAAGCTGTACCTTGCGAGTCTACACAGTGATCTGCAATGGCAGGCTGGCACATGTAAGGATGCCATCATACCAAGAAAATCCTGTTGACGGTGTAACTGAATTAAATGAAACAGCATTTCGTTTCTTCCATAGCCAATCCAAAATCCCAGCCCTAACAAGCAAACAAGGCAGACTGGAATTCTATAGTCCGAGGCATCTGGTCACCGAGCAAGGAAGCCTGCCAGGTTTCAAGCTTAAATTTAGACTATGATTTTTTAACATTATAATACAGTATCAATATTATCATTAAGTTTTTTTATTCCTAAAATGTTCACTGGATTTCCCTCTATCATATGCAAACATTTCCTTGAACTGTACCCATCCAATTAAGGGAACATTCCATCATTGCACAGCGATTAGGAATATATCCCTGGAGATTTATCAAAATTGGTGAAAATAATTTCAAATAATCTATCTACATTTAAACTTACGGCTCTAACCAAGGAGCTAAGTGAAAAACCGTGCAAGTTGTAACAGATATGATGACATTCAAATACATGATTAGAAGACTTAATCATCAGAGGTGAATTAACAGAGTTGAGTTACATGGATTGTAGACTTTTTTGAATCATAGAATGACAGTTGGGTAAATAAGAAGGGCCTATATATCCCTCTCTTATAAAGCCCCAAATCATTTTTTTATATGGAAACTACTAAGGTCTGCCCTGCATATATAATAAGAAGGCATTAAACTTAGACTCTGGTTTTTTAGCTGTATTATATAGTATCGATATTGTCATTTCTTTTTATTCCTATAATCTTCACAGGATTTCCCTCTTTACCAAATGCAAACATTCCTTGAAAACTCTGCCCATGCAATTAAGGAAACATTTTCAACAATGCACAGTGATTAGGAATATTTCCCCAGAGAATATTTAAAATTGATAACGGTTATATCCAAGCAGCTAGGCGTACATGTGGAAAACCATGCACAACCGTTATAATGACATTCAAAATGCATGCTTGGAAAACTTAATCACTAGAGGTGAATTAACAGAGTTGAGTGACGTGAATTTTAGACATTTTTAAATCAAAGAATGACAATGGCGCAGATAAAAAAGGCCTACATATGTTACTTTTTGTAGCTCGGCAGGTACTTCTATGTTGGGGGTGTCTAGCAACATAGAAGTATCCAAAGTGATTTCTAGACATGTATTGTAAAGGTGGATTTATAACACCTTCATGTAAATGTTTTTTGTTGGCCCATGGTATTGGAGGGCCCATGGTATTTGCATGAGTATGAGATTATAAAACGATCCTTAGAGTAAAGTTCAGTATCACAGTCATAGGAGAAAAGGAGATCTTCTGTAGTGGTCAGCCTCACAGTTGCAAGAGACGGATTTCCGCTTGTAGTGAGCAGTCTAGATCTCAGTTTGAGATCATAGCTTTTCCAAGGAAGAGTTACTTCTTTGTTATTGGATCAAAGGTGGGTCTAGGGTTTGTCTATCTAGTTTGCAGAGAGGATCGGGATATCTTTTTGTGTGTTTTGGTTCATATCCGGAAGGTGTATCCGGAGGACCACTGTAGTGCTGTTGTAATCCTGCAATAAGAAGAAGACAAACATTTTGCTGGTTTTCCCCGAAGGACTAGGGTTTCCAGGGTACATCTTGTGTTGTGGTTTTCTCTGTTTACAGTTTGCTTATACAGTGTATTTTCAGTTTTAATGTTCAGTTCTGCAATATGGTTATCTGCTAGTTGTAACTGAAGTAAACATTAAAGAAGCTGTTAATCTAGGGTTTAAGCATAGAAATTTCACAACATATTCTTTTCTTATAATGCCCCAACATATATTATTATATGGAAACTACTAAGGTCTTTGTCTCGCATGTATGTTAAACAGGCATCAAACTTATTGCAGTTTACATGCTAATTTTGGTGAATGCATTTAGCACGACTATGATTTTCTCTAATATAAAATTCAGAAGGAAGTGGACCTTGGGTGAATGCTCACATGATGTGAAAATTAGAGAAAAAAGGGCTTCTCATGAATATAGCCATGTGCTTTTTTCTCCTACGAATGTTATATTCAAATTTCAAATGGCAGACACAACATTCCAGGAAAAAAAGATCATCCGACTTTGCTTGTGTTTAATGGAAGATGTGTTCCTTTCAACATTGTTTGCACCAGGTGCCCTTTAAGATAACAACTCTATTAGATAGATAGCGGAGACAAATTATTCCAGTGGTCTTTATGATCAAGTTCCTTTATTTAGGCTGCCTTGTATTTTTTCCTACTTGCTTTTTATTGAAATGAGTAGGTGGCTCTTTGATATTTATTGCTGCAAAATTATGAATGCTTACTTTGGATGATTCTTACTGTAGTTAACAAGGATAAATTGGCATTTGCTGTACCACTCAGATTTGGCTTGGTGGGACACCTAACCAAACGCAGCTTGCAAAACCCTTCTTAGGCAAGGTCAAAGTGCAAGAATTGGAAAAGGTTCTGGAGCCTCTATTTTATTCTTGGAAGAGAAAGCGTCAAAGTGGAGAATCTTTTGGCAGCTATACAGAAAGAATGGTTTGTATTCAGAGCACGCCTCATGTATCTATTTTTTATATTCTTGATTCTCAGGGCAACCACCCTATAAAAAGTTTTGATCAGCGTTCAGTCATGTGAGACTTAGGATATGTTTTGGCTTCTGTAAGTTTTTTGGGAGCCTCATTTGGTTGTCTTGCTGCTTAGGGTTTTGACAAGCTAGAAGAAATGGTGAACAAGTGGAAAGGTATAAAGGCATCTAAATATACTCTAAAAGTTTTTGCTGGAAAGGAGACTTATGAAGCCATGGCAAAGCTTGCAGAAGCCCAAGGTACGGATGCAAGTGAGCTATCTGCGGAGATCATTCAAAATTATGTGAGAGGAGCGGAGAATAAAGGGAACGGCATAAAGCAGTGACTTTTCCAGTTTTCCCACATTACAGGTGCTTACTCATTGTTTTCAGTCTTTGAAATACTTTATGGTCTTCTCGTTAAAGTGTGTGCTCTATAGATAAAATAAATGCACAAGATTAGATTGATATGTTCCACTTTGATATGTTACAGGTGAACATAAAATGCTTTAATTTCACATGCCGATCAGATTAAGCTCAAGATGCAGGATACAATCTTGGTTATCAGTGAATTTCCAAAGATGATCGACATGTTCTTTTCTTGTGAGTTGGATGTATTCAAAGTTCAATTTTCTGCCGTTCTGGTTTGCTGTTTCGGGTAAATTATTTGCCTTCTAGGACTATGAAGTTGTTTGGAGCACATGCTGACCTAGCCTCCTTTGTAATGGAGAAATAAATGCAATCTAGTAACGTGTCATGTTGTTAAAGGAAATCAGAATTTCTTTCCTATTAAGAGTCAAACTAATTGTCAAGCATGATGTGACCTAATTTAGAAACTTTTCCCATGCATCCTGTGTTTGGGACAAGGATTCTACTTCAGTCACAAAACTCGGAAAGGAACAAGATAGTCCAATTTCAGGATATAACGGGATTAGTACTATTTCTTTTGAGAATCATTCATTCCTTTCAGTTGTTTTGTTTTTTATATGGCCATGTCATATGCATTGCCTTATATACAAGAGGTGAAAACAAATGAATGGAAGAATCATTTTTGCTCATATGGCACTGCCCAATATCTAATTGGCGTGAAGGATATAATTAACTAATTGATACAGGTTCTATACCTTGTGTTCTAGACTGATTTTCCCATAGCTTAATTTGTTTTTGATTTAGGTTCACTTTGAATATGAATTTAAGAAAGACTTTAAGCATCTATCTGTGATGAAGTCAATTGTGGAATATGCATTACAGCAGCTGATCTCGACGCAAAAGGCTGCAATATCAAATTGAAACTACCCAACTCCTTTCTGCTAAGATTATTGCAAAGAATAATCTAATTTTTATATGGCCATGTCATATGCATTGCCTTGTATACAAGATCTAAAAACAAATGAATGGAATAATCATTTTTGCTGATATGGCACTGCCCAATATCTAATTGGTGTGAAGTATATAATTATCTAATCGATACAGGTTCTATACTTTGTGTTCTACACTGATTTTCCCATAGCTTAATTTATTTTTGATTCAGGTTCATTTTGAATATGAATCTGAGAAAGATTTTAAGCATCTATCTGTGATGAAGTCGATTGTGGAATATGCATTATAGCAACTGATATCAAATTGAAACTACCCAACTCCTTTCTGCTAAGATTATTGCAAAGAATAATCTAATATATATATATATATATATATATATATATATATATATANACAATCTTACAAGTTGTAAAATTCAATTGACTTGAGTATTAAAAATAAAAATTATAAACCAATAACATATAACATTTTTTTTAAAATTAGCTAAATTGTAAAATGCATTTATGTAATTATATATTAAATTTCAATTTAAAATAAAACTAGCAAGAAACCACTCGCTACTAAAACCATGTTCCTTAAACCACTTAATCCTTGCTCATTCCTAGGTTTAGCCCTAACATGTAAATTTTCATTTTTAGTTATAGAGAAAAACAAGTCATTTCTCAAAAACATTTGTTTAAATGTTTAAAATCTTCATTTGATAGTAAAATGTTTTTCAAATTCCAATTTATTCTCAAAATCTAGATTTTAAAATTTTATATGTATTATTTTACTCATTAACTACTCTTAATGTTCATTATTAGTTTTAAAGAAAGACAAGTAAAACAATTTTTGGAAAACTATTTGATTATATGATTATTAATGTCACTCAGCTCATTCTCTTACTGATATTTACCCTATTTTGAAATTACTTAAACAAGTTGGTCATTTCCCTCCCAAGTAGGAATATTTAGTAGACATTTTTGTAAATTAAAAAAAGTTTGCACTTCAAGAGAACTTGATTACTCTTTGCGCTTGGTAGAGCCATAAGTAAGATGGATCTATACTGGTTTATATTAAAGTAAAAAAGCGAGTGCAAATCTCGTGCCTCAAATAGTTCATATTTCGGGGAAACTTTCATGGTCTTTTCAAAACAATCACATTTGAGACTAACTTACATATTACATTTCAAGCAAGATCTACCACCCATCCTAAGCAATAGCTATGGATTCCATTTGAATTTTGATGAAGACCCTGATTGTTCCGCTGGGGCTTGTGGAGGTCCTGGTCCTTGGCGAGGCAAAGGGATCAAGGGGTCAGCTGGAAAGTGGATGCATGTTGACAAGCACACTACCAATATTCTAGTGCATCATTGCAGCTTCCATTTCTCCCACTTTTTCCTTGATCCTTCCCAGTGAGACTTGAACTTTAAGTTCCTGGCCATGAAGCCACTGGAGCTTGGTCGGAGGGTTGTGATGTTCCGGCACCAAGCGTAAGAGGGAAAACTTTATTGTCCATCACCATATGTATTGCTCGAGTATCCAATGTATAGGCAACGTTTGCACTGCACTCGCTGCGCCTTCCTGTTTGGTGAGGTTACTTGATTCCCCCCTGTACCCTGCATTGATAGCACCGGGACTCCATTGTTGTTGGTAAGAGAGGAGGGGTTTTGATATGGGGCACTCAAATTGCCCCATTTTTGGGAGGGTGGATTTTCTGGCACGACAAAGTTCCATCTTTCTGTACTTTTTCTTCTTTGGAAATCCGACGAATTAGGTTGTCTTAAAATGGGCCAAAATTGCTTAGGGAAAAGTTCCCAACAATTGGGTGTAACTCTAACTTTCGTCAAAGTTCCTGTTAGATTTAGGGGCAATTTTTGTTTGGATAGGGGAAGCTATATGAGTGCCCCTTATCCCAAAACAATATTTCAGGAGGGTCATGTCAAGGTCGGCGGAGCTAGGGAAGGATCTTTCAACAAGGGGCCAAGAGGTTTACCCAAAGTTTAAGATTGAGATTGCAAGAGGGGAATTTTTTCGAACAAGAAAGTGACACCAACAAGTAATGTAAGCTAGAATTAGTCACACAGCACTCAACCATACGAGAACCTTGCAACTATCATATGGGGATGGAAATGGTGATTCCCTACTCCCATACCTGCAGGAATGAGGAGGCACAATGTTCAACTAGATTAGGATGGAAGCATGCATTTGCATGTGCGAGGAGGGTGGTGGGACGTTGTTGTCTTGATGGCCCTCCCAGTACATTTATGCAATTTAGAAATGATCGTTGGGGATCACAACAATGGACCTGTAATTGGAGGTTTTTATTGTTAGCCATTTTGGTGGTGACTTTCTTCTTTACATGATGCAATTTGAATTTGTATACAAGGGTTGTAGTTCTTTTGTATATAAAGTCCCTAGCATTCGTTGTAAACATTTCTTCAATTGGAAGACCATGTAGGCATAGTCCTAATCCCTGCTGCATTTTAAAAAACAATTAAATGGTGATTGCAGGGCTTGACGGGTAAAGGAAAAATGAAACTAACCTCTAGAGTCTCCTCAATCACTCGCATTCTATAAGTCTCCTCAAGCACTTGCATTCTCATTCTGTCTTATAGAATTGCTTGTTTGCTCTCACTATTCGATGTTCACTTATTGTAAATGTCATTGCTGTAGCCATAGCTGCCCTTTTTGCTTGGAATCCACCTACCCTGTCTCACTTAGACTTATGTAGCTGGCTTCACTCGACCTTTTGTAGCCCATTGGAATCAGGATTGACCTTCAAACAACCACTTTCACTCAATCTGACTGGAATTAATCTTCACTCACTGTCTGCTTGGAATTGATATAATTTCCCTTTGCAAAGAGGTGGTTGAACTGCAGAGTGAGAAGTTTGAAGTTTGAACATCTCAATTGCAACTGCCAGCAAATAGCGAATTGGACCTTGGTGTATTGAAATGAAAAATGGAGTAAGACATGTGCTTAAGATTTTTGTTTTTTAAAGCACCCTGGATAGGAAGGTCTTGAAGGTCTTACGATTGATTGATTGATTATGTGATTTAAATGAGTCACATTTTAATTAAAAAATTAAAATAAAATCTAAAAAATAATATTAGTTTAATTTTCTTATTCTTAGTTTAATATTAATTTAATAGTATTGGATATGAAAATAAGTTAAGTCATATAGGTTGATTCTATAAATGATGGAAATTTAATGATTTATATTTAATTAATAAACTACTGTGTTTTAGGTGATTTGTTGATATGAAAGTAAGAATACATTTACTATTGCTACATTTGTTGTAGGTTTTCATTAAATTGTATAGTTTAAATAGAAGAATTGATAATACATTTATTATTGCTACATTTGTTGTAGTTTTCCATTAAATTGTAAAGTTTAAATAGAAGAATTGAAAAAACTTTTAATGTTGGAGCTTTTGACAAAGTATGTCCTAATAGAAGCAGATTATCAAATAGACAAATGATTTAGTCGTATTGTAAGTGAAAGTGTTAGGACTAGCAATGCTTCAAATATTGTAATACTGGATAGAATATAATAATTTTGAATATAATGGGGTTTCAAATATTGTAATACTGGATAGAATATAATAATTTTGAATATAATGGGGTTTTGGATAGGCCTAGCAGTCCTTCAAATATTGTAATACTGGATAGAATATATTAATTTTGAATATAACGGGGTTTTGGTTTACTCGATAAAATATATTTTTCCACTCAAAACTGGTTCAAAGGAGCATATATACTATTTTTATATTTCACTATAAGAAAATGTTGTCTATGCATAACATGATAATAACATATGTTAATAGCTATAAGCACTTCTTTATAATTTTTTTAATTATTCTTGAAATGTAAGGTCCACGTTCTCTCCCCACTATCTAGTTTGTCTCCTATCCAAATGCTTTAATTGCCCCAAAAAATGAAAAAAAAATACAAGCATTTAAGCTATGTTAGATATTATCACCCTAAAAGAAGTAAGAAATGTGTATTACACATATCTTGCTTTCGTATTTACATCAGCTTAGAGTAATAACCCCATAATCTTAGTATGCTCCAAAAAAATTTCATTACTCTTGCTTACCCCTTTGTTTAAGATGTCAAGCAAAATCATACCAATTTGTTTTGTTTTGGTTGAACTTCATTATACAATGCCAAGTGGTACTTTATGAAAAAAAGCTATACAATGCTTTGCACAATTGTTATTTCTTTTAATATTTTAACACTTTTTCACCAACAATGGTAATAGGTGAATTTCATAATGGCCTTATGCATACTTTAAAAAAATAATGGTTTAAATTATTGTCTTTCAATAAAGATTGCACAATATCTTACATTAGAATAGATTACAAATTTATTCATTGCTTTCAAAGTTAAAAGCAATTATTAGACTAAGCAATTTCGATAGACTTACATTAGTTGAGACACTTGTCGTTTGCATATTTCTTTTTAAAGCAATTTAGATTAATTCACTTCAAACAAGGGACCTAAAATCTCTCTTAAAGTTGTGTGCCCTTTTTGTGCCCATAGAGTGCTCTTTGTGGATACGAAAGAACTAAAGATTGAGAAATACCTCACTTCACAAATTTTGTTTTGAATTATTACTTGCAATCATCGAATCACACTTAGGAAATTAATTTAGAAGTAAAACTCATACATGTTGACATCTCGTCTTTATTGGACTCCACGTCAAGGGAATTAGTTTAGAAAGGATTATAACTCATACACGTTGGCATCTCGTCTTTATTGGATTCCACGTCAATTGCAAGTTTGTTTGAAGCATTCAATGATATATGTTTTACGACTTGAAGCATATACCAAGGGACCTGAATATTCCTTTCATTTGAGGAGTACACTCTTCATCTTGTGTTCATAAAGCGATCTTGATGAATAAAAAAAATTGAAGTTAGAAACACCTCCCTTTTCACACCTTAAACCACAATGAATTCATCTAAAATCAATCAACATAGTCCTAAACCGAGTTAATTTCTCCAAAAGAGGTTACAAAATAAACTATAATTTAAATTATGATTACTGGGCTAGGCATCCAAAAAATACCTCAATCTTTTTCATATAAAATATTAGTTGTATTTTAGGGTGTTTTAAATCTTGCTATACCAAGTGTGGCAAAATTCAGAAAAGAAGGCACGGTGTCCAAGGATGCTAAAGCCAAGGTTAGGTTTGTTTTTACTCTTTACATTGAGGCACTCAACTTTTTGTGAAGACGACCCTTGACCACTTGAGGCAGGTATCTTAGTAGACAAAACCTAGAATCATCACCAAGTGGCATTTGTGGGATGCATTCGCACCTAGGTCAGATCTGGGTGGATGTTGGAAATGTTGTTGGTCCTTTGGAACTTAGCCACAACACCTCATTATAATTGACTCATTCACATCTTTACTAATTGTGTTTGATGGATTCAAAACCATCCGACAAGAGAGCTATTGGAATGCCCTATTACTATATTGAGAGGAAAGACGTTAAGCCAATAGGATCACTTCATTGTTTCTCTAATTACAAAGAGCCTTGTATAATTAGTGAATACATACTACAAACAACATTAATGCTACTTGGAAAGACACCTACACCATTTTGTATTTGTTATCTTTATTATATTTAACCATATGTAAAACAGAGCATGATAAATAAAACAAATATAAAACAATCAATTTGTTCGCCACAATATATCCATTTGTCCACCATAATCTGGCCAATTCTCATAGGTTTGAGGAATTGTTTCCCCTTTATATTGAATTTTCTAGTTTGCTTCTTAATTTGCACGAAGGTAATTTTATTTGCAACGAAAGAAAAAAAATGCATAATAACCATTTGCACAATAGTCAACAAAATAGACCTATTCACTATAAATGACATTTAAAAGTTATTTTCATATTATTATTTTTTCAATGTCGTTCATAACTCTAGAGAGGGGTTGTTACGTCCACAAGAAGAATTCCCAAGGGTCCGACCCGAAGGAGGTTTACTCTAATTATGGAGCTTAACTCGGTGGGGACATCAAGTGAGGCCCTTATATATCTATGCATAGCCACCTGTGGATTTTGACTCCGAGACCTTCTGCTTTAAACTCACAACTTTCAACCACTTGAACTAAGCCATTGAGCTTTCATATTATTTTATTATCATTGAATCCTTCGAAACATATTTTACAATTTAACAATTACATGAATATAATTGTTTCTTTATTCTTTTAAAATAATGGTACATGTACCAATAACTTATCTTATTCAAGGTTTGTTTTGTGCCCTGAAAAGATCATTATGAAAGTTATATTCTTATCATATAAGAATATAACTATAGTGAGTCTAGGTCACCTCTTGGATATAGCCTTGACCAAGATTTTCTCTTTGATCAAACTTATTTTTCCATATTCCTTTTCTTCCTATTCAAGATAATATCATTCCTTTCAATAAATAATGGATGAAATGTTTCATAATGGAAAGTAAAAGTAACTACCATTTCTTATTACTTCTCATTATTTACATAATTACAAAGAAAATTCACTCTTTACTTTTTTTTTCATATTATAAATAATTTTTTTTCGTTTACATATTATCATTAATTCCAAGAACTTTTTAAATTTATTTCTTTCACTAAAAAATTCGCCCCTCTTTTAGTTGTTGATATTATTTGGGTAAAAAAACAAGACATCTTTTTAAAAATTAAATATCTTGTAGAATATTTAAACTTTTTTTGTTTGTTTTCTTAAATGTTAAAACATTATCATTAAAGTTGATAAATCATCACACATCAATAAATTACTATCTGATTTAACAAAATCTAATAATAACATAATATTAAATAAATTATATTAAAAAATAAATGTTGAGTCATAGTAGTCACTATATATTTAGTATTAACAAGTTGAATGTCTCTAACTTTGAAATTGAAATAGAATACTACAATATAATTTCTCTTTATGAGTTTTGTAAGTTATATACCTTAAAATCTTAGTAAGTGTATATTTCACACGAATTTAATATCATAACTTATCTCAACAAGATTCACTTCAATGTACCTAATTCATATCACATACCATGTATTACGAAAATAATATATATTTCATTAATCATACAACTTAAAGAATTTATTGATAATTCTTTGTATACTGATATAAAACAATCTCATATATTGTATCATTACAACTCTATAAAAAATAGAAAATAATGATACCACCACTTACCATAATATACTTTTACCCTTATCAGATTACCATTTGGTATAGTATGACTAGACTCAGAGTATTCTATCATATATCTAGATCCATATTTTTTAGGATTAAAGCACAACCACAATAAATATATTTCTCAAGTGGACTCAACAATCATGCCATTAATGCCTTGATTTTAAGTGTAAAATCACAAAACTATCTCATTGAAATGCATAAAAACATAGATGGAAATAATTGATAATTATTGCAAGATAAATATCCACATAACAATTAAATAATTAGTACCAAGAGAAAACCCCCTTTATATCATCCAATTGCATTTATATTCTATAATACCACACTTTTTTTCATCGAAAATTACAACCCCTGATGTTCAACCTTTTAGGAAGCAAGAGGCTATGCTTAGGCCCCTAGGAGTGGACCCTAGGTAAATAGCCCCCCACACCCCATTGTTTTCACCGGTGCATTATTCATAGCAGACCTAAATTCTATAATACCACATTACAAGTTCATATGATCAACCATCACATCATGCAAACTATCACTCAATACCGCAACACTATAAATATCAACCAACATGAACAAACAATTTTATTTTCAATATATCTATCACTCAGCCCAATATTTGAACTCTTGTTCGAATCAAGCTAAATCATGCATTTTTCCTATTACATTCAATTGAGGAATTATTTCATAGTCGTAACATACAGGATCATGGATATAGTATAACTAGCAAACTATTAAGTAGTGATGCAATTATTGAGATTTTCTCAATTAAGAAAATCCACAGGCAAGTCTAGTAATGTGTTGGCAAGTCTAGTAATCTGTGGCTCTTTAATAGTACAAGTGATTTTGGATTATAGGCTCATATGAAAATCATATTTCATGTCATTAAAATCATACTATTTTCACTACCATATCCAATGTATCATTTCTTGTGGTGCATAATGTCATCATACTTCTTAGAGATGATCAACCCTTCATTTTGTGGATTATGAATTGTTAGAGAGCACACCAGATATTGATGCAGGTGCATGAGGATGAGCACTTAAACCAAAAGCTGAAAGCTGAAACATTAACAGTTTGTTCCTAAAATTTTGAACATTTTAGTTAGGAAATAGTTAAAAGTTTTTAAATAAAGACAAAACAGTTACGATAGTTTTCTTTTGCTTCTGGGAAGGGAGGTTTTGTTTTGATCTGGGAATTTCATTTTGGGGGAGGGTAGTTTTTGGGAAAAAAAGAAAAGAATGAAAAATCTCTCTTACTCTCCGTGTAATAGAAACTTACTGTGAAAATAAATACATGTACTAGTGTTAGTGTTAGAAATGTTTTGAAATCAATGATATTTGGAAATTGAATGCAACTGAAAGTTTCTTTTGCTTTGCTTATTTGTGGAGATTCAAACTGCCGCAGTCATTGAATATTGTAAGTGCGTTCCATTTATTGTTCCTATTTTGCTTCACGATTAGGCAATAGAGTCAGTTATGTAAATGCAAAAAAAAAGCTGTAGACTGTTGTCTCTGCCGTAGCTGATTGAAACTGAAATTGACTGCATACTGGATCTGTGTATCTTGGTCTCATTCTTTGTGATGGCGTTTGAGAGATTTTTTTTTTTAATACCATTATAAACTGGAAATCACTTGCAAACCAGAGTTCCAGCCTATAAAACAGAGTATTATTTAATTAAAGGGAAATCGTTTCAGCAGAATGGGAGAGTGTTTAACTGCGGCGATTGACTGAATAGATTTGAAAACTTGTGGAAAACGTTGGACTGTTAAACCAGATTCTCTGCGTTTGGGGTAGAGCAGAAACGCTATGAAATTTCCTGTGAAAACGTGTGAAGAAGAGCCAAAGTGGAATGGAAATAGCATTTGAATGTTATATTTGGTATGAACAGTTCTAAAAAAAAATCCCGTAATGAAACGTTTGTAGCAGACTGCGTTGCCCGAATAGATTACCTCTGTTTTGGGCCAAAACAGAGAAGAAGCTTACCAGATCCAGAGTCTGTGAAAAGCCTTTTAATATTTTGTTTTCGGTTCTTTCAGCCCTTCGTTGCCATCAGATATAATGTCTTTTATAATCTAGAAAATACATAACTTCTCAACATGCATTTATATATACAAATCTTGTGCTTTTCAACACTTCATCGTAAACGTTGCTCTCAAACATAGTATGCTTTCCATACAAGATATTGTATCATATTTTCCTTTTTTTTTTCAAGCGAAAAAAACCTGTCCTTGATATTCAATGGAATCAAAGGGCATTAGTACAAACAGCCGCTTCAGCATGGCATTACATAGCTACTCATCCGGAGTTCCCAAACAGGGGGAAAGACACATAATACCAAAAAATAACCCATCAGAAAACTGTCTCATCATGAGATGTGGACTGTCCAAAAATTCACATCTACCGAGAGCCACTCAGACTCTGATCAGCGTTCAAAAGAGATGCACTATAATTTCAAATAAGACATCTACATGGAAGGGAAAAAATGCCCTTCAGATACACAAAGTCGTCAAGTCCCATAGAAAAAGATGCTCTCTACAACAAGCTCAAAAGAGCTGGAAAAATTCCTTAGTAACCAGGTGATTCTCTATATATTCCATCAAACAGCCTTTCCCTTGGGGAAAGGAGAGCGCCTTTTTTGAAAGTCGGTCAGCTGTCTGGTTGTGCTCTCGGTAGATGTGAGAGAAGGACAGGTCCTGGAAGCTAGTGGCTAGCTTTTTAGTTTCCCGACACCAATGAAATAGGGCACGTGGGGAGAGAGCAGTCGATCCCTTAGCCCAATTGATGATTACCTGAGAATCACCGTATACGTGGGCTAAGGGGATCCCCATCATATGGGATATTTGTAGGAGAGCCCAGAGACTGAGCAGCTCCACTTTGGTATTTGTGCCATATCCTACCCCCACAGCGAACTCCAGGAAGTGAGCGTTGTTAAGAAAAATACACAGACCTGCACCAGCTGTCATATCATTGGAGGCTCCATCTATAAAACCACAAGGATAATATTTGACAGGTGGATTTCCAATAATTCTGCAGCGACCTTTTTTAGCAACAGTCCCAATAAAACGATCCTGAATAGTTGACAAAATTTGCTGGATGATGCCATGAATATTCCTTCTTTTCCCTTCAAAAATCACCAAATTGCGAGCTTTCCAAACAGTCCACATCATGTTATAGGGGATCAAATAGAGTGGAGAGCTCTTGGAAAACTTGCCAGCCCAGTCTTTAATAAGATCAACTGTAGAAGTGCCTGTAAAACAATCTGGAACATTGAAGAATTCACAAATAAACTCTGCCACTGTTTTCCAAACTGAACAGTAAGAGAAGAGATGATCATATTTTCCTTACACAATATATATTGTCTTAGTTAACATTTAGTAAAAGCAATAAAATCTACGTATAAGATTAGATCATAAATATTCACTATGTAACATAACATATATATATAAATACATAATAATAATCTTATAATAATCCTGAGTTTAAATTATATATAACAAGTGTTTATTACTATAAGGGAGTAATAAGTATTTGTTTTTAAAATGTCTTAACTAGATATTGTACTTTTATTTTATGGTAAAGTATTATTAGTTTTATTGACGATGATGATTAACCTTCACTAAGACTAACTATAGTATATTAGAACTTAGAAATTGATTATTTGGTTTATTTTAAAGATTTATTCTTAGGCTAAAAAATCTTGAAGAGAAGCATTTCTAACTCACTTTAGTTTTGATAGGTTAGAATGTTAGGAATGTTTGTATTAGAATAAAGACTTTGAAACTAATACCTAATGTGGGTGTAAGTAGAGAACTCCAAAAAAAAGTGATTTTCATCCTCAACGTTCATAGTCTCATAGAGATGGCAAATATTTTCAGCCCATTATTCCAATGCTTTGCTTCACTATGGAGCCCATGAGAGTTCTTGTTTATCTTGGTTATATTAATGTTTCTTTATATCTATTAAAACATATAGATACTTGTGATCTTCTAGATTACAATTAATGACCTCCTTATAATATCTTCATTTTATTTTAAACTCTAATTTTTTATCATAACACAATTTCTCTTTAAATTTAGATGTAATAGTATTTTTAATATTGTCGATATTTTGCAAAGTAGAAATTTTCGTCAATTTCTCACTGGTTTAACCAAGTGAGGGCATCTTTATGCCAACCTCGCTTGAGTCGTAGGTGGTTTTGATTGGATTTTAAAGCAATTTTAGGAAGCCTCTGGTCTCCCATGTTATTTATTTTGTGCTTGTACATCAAGTACCTTGTCATACCCATTCTCTCAATTAGGGGAAGTCCCACTACTATGAGGAGAATATGATAGGGTGTATTGCTTTTAATTTTGTGGTTATAAGTTATAAAACACTTCTAGATTCACTCAATCTTTTTCAAAATTTCTCTAGAGATGCTACAACCCCAAACTTCACAACCATACAAAATAATGAGAATGGCAAGAGTTTTAAATAAGAGCTTCTTTTTATCCCACATCGTAAGGTTTGTTTTTTTACAATTGTTTTCAAGACCAAAATAAGCTTTCCACCCTCCAATAATTATTTTCTCAATGCTAAATCCCCTTGGGGTTTGACCTATTGGCCACTCCACGTTTTGTTAAGGTGCGGAGGCTGTTAAGTAGGTCACAGGTTCGAACCTCCAGGTGCAAAAAAGCGTCCGCCTGTGTGTCAGGAGGTCGGGTAGGCTTCCCAGGGGGTTATATTGGTAGCTGCAGGAATCGATCATGTGTCACGCAAGTACGAAACCAGCTAGTTGCCGATTCCCCTTGTACACAAGAAAAAATTCTTTTCTCAATGCTATAGTTCTAGTTGAGCTTGTGATATATATTAATTCTGAGATATTAGTATGAAGTTACTTCCTCCGAGTTGCTATTGTCATACACAAAATTAACGTAAGTGACCTTCTTGGATTTGATAAATATAACTTTGTTTTGTTGGTGTTAACATTCATACCCATATTAGAGCAAAAATCCTTGAGAATTATAAACTATTTATCAAGATCAAAGAGACATCTTTCCATAAGAACAATATCATCAACATAGAGAAGACGGATGATGAAAATTCTTGCTAATGTTGTGCCAATGCAACTTGCTTCTTCTAAATAACCTTCTAGCATATTGATGTATATACCGAAAATGGTAGGGAATAGGGGGTAGCCTTGCTTAACTTCATTTTAGAAGTTAATATATTTCGATCAACCCTCAGTGTTCTTAAACTTGACAATGACATTCTTGTATAACCTTATGGCAACAACTCTCAACTCAAAATGAACCTTTCGCTTTCCTAATATATTCCATAAGTTATTTCTAGGCATTGTATCAAAATATTTTCTAAAGTCCACAAAGCAATAAAAGAGATAAAACTTAATAGAACTTAAATTTAAACCTATTACTCTTTATAAACCAATCACACAACTCCATTCCTTAAAGAATTTATTTCAATATCATCTCAAATTGAAAATTTTCTTTAGTTTTGAGATAGTATGGAAGTTGGAATATAAATTCATATTTAGATAATTCAAGATTATTCTTAGTAGACATATATTTTTAAATGATCAATTTATATCAAGTGGTCAAAGTCTTGATTTATATATATTGAGTTTGTCACATAATTTACATGCACTCTCACCCATTTGAAAATTTCTCCATCCTTGGAGAAACTCTAACCTCTCCATTTATTTTGTTGTTGTTGTGTATTTAAAAGACATAAATTGCATTTTTTTTTAATCCTTATAAGATATACAATATATTTTAGAGTAGTTTATGAAAACACACATAATTATTTTTAATAATTTTATTGTAACTCTTATAAATAATAACTAGATAAGTAAAAATGAAACCTATAGAAAATTTCCACACAAACTAAGGAATTATTATCTCCAAAATTTCTTGGTTCCTAATATATACACTATTAAAAAATAATACACATTTTTTTATGATCGACACTTCAATTATATTCATAAGAATGGGATTACATCAACTCCAACCATACAATACACACCTTATCTCTCTCTCTCTCTCTCTCTCTATATATATATATATCCGAAGAAACAAAATATTTTATTCATATCGAATAAACATGAATTGTCCCAGAAGGACTTACATAAAAAAGATTTAAAAACCTTACATGACTGCCAACACTCAGGATTCTTCCCACGAACTGTCCCAGAAGGACATACAAAAAATGAGCATTAAAAGCTCAACATTTCTGTCAATACTCAGGTTTTTTCTCAAATAAGCACTGACAAAAATATACCTCAATGGTTCTTATGTAAAATAATTATATCTTTATCTATACCATTTCTTCGTTTATGAACCTCGATGACACCTGGGACCACAACAAGAGCTAATTTTAGGAGCTTATCTGCTTCTGTGTTCAGTTCTATGTAAACATGAGCAAAGGAACTAGTATGGAAATCTTGAAGAAGGGTTATAATTGATGATAGAATATTTGCAAGGGAGGAGCTACAATCTGAATCTTGTTTGTTACCCAATCAATAGTTGTTTTTTAGTCTCCAAAAAGTTGTAATTGTGAAATGTTTTTAGACCGAGCCACTTTTAATATAGCCCATAGAGATCCCATCTTTGCTTTGCTATTGGAACATTGTCCTAGTTCATATTTGATACTAAATTTGTGACTGTCTGACATGAATAGGACTTCCCTTGAGCCTCCTAAGGGAGGATCTCCCTAACTTCCTCCATCGAAGTAGGCCCAAGGGAGGCTCTTGTTGATTTGAGGTGGGACTACATTTCTTGGCTTAACAATATTGGGAGCAATTTTATATTCATGGGACCATTGCAATATTAGAGTAATTGTAATTTCAGGAAAGATCCAACAATTTTGAAAGATTGTTGAATTCCGAGCCCACTAGATTCCATTAACGAATGAGGGAAGATAAGCATCAAATTTACTTACTGACTGGTTGTGCCACCAGTTCTAGAATCGTTGTTCCATCAAAGAGTTGATGCATTCACAGCTTGAAAGGAGCTTCTTTTCCGCAACATTCCAGACTGTCTTTGCATATGAGCAAGAGAAAAAAATATGAGAAACCATCTCACAACCTGCTTTACAAAGACAACATAAATTCGTTCCTTGTCACCCCCTTTTTTGAAGGTTGTCCCACATCAATAGTTTGTTGTTGAAACCCAACCATAGGGTTACTTTAGATTTCAAAGGACCCAAATTATTCCATATAGAGCACCACCACCATATCTTTTATCCTGTAAAAGAATCACTGAGATAAGCCTCATATCATGATTTTGCCATGTTTTCATCAGAGGAAGAGTTCTTTGTCCATACTGGGTTTTCTGGGATGGAGCTATCCATGTGCACAAAACTTGACACTAGTATATTTACAGAGCGAGTCTAGTTAACTGCTACTTCTTCCCACATACTCAGAGCTAAAGGGGATAGCCAACCTCTTCTCCCCCACTCCTGCGGTTCTTGTGCCCGAGCATCCACCAATACTTTTATTATGTGTCTCTTTAAGTGAACTATCATGGCCATAGCAAGTTTATACTCATTCCCTGCTCCTACCCAAGGTTCTTTTCCTATTTTGATCTCCCTTCCATCATCGATATGCATATATGTATGTATGTATGTACACACACACACACACACACACACATATATACACATATATGTATATATGTATATGCAGATACACAGACATATATATGTATATGTATACTTATATTTATATACATCCATATATACATATATGTATACATATATACATATATGTATGTATATATGTATACACACACACACACACATATATGTATGTGTTATCACCCGATAATTTTCCTATGGTTGTGAGTAGGAAATCACTGGGGTAACC
The DNA here is from genome assembly GCA_001517045.1 of Pseudotsuga menziesii. Classification (NCBI taxonomy): domain Eukaryota; kingdom Viridiplantae; phylum Streptophyta; class Pinopsida; order Pinales; family Pinaceae; genus Pseudotsuga; species Pseudotsuga menziesii. Next base: position 625,049 of record LPNX011100034.1, read on the forward strand.
ATTTCAAACCAATCTTTAGGCTGCATTCTAGCTATACATCCAAAGAGACCTCTCTCAGGGTCACAAGGACCATTCACATACACTTATATCTTGCAACAAGTGCTCAAAAGGCCAGATTTTTGTTAAGAACAAGTGTAAATTTCTTCTAATACGTTTCTAGATTGTATGCAAGGAATTTGTTCTTTGTTAAATGCTCCTTTCATCACAAATCGTATTTGTAATGTTTTTATAATGAGTGTCATGGAATTCACCCTTGGTTAGGTGCTATATTTTGTGTATTAGCCTTCATTGTTGCTTCTGCTAAAGGTGTTTCAAGAGATTCATCCACAGATAGGTGCCTCTTGTTTCACTGGGATTCTTCTCATTTTCACCTGCCATCACTTAAGTTTATTTGACTGAATGTTAACACTCACATTGCCTTAGATTACGAAGGATAATCACCAATCACTATGATGTAATCCCTTGAATGTTTCATACTTCGACTCCATTTCCCAATGATATTTTTCTGTTGTTTGTACTACACTCATTAAAGTATAAACAATGCATGAAAATGGAACATACAGGAAACACAGACTGAATATTGAACACTTTGATGAATCTTAGGAATTCGGAAAATACTTATGCATTAATTACTTCCAAGAAAAGTTTCAGAGCTACAAAACTAAGCATAAAGGATTTCAAAATGAATATCGAACCCTTTCTTCCTCTATTGAGGTTACATTTATAGTTCATTATTCTCCCGAGATGAATCTCGAAATAGAGTGGAAAAATTAGTTACATCATGGGAATCAAACTTGAACATACATCTTGAAATCTAACAAACTCTTAGGTGGCAGATTCTCCATGATCACCAAACGAATTGGGAAATCACCTTGACATCTAAGGCCTTGGGCTTGCTTGATGAAAATGATTGTTCAGAGTAGCTTTGAACGAACTTTTGTTGACTCAGCTGCTGGCGCCCCTTGCAATTTGTTGACTGCCCAGCTTATGTATGTCCTTCCACAACTGATTTGTAGGTACTGTCATCTCAAACAACTCCTTTAGGGAAAAATTCAAGTCAATCAGGGGGCTATGACCAGTAGCAGGAAGACTGGACTTGATCACTTTAAATTGAGTCCGCAGCTGAAAGTCATCATTGAGTTTACTAATGATTACCTCTCCCTTTAGACCACCACCCATACCCTCAAATTTTGCATGGTTCAATATTGCTTGATTCAACAACTCAACATACTTGCTGTGAGGGATCAACTTTCCATTAGGACCCCAAAACTTAGGCAATCCTTTTTGGAAAAGGGGCTGGAACATCTTGTTGAACTTATCTAACCCTTGCTGAATAAGATAAACCCTTGCAAGCGTATTCTGCAACACATTGTGATTCATAGTCATTCTCCTTGCTGCGACCAGGATTGAGATCCTGTCAGTAACCCCCAAGGGAATTAGTTCCTCCCCTGATGTTGTGCTCAGAACAGTAATTGCATTCTAGGCTTCCTCCCTAGGCCCTTTTGCCATATTTTCCTGCAGGATCTTGCATCTTTTGCATGCTGCCATAGAGGCCCGCTTCTGCTCATCCAACTTAACCAGATGCTTCCTGAATGGGGCCATCTCTTTTATCAATGCATCCCAGAGCAAATGCTTATCCCCTTGCAGGGGAATTCAACCTATGAGCCTCTCCTAAAACCTAGACACCTTCTCTCCCAGTGTCCTAATCTCCTCAGCAGAGTCTTCACTTTCCTTTGTAGTGATCCTATCCTTAAGCTCTTGATTTGCCTCCTTCAATTGAGTGATTTCCAGGTCCTTCAGGGACATGTCAGACATATTCTTGACCACAAGAGAAGTGGGTGACCTGTCTTCAAGGGTTTTGTAGTCCTTCAATTCATCAATTATTTCCTGCATTTGTCTCTTCTCCTCTTCCCATGTGCTCTTTCCACCTTCCAGCAAAACAAGACGACCTTTCGGATCCACAACCTAATGTTGCAATGTCTCGATCTCCCCTTGCAATTGCACAGTATGAGGAGGGAGATGGATGTATTTAACATGTATCTTGCTCCTCTTTTTGTAAGCCTAGATCTTGGCTGGTGAAGTAGAATGTTATGTAGAAATGGGTTTCTTAGTTGTAAGGGGATCCTTTAAAGCATTCTGTGTTGTTAGGTCTGCTACCTGGTCCTGTAGAAGCTTTGCCTTCAGATTCCAAGTCTTGTTTATTTCCTTTTCCTGCTTTAGTTGGGCCTCTAGGTTTACCACCCTTTGTTGAGACTTGAGATGGGCCAATGATTCCTTAGTCAGATCAACATAAATGAGATCACTAACTCCCTTATGAAACATAATCTTGTATGGGATTGAGATCTAGTCCATATTGAACTCGACTTCTGACACTCCTTATTCATTAGCGATGGATAGATTCAAAGAGCTTGTTGTAAGATTCCTTGCAATAGTGAAGGAAACCTTGATGCTTGACAACTTCCTCATCTCTTTGGATTGTTTCTTAGTCTCAGTCTTGGACTGCTCTTTGAGTTGGCCATAGCTGGTCAACATATTCTTCTCAATCTTGAATCATTAGAGGAAATTTGGGGTCTAAAATGGGCCTTATAAGAAAACGCACCAACAATATATTTTGTGAGTTGGAATTCAAGAACCAATAGAATTTCAATAAAATGAGTCAACCATAATGGTTGAGTTGACATATTTGTCATAAAAGAAAACTACTTTTTTTGTTCGTATTTTCGACATATCTCATTGTGTTTTAACTCAAGTTTCAAGAGGGAGAGCTCATTGGATGCAGAATTTAATTCTACATCCAACGAGTACCCACATTGCATACTTTTGACAGACGCCGCTACCCCAAAAACAAGAAATATCTGAAAAAACGTGATGATGACATCATCGTCATGTTTTTTCAGGTATTTCTTATTTTTGGGGTAGTGGGGTCCGTCAGAAGTATGCAGTGTGGGTACTCGTTGGATGCGGAATTAAATTTCACATCCAGTGAGCTCTCCTGCTCAGAATTTGAGTAAAAACACAGGGATATATGTCGAAAATACGAACACAAAAAGTAGTTTTTTTCATTCTTCCTCCAAAATTAATAACTACTATTTTATTATTTTCCTTAGGAGGCCCATTTTAGACCTCAAATTTCCTCTAATGTGTACTTCAGCAGCAGAAGCAAAGGAGTATATTTGATATCTGAGTAAAGGTTCCTCAAACCCTTTCTTGTTTGACTGTGCAGCTCCTGGGGGTTTTCTCTCTGATTGTGTAGCGACTGGTTGCGCAACCACTAGTGGTTGTGCAACCACCATCTGCTTTGTAGTCTCCCCTCCAATAGGATTTTATGTAGCAGGTTCTTCCTCTATCATTGCCTTGAGGGAATCAAAATCGAAATCAACCTATGACAACCTATGAAAAATACCTTTTGTTTCTACTATCAACGTTTGGGGGCACGGGAGTGACTGGGATTGTACCCTGCTCTTATTGAGGTGATTGACTCTTCTATGTTGGACTCCAATCAAAATCATGGGAAAGATAATTTTCCTCCTTGGACAAATCGGGGACCATGGAGTGTACAAAAGTTGACCTCTGTACCTGGACCCTCCTCTAGGAAATGACCACTTTAGGATCATAACTCTGTGCATGACACACCTGAAAGTTCATGGCCCTCAAGACTTGTTCCACCATTGGTAATGCTGTTGGCCTCTTCAAAACGAAGTGTCTAAAGTTGATAGGGTACTTGATCCAGGAATCCTTCCTTTGAGCAGTAAAATTCTCCTCATCGGCTGCAATCCTCTGCCTTATCATCTCCAATGCAATACTGTGGGGGCTAGGAAAATTGGCAGCAAGAAAGGGCAAGCTGATTATCCATACACCCTGATCATCAAATATTTTTCCTTCAGGAACAAATCCCCTATATTCTCCTGCTGCAAGGCAGCCTTCATGCTTTCTGATATCCTCTTCTCTTTAGGGTTGAACAACCTAGAGATGTTGAGGACAATCATGTCAATAAAAAGAGTGTAAGACCAATCATGAATTTTTTGAAGGGACTGGGGCCATTCCTTGAAGACCTTTGGGTCCATGCCCTCTAGGGATTTCCTATTGGATTTGACTATGATGGCAAAGAGGTATACTTGATATCTGAAGTGTTTATCCAAATGGAATTTCTCAAGATGGGAATTGATTTCTCCGACCAAGAATTCATCGAAATTAATTCCTGCTTTAGACTAACTCAGGTAAAGGAAGGTTCCTAACATCACTTTAGTGACCATGCTATCATTATTGAGACCTAGGATTTGACTCAGGAGGGAGACGACCGATTTGATGGGGTTTATGAACTATTATGAAGGAATTGGGGTGGTAAGGGTTTTTGAGGAAGCTAGGGTTTTCAAAATGGCCTGAAACAACTTATCCTTGGCCTCTAGGTCTTCCTTCCTGAAGACTTGCAGAACTTATGACTCAGTAAAGGGGATCAGGTATTGGATTTGAGTTTTGGAGAGACGCAAAGCAGCCCTGATAGCTTCCAATGTGACTTTGCAGAGGACATGGGAGTGGGTATCGTCTAAGATGGTCCTTCTAGTGGTTGAGTAGTTAGAGGCGACCCTTTGAACAATATCTGGGAAATGGGGCAACTGTTCTAAGGTGAACCCCACCAAGGATGACTTCAAATTTCCCAATAACTCTGACTGACCCTCAAGTAGTGACAACAAGGAACTTTGGGAATTACTGATGTTGGAAAATTGCAAATGAGGATCATAAGCATCATAAATTTGATCGTAGATGCTTTCCTTGGATGGGTCAAGGCTTTTCACAGACGAGACCATGGTGGAAGCTGTGAATTGGGCGAATTAAAATTTTAAAAGGGTTGAGAAACAATGGATGGGTACCTGGTAGTGATGGTTGACACCTCTGGAGGTTGCGGTCGGATCCAACAGACTCGTGCTCAGGCGAATGTCGAAGTTGCAGGGTGGCGGGCGCGGCAATAGGCCATTTAATTTCAACATTCTAAGTCGCGTGGTTAACATCATGTTGGATTCTCCTTTTAAACCATCACGCCCTCACAAATGCACTTTTGTACCTTCAATACCCAGGCGCAATATCCAATGGGGTGGGGACACATCATCTGCGCATGTTCTCCATCGTGTCACCCCTATCCGACTTTTTGTATGCAAGTTTCCACCGCGATACGCGTGTGCACCGTTGAAACCCATCATAGGTGTGCAAATGGATGAAGGTCGTCGATCTTACCTGTGTTTTATCATGGCAGTCTTTTGGGCCCACAACTCCTTGTCTATGCTGCATTTAGCCAAAGAGATGACGGGCTACCAAATTATCCAAGGCAGACTTCCTCGTTGAATGCCTTTCTAGCTGGATAAAACCTTTTCTAAACCAAACACATTCTCCTTAAGCCTCTTTTGTCAATTTCACCTTAAGCATTAATTTTACATGGTGCTAACAGTATATATATGTGTGTGTGTGTGTGTGTGTGTGTATGTATATATAGACATATATATGTATATATATACATACAAGTATATATACATATATGTATATATGTGTGTGTGTGTGTGTATACTTATATGTATATAGATACATTTATGTACACACACACACACACATATATATGTAACATATGTATTTATATACATATATGTATGATATACACGTATATGTATACACACACACACACACACACATATATATAAAGGCGATTCCATGAAAATGGTTAACTCTTTTTGGCCAAATATGATGATGAAAAATGAAAATTTTACCCATGCATTAAATTGAAGCCCTCGAAACTTATATTTACCATATGAATTTCAACATGCGGTTAGAAAACGAAATGTAAAGAATTATGTTGGTTTTCCATTTTTTTTAAATATACCAATGTCATTTACTGTGTCAAAACTTCATTTAATGAAACATGTGTCCTTAAAAATTTGAAGAGCAATTAACAAGTGGCTTGTGTCTGTGCAAAATAATTTAATGTTAATTTAATAATTAAAAAAATGATATATGTATCTAGAAAGAATGCACTAGTATGTACATATTTTTCATATAATTTTCTCGAAAAATTATATTTATTATTATTTTTCAAAACTAACGAGTGAATATTTTAGTCGCATTTTGCACACATGTGCTTGTGTGTGCCAAATATTTTGTTTGTTTACATAAATTGCAAAACTAAAATACACGCTTTTGAAGAGGATGCATTGATGTAGTGTTTATATATTTTTTCAAATTTCTTGGATGTGTATCTTGAATGTTGTTGATTTATCTTTGAGCTCATTCGAAGTTATCGAAATGACTTTTCAGGGTAAGCTTTAGCATAAATTTTAAAAAGGATGACATACATAGATATAAAATGTAAATTATATGTCCATGGATAGATGATTCATTGAGGAATCCAATGGTATCAAGTCCTCCCATTAATGTGCATTTAATGACATAGTTTAAGCCCCCGAAAGGCACACAAAATTTTATTTCTGCAAAGAAAAGGGCCATGGGCTTGTTCTTAAGGCCCTTGATCGAGCTATTAGCTTTATCGAAGTTTTGAAATTACCTCGAACGAGAGATTGAAGAGACCTCGATTGAGGGTTATATGAAACTCTCGATCGAGGTCTCTTCAAGCCCTTGATCGAGGTAATTTCCTCAATTGAGGGTTTGTCTATGTAAAAATAAAATAGAAAAGAGCTTCATGAAATGGGTTGGACAATTAATGTTGTCCAACCACCATTCCCACACAACAACAACAACATACTTCTATATAAACACTAAACAATTGCTCAACAACACTTGTTTAACACATTGTTAGTTTGATTTCAATTAGATCTATGTCAATTTCATATTGTTCAATTAGATTTCATTATACATGTATGAAGTTCTATGTAGATCTACTTCAAATTCTATATTAACATATTGTTGTTTGTTATAACAATTTGAAGAAATCATTGTTTGTTGTCATTCAAGCTTGATGGGGAATAAAAGAAAACGACAAAGAAAACATGCTTGTGAAAAAAACGACGATGAAGAGCATGAAAAGAATAAAAAAAGGACGAGACAACAAAGAGCAAAGTTAAGAGAAGAAGAACATGCACCTTTGGTGCAACAAACTTCAATGGTGGACAACTATGGTAATTTTTGAATTACATGTTACCTTATTTAAATTTCATATTATATATTTATCTAATAATGTGTTATCTATTACTAACTATTTCTTTTCATCTTAGCCTTACTATATTCTTTTTGTAATGAGATTCTTAACAATTGTTATTTATATTTCAAAATTTGTAACAATTTTCAAAATTTTAAACTATTTCCTAAGAATTTATTAACTATTTTGTTTGTAATGAGATTCTTAATTATTTCTTAACTTTGTTATTTATATTTCAAATTTGTAACAATTTTCAAGTTAAATGGATAATTTTCAAGTGACTGACAATTTTCAAGTTAAATGGATAATTTTCAAGTGACTGACAATTTTCAAATTAAATGTACAGTTTCAAAATTTCAAGTTATTAAAAAATTTCAAGTAAAATGTGCAATTTTCAAACTTTAATATAACAATTTTCAAATTAAATGTACACTTTCCAAGTTACTAATAATTTTCAAGTTAAAATGTACTTATTTAGCTATTTTCAATTTTCTAAGGTACTAACAATTTCAAGTTAAATGTAATTTCAATTATTGTTTTGTTATTTGTTAAAAAATTGTTTGTATACACACATATGAAAGTCTCAACATTTGTTGATTGAAATAACTATTAATATCTCATTTTAGAAACCTCATTTTATTTAAAATGAACATTGTGATAGTTTTGTATTAGTTGAAAAATTCAATTTGAAAACAAATGAAATGAACATTTTGATAGTTATGTAGTAGTTGTAAAATTCAGTGACAACAAATAAAGTGAACATTGTGATAATTATGTAGTAGTTGTAAAATTAAATGACATGATGAAATAAAATGAACATTGTGATAGTTGTGTAGTAGTTGGAAAATACAATGGCAACAATACAAATGAACATTGTGATAGTTTGAAAATTCAATGACAACAAAAGTATTGTAGATTTTGTCAAATCTGAAATTGTGCCTAACATTGATCTAATTAGATTTGGTGTATGCTATGTGGTATGATTATATCATAATATCTTAAACATGCACTAAAAAATTCAAATATTGTTCTTATAAATGTACATAACAATGTGTAATAATTTGTGATAATTTTCAAGTCACTAGCAATTTTTAATTTGTTAATTTCCATTTCAAGTTACTAGAAATTTTAAAGTTAAATGTACAACTATCATGTTATTAACAATTATCAAGTTAAATACATACTTGATTTTCAAACTTTACCAACAATTCTCAAGATAAATGTACAATTTCAAGTTAAATACATATTTAGTTTTCAATTCAAGTTACAAACAATTTTCTTGTTTTCAATGTATTTTCAATTCTTTTACCAACTTTTTCTGTGCATGAATATAGGGATAAGTTATATTTTTTCCTTATAGTACAATAATAGTGAATTATAATCTATTCAATAATCAAATGTGGGAGCTTAAAAGTCAAATAATAATGAGTATGTGCATGTTATGCATATGATTTAGTGCAACAATTATTATCATAATGCTAATGTTATCGCATTAATGCCATGCAATTCTACAGTGACAATCAAATTTAAATATTATGATGATGGACAAATTAAATTCTTGGTTTGCATCTGTTTTTCACATTTCAAAACACTTCAATTTGGTGCTTTAAAATAAACCTCCTTACATAGTGCATTTTTTTTATTGAAATTCCCTTCACATGAATTTTGATTATGCAGGGATAGATTCTGGTCAGATGTCACATATTTATGATCAAGAATCACATGCCCCTGTTCCTCCTCACGATCCTAATAAACCATCACAAGAAACTTTTCCCTCTCACATTTCAAGTATAATTGGGAGTTGCAGTGGGGTTGGAAGGGGTGGAAATTGTCTAGAGGATTGTGAAGTGGTTGTTGTACGAGAAGAGCTTAGGAACCCGATCCTTAGTCAAACAATAGGAGAGCATGTCAGTAACATAATCAATTCGTATTTTGAATAACATTTGGTGATGGTACAAGCTCAAATCCTACATGGGTTGATAAAACACAAAAACTGAAATGTGCCACAAAGTTGTTGGGTTTTCAAGATGCTAAAAGAAAAAAGGCATATGCGAATGAAATAGAAAATGTAATAACTGCATTATCTTCATTTGGAAAATTTTGAAATGATGATATCCAAGTTGCGTAGGGAAATTACAATGACTGTTGTGTTACCAAACACCTCAAGGAATCGAATGGTAGCAACAATGACATCATTGATCAATGTTTCAAAAAGAACATTGTTCAAATATACTAAATTCAAGCTCCGGATAGATGAAAATGATGAAGGTGCTTGTTGGGATATTATTTGCAGGGAGCCCTACCGAGGCAGGATGGCATAGGGCATTGGAGAGAAGGTGATATAGTTTTGGGACAACCATTCTTGTGCTATTCCAGATCTAAAGGATGTCCTGCGATAAATTTTTGTCCAGAGGCATTTATCAGGAGCATTGTAAGCATGTGATGGAGATGACGAGAGTTGCACTTTACGAGGAATTCCAAGAAACCAATCTTGGTGTTCAAATCATATTTAGCATGTTCAATAAATTGAAACCGTGGTATATTAGGCCGAATACAATTCATGCCACTTGTTGTTACTGATACCATGATGAATTCCAACTATACTAACACTTTTTTGGATTTTTGCACAAGACAATGGAACGGTGAACCATCTCCTCACATAGTGCGAGATTTTATTTGTATGATAATATACAACATGAATAATGAACAAGTTTTTTAATAAGATGTGTGTAGGTGGGAGAAGATTCCTTGAATGCAATGATTTGACCTTGTTCTATAAGAAAGTTACATCGATTCAACACACCCTAGATTATCAGATATGACATTTATGTGGAAGAGGTACAAGTATGAATCCATGAATCCATCCTCTTCTTCATCCGTGCCATCTAAGAGGACCAAATTTCTTGAGTATGATATTATTGTTTCAAATTTCATGGAGAATTTGCAGGTGGCAAGCTTCATAATTTGAACATTCTTGTGAGGTATTTGAGCTGGGCACAATCTTATCAATGGTAGACTTTGCTGAGAACTACACATTTGCTCCCCAGAGAGAGATACAAAGCGAGTACTATCACTTCGACTAGGTGTCTATCTTCATACATGTATTGTACATACATGCTCATACAAGCATTGATGGTAGAGATAACACTCCTCAGTCACACAAAGTGATTAAGGAGTGCCATTTTTATGCCAGTGATGATCATGAGCATGACATGTTGTTCTTTCAACACTGCTTCCAGTGATTTATGATTCATTTAGATAGAGAGGTGTATCATTTACTAAAAACTGGATTTTCTTAGATGGGTGTGCATTGAAGTTCAAATCGGTACACTATTTTTGTTGGTTGAGTCTCCTTAACAAAGATAGGAGTATGACACACCTGGATATTTTTGAAACAGGGTAGGGAAAGGGTGAACATGATGGCGTAGATGCATGTGTGAAGCGAGCACTTCAGAGGTACCAGATGAGTCATGGTGCAACCCAACTCAAATTCTCTACTGAAGTAGTTAATTGGTGCACACGACATTTGGGACATCAAGTTCACAAACAAGCATGTCCGGTGCGTAGGTAATAAATTCCAAACTCAATTAATAGGAAATTAACATTATATCATCATTTCCAAAAAACACATGCTCAGTAGGATTTTATATGACAAATTGAATTCCATGAAGGTTCTTTTGGGATGTTTCTCTTGGTGATGTGAATAGATCCATGCTATGGTATTGTGAGACGATACCTGGCATGAGGGAATTACATTTTGTTCGTAGTAAATACATGGGTGACATATTCGCCATTGAAACGATGAAGCATGCTTGTTTTTGCGATTTTTGCATTGATCACTATGAAAATGATGTATATGTGAAACAATGGAAATATGTCCCTCTTAATCCAAAGGGCCCACATCCAATTTCGACAAGGAAAGATATGCACACTGACGAGGTAGTGGTCTCACAAGATCATGATCGAGTTTTTGATGTGGTTAGGGAAGGTACAAGACTTTGTTATTAATTAGTTCATTATATATTACACGTATACAAATCTTGTAGAAATGCACATAAGACATTTCAATAATAATTGTAATTTCTCTTATAGGTGATGTAGTCATTGTCATTGCACCCCCCAACAATTAAGAAAATGTGGCCTATTATTTGATGCAGTGCACACAAATTAAAACCAGGTTGGTGTGACCTTATCAATATGGAGAGATCTCGTACCAAATTGGAGACTTGGTTCCAATGGGCCAGTTTTTTGAAAGAGTGAAAAAGGGTTCTTTTATTATTTATAGATATTTTATGCCAGAATATATATCATGCCGATACAGTCATTTGGTGGTGGAAACTCAAATACATCTAGTATAAATCAAGCTGAAGAGAGGTGATCCAAAGAGATGGAAAATGACAGAAGCTAACCATAATCGTATTATGGAGACTTGCATTCCTATAAACCATTGGCTAGATGAATGAACTACACATGCCACTTGCAACATTGACCTAGCTGTTACGCTAACTTGTTGAATGCAATGTTTTAACAACAATTTTATAAAATTAACATGTACATCATCCATTGCAAGTAACTCATGTATTGTCTTACATGGATTTGATTTTGTATCAAAATAACGTGAATGTATATGAGTATTATTTTTCAATTTGTCTTCATTTATCTATGTGCTTTTGCAATAACAATTTTTCATATAGACAATGATCCTCTATTCACTATGAAGGTAAGTGCCACATCAATTATCAGACAAATTACCATTTCTAATATAATATGGGTTTCTCTTCTCCAATGGTTATCCTCAAATTGTAATTTGTAATTGATTTTTTAAATTATAATGTAATTGAAATCGTTTTTTAAAATTGTAATGTAATTGAAATCGGTTTTTTAAATTGTAAGTACACATTGAATTTTCAATTGAAATTACACATTAAATTGGAGTGAATACTGGTTCTCAATGCCATGCTCACAACACCTTCATTTCCCTCCATAAATTGCTCCATGATTTAAATATCATTGACTTTGATTTTTTGTTCAAAGTAAACAAATACAAAAACCCCAATCCCCTTTTTTAACATAGTATGTTTTGTTTCCAAAACCATCATATATAGGCACAACTTTAAACAATACTCATAAACCTTACCTAGAAGTGGTTTCTTCATGGAAATAAGGAGCACTATAGTTGGAGATTAAGAGTCTATTAAAAAGTTGGATGCAATTCCACTTGCATCCTTCTTTCTTTTGAAATAAGTTCTGGGCTATGGGTGGAGTAATAAGTGGTATCCTAACAAAGGCCAATTTTCACTAATAGGTGATCAATTAATAAATACCATAATTAGTGAAGTATCTCAATTGTGTGCATGGTGAATAATGCATAGCATAAACCTTTTCTATGTTGAAATCAATATTGATCAAACATGAGAGGTTGGTCCAAGAGAGGAGGGCTTACTTGTTTATGGAGAACGAAGTTCTTTATTACTCCCTCGTGTTAATGATGGAGGGAATGAGCGGTTGAAGATGGCTCAATCACACTTGCATGCCCCATTAATTTTAATTAACTTTCCCTTCTTTGTTATCCACCTGAATGGCACCTCTCCGTTTGAGTGCCGACATTCCTTATGTTGGCACAAAAAAGGACATTTATGGATTGAGGGTTGCCTAAAACACTATATATGGGCATATTATGAACTACATTTATTGATCCGTAGGACCTCAACTTTAGTGCATTAAAAGTTTGTTGTAAAAGAATGCATGCAACAGGTTAATTAAAGGAACAACATTAACAGAAATTAAATGCTCAGAACAGAAATGAAAAACAAGACTGATAAACAGATGCCAAGAAGAAAACATAGAACTAGAATCACAAACAGGAGTTGATAACAGAGTTCACCCCCTCCACTGGGCTACGTCTCCGGGTCCCTCTCCAATGGGAACCGATCCAATTAATGCCTTTTTTTTTTTAAAACGGTACAAGTGGTTCTGGGCTCTGCAAATCAATTTCAATAGTATGGAAAAAAGTATGCAAGACCTCTTCTCTAGACTAATACAAATTGGCATTCAAAAACAAAGAACGACCAGCTAAACAGAGAAAATAGTCGACTCTTGACAATCACAGCAACTGGATATTAACAGTAAAGTCTTCAAGACCTCCTCTCTGAAAGTTACAAAAATGGAATTCAATAGTCAAAAGAAGCCAAGTATAACTGAGAATGGTCGACATCAAAAGGAACAACATAATGCTCTCTCCAAGCTTCTCATCATAGAGAAAACCATTGCCCCGTGCTCCCAACAAACTGCGTCCCCCCCTCTCTGAAAGAACTCCTCTCTTTTATTACTCATATTTGCCGTTACAAAGGATCCAAAACGTTCAAATAAATGCAACTGTTCACCTTCCAGGAAACGTGGCATCAAGGTTGTTCATATGCCTTTCGTTGTTATTCCAGCTGTGGCATAACTGCCAAGAAAATCTTGCCAACTGTTACGAATAAGCTATGAATATCCTTCCATGCCAAGGATCTGACCTCCGGAACCATACGTAACTGAACTGCCGGAATTTTTAGTCAACCGTGCTTCGTCGTTGCGGAAGAGGATAAGCAACGGGTTCCGACGGTCTCAATCGGCTGTCGGCTGGTTTTCGAGTCGGAGGTTTTAGTCACTTTGGTTTCTGCCATTGCAGACTGTCAGTTGTTAAAGTCTCTCGATTTGACTTCTCAACCCGTAAGTCTTGGCCTCCACCGTTGCGGCTGCCGAATCGTTCTGACTTCCGATCCGTCCAATCGTCTGTTAAGCTTTCGCCGTTGCGGCTGCCAAATCGTTCCGACTTTCGATCCGTCCGATCGTTCGTTAAGCTTTCACCTTTGCGGAAGGGAGAAGTCTTTGTGAGCCCCGCCATTGTGGAATGGAAAAGGCTTCGGAGCCTCGACGCTTATATTTTTGTTTCCTCGTGGACAGACTAGCAGTTTGGTCGCCCGCCGTTGCGAAAGAAGATACTCTTCCGACCTTCGATGTCGTGGAAAGAGATCTCTTCCGACCTCCGATCTGTGTATCTTTGCCGTCCGTTTTTGAACCATGTACCATATTGGATCTTTAAAGAGGAATAATCCTTCAGATCAATCCTCCCCATTGGAGAGATTTTGGACCACCAAAAGCCTGAATTATTCTGCAAGTAAGTGAGGGTACAGCTCCCTCACTTTCCCAATCTCCATCCATCTTGCTTTGCTAGGATGCATTCCTTTCAGCCCCACTCGAAGGTACTCAACATTCCCTCTTCACGAAGTTCTTACATTTCTATCAAGAATAACATCATCCTGCAACTCTCTCATATATTCAGGTGCCAAATCATCAATTGAAGGAATCTGTATGTTAATTTTCTCATCCATGATCATAGGAGGCTCATACAGTTTAAGATTCTCAACATTGATAATTGAATAAATTTGCATGTATGGAGGTAAATTCAAGTGAAAAGCATTAGTACCAATCTTTTCCAAGATCTCAAAAGGACCATACCTGATAGGCTTAAGCTTTTTACCTTCACCTTTCATCCTTTCTTTGGTGATATGTAACCAAACTCGGTCACCAACCTGAAATTGATGATCAATTCGATGCTTGTCATGCCTAGCTTTGTAACTTTCCTGGCTCTTCTCCAACTGTTCTTGAACTTCCTGCTACACTGCTTGGATTCTCTGAATGAACTTTAAAGCTTTATCTGCATCATGATGTCCATCCACTGCATCTTTTCCAAAAGAGAAGTCCATCGGTGTTTTTGGCAGATAACCAAAACAAGTTTCAAAAGGAGATCTTTTCGTGGAAGAATGAACTGCCAGATTGTAAGCATGCTGTATATACTGCAACTGCTCATCCCAAAGTTTAGGATGTTTACTACAATATCCTCTGAGTAGCTGAACCAGTGTTATGTTCACTGCCTCTGTTTGCCCATCGGTCTGTGGATGAAAAGCTATAATTTTCTTTAGTTTGGTATCCATAAGCTCCCATAAAGTTGACCAGAAGACTCCCAAGAACCGGGAATCCCAATCAGATACAATAGACATGGGTAGCCCAAAATGTACCCAAACATTCTGAAATAATAGATGAGTTGTTTGTTCAGTAGTGATCTGCTTGTTACATGGCATTAAGATACACATTTTGCTAAATCTATCCACAACAACATATAGATAATCATGCCCTTTTCTAGACATAGGTAGTCCTCCTACAAAGTCCATAGAAATGCTTTCCCAAGGACGAGAAGAAACTGGAAGAGTCGTGTACAAACCCAATTTCCTATTGCTAGGATTACTCGTTGCACACATAACATAACCTCTTATGTATTTAGCTACAGTTTCTTGCATTTGAGGCCAATAACAGTGATTCTGCAATACAGACAATGTTTTACTTACTCCAAAATGTCCTGCAATCAATGAACTATGTGCCTCTCGGATCACATGCACTCTTTCTTTCTTTGGAATACAGAGTTTACCAAGATGATACAAGAGTAGATTATGCACATAATAGTTCTCTTCCTGTTTACTATGGGTTAATGATGCATATACTTTCTTAAAATCTTTATCTTTTGCATATTGTTCAATGTAACGTTCGTGTGTTAATGAACTGTTTTGAAGAATGATTGAAGCATTCATAGGTGGCCTTGATAACATGTCTACTACCTTGTTATGAATTCCCTTTTTGTACTTAATTACGAGATGAAACTGTTGTAAGAACCCCATCCATATTAAATGCCTACTTTGTTGTATTTTAGTTTGAGATTGTAAATATTGAAGTGGCTGATGATCAGTATGTATGACTGTCTCTTTTCCAATGATATAATGTTTCCACTTCTTCACACTCTGTACTAAAGCATACAATTCTTTGCCATAGGTCGGATAGTTACTTACCGCAGTAGAGAATGTTTCTGAATGGTAACATACTGGCTTCCTTCCTTGCATCAAAACTGCTCCCATGGAAAATCCGCTGGCATCGGTTTCGATCTCAAATGGCTGCTGCAAATCTGGCAATGTCAAAACTGGTGCTGTGCTAATCTTTTCCTTTAAAGTGTCAAAGGCTCTCTGATGCTTGCCTCCCCACTGGAAAATTTCATTAATGCTTGTCAACGCATGTAATGGAGCAGCAATGGAAGAAAACCCAGAAATGAATTTCCTCCAATACTGAACTGCACCCAGAAAAATTCTGATTTCAGTAATGGTGTTAGGCCGTGGCCAGTTTACAATGACAACAACCTTGGCTGAGTCCACTCGCAGGTGGCCTCCACCAATATTATGGCCTAGATATACTAACGAAGTTTTAGCAAATTCACATTTAGACATTTTTACATAAAGCTTTTCCTTTCTTAGTACATCTAAAATTTTATTCACATGTACAACATGCTCTTCCCAAGTTTTGCTAAACACTAGGATATCATCTAGATATACAATTACAAAATCATCAATGAATGAATGAAAGACATCATTCATGACCCGCATGAAAGTAGCAGGTGCGTTACAGAGCCCAAAAGGCATCACAAGCCATTCATACAAACCATGTTTCGTCTTAAAAGCTGTTTTCCAAGCATCATGCTCAGCAACACGGATTTGATGATACCCACTACACAGATCCAATTTTGTAAAATAAGTTGCATGTTTCAATTGATCAAGCAAATCATCAATGCGAGGAAGAGGATACCTGTTTTTAATTGTGATTTTGTTAAGGGCCCTGTAGTCGATACACATCCTCCACGACCCATCCTTCTTTGGAACCAAGACTATAGGAGAGCCACAAGGAGAAGTGCTGGGCCGGATGACCCCCTTCTCAATCAGCTCCTGAACCTGCTTCTTGATCTCCTCATTCTGCATTACAGACATCCGGTACATGGCTATGTTCGGGAGTGGCACATCCTGCTGCAAATGTATCTCATGTTGAATCTCTCTCTTCGGTGCCGTAACCCCTTCGGATCTTGAAACAAATAATCATACTCAGAAATGATGTCAATCAATTCAGATTTATGCTTAGGGTCACATTCTTCAAAAGATTTAGAGACTTCATCATTTTTCATCTTAACCATCATCAACACAAAATTCTTACTAGCATTTACCAACCTCTTCATTTGTCCTGCAGAGACTATTGCTAGATTGGTTTTTATCTTATGTGCTCGTACACTATATTTCATACCTTCTTTAAAAAGCTGATACTTATTCTGCTCTCTATAAAAGATTGCTTTTCGGTCATACAAATATGGACTCCCAAGTACAATTCCACAAATGTCAAGTGGTACTACATCCAATTCTACCTCATCCCTAAACTTTTCAGTAATTGCAAATTTTAATACACATTTCCTTGTAACTTGCAATTGTGTATCATTAGTAACCCAACCTAGAGGATAGGGATTTTCATGAGGTACAGTAACTAAATGCAATTTCTTAACCACTTCTTCTGATATCAGATTTACTTGTGAACCACTATCAAACAGTTGATTCAATCTTTGTGTGATTTGCAATGACACGAACATGAAACAATGCACTTCTATCTTTATCATTTTGCTTAGAAGTAGATGGAAGACTTGTACTTGCACTAGAACTGGATTGTGCATCAATGGGAAGTGAGATACTTTTATCCTTACCTTGGATTCCGACAGCTGTAACCTTTGTTTCATCACCTAAGTCGGATCCCAAGTCTTAAATAACTGCTGCAGTAGCTTTTGCTTTTCCTTTGTCTTTGTTTCCTCCGTACTTCTTTGGCCTTAACTCCGGATGAAGTTTCCAACACTTAGAGACATCATGTCCCTTCTGACAATGCGAACATGTAGGCTTTTCACCCTCTTTCTTAACAGTAGCCATCTTCTTTTTCCCCTTATCTTTACCTTTTGATTTGCTGTCAAATTTAAATGACTTCTTCACAAAAGTATCATTAGCATGCTTACCCCTGGCTTCTAAATGGGTAGCTTGAACACATACATCATCCAAATTACTGGGATTAAACATTAACAAGGTATGTTTCAAATAAGAATGCATGCCACCAATGTACTTAAGAAGAATTTCCTGTGTATCTAATGAAACATTCAATGCAATAGCCCTCTTTCTGAATTCATGAGTATAATCTTGAATGCTTTGTCCTTTAGCTTGTCTAAACATTTGCCAATTCATGGTTAATTGCTGCATGTGACCTAAAGGATAAAATTGCTTTCTTAATACTTCGATGAATTCATTCCAAACTGAAATAACTTTACCATTATTTTGAAGATCTTGCTGAATCTTGCTCTCCCACCAAGTAAGAGCCATTCCATTCATTATCAAAGTGGCCAATTGAATCCTGGAAGGGTCATCATTAATGCCCTGCACCCTGCAATATAATTTAAGCTGCTTGATCCAATTGTCTAATTTTTCAGCATCTACATCTCCATTATAAATAGGTAATTCAAATTTTACATCCAATTTGAAATAAGGCATATTAGGACTTGCATTATTTGAATGAGAAGTATGAGAAGAAGAAAAAGTCTGTTTAGTGTCAGGAGGATCACCATCACCTCCTACTCCTTTACCCTTTTCTTTCGGCTTTACTTCTGCATCTTTGGATGAAGATCCTTCTTTTTTCTTCTTCCTTTCTGCTCGCTCATCGAGTAGAATTTCCATCATGGCTTTCATGTTCATAAAATCCTCCAGAAACTCAGTTTCAGAAATGACAGGTTTTTCCCGTTCGATATGTCCTTCTTCTTCCCCTCGTGGAGAAGACATGGTTCTTGAGAATGTTCTCCTGTTGCCAATCTCAGGATCTCCTTCAACTAATTCTTCTTCATCGACATTTGACTTGGACCTGGTAAGCATTCACAAACTTGCACAACAGTAAACCTGGCTCTGATACCATGATATGATCCGTAGGACCTCAACTTTAGTGCATTAAAATTTTGTTGTAAAAGAATGCATGCAACAGGTTAATTAAAGGAACAGCATTAACAGAAATTAAATGCTCAAAATAGAAATGAAAAACAAGACTGATAAACAGATGCCAAGCAGAAAACACAGAACCAGAATCACAAACAGGAGTTGATAACGGAGTTCACCCCCTCCACTGGGCTACGTCTCCGGGTCCCTCTCCAATGTGAACCGATCCAATTAATGGAATTTTTTTTTAAAAATGGTACAAGTGGTTCTGGGCTTTGCAAATCAATTTCAGCAGTATGGACAAAAGTCTGCAAGACCTCTTCTTTGGACTAATACAAATTGGCCTTCAAAAACAAAGAATAGCCAGCTAAACAGAGAAAACAGTCGACTCTTGACAATCACAGCAACTGGATATTAACAGTAAAGTCTTTAAGACCTCCTCTCTGAAAGTTACAAAACTGGACTTCAACAGTCAAAAGAAGCCAAGTATAACTGAGAATGGTCGACTTTAAAAGGAACAACATAATGCTCTCTCCAATCTTCTCATCACAGAGAAAATCGTTGCCCCGTGCTCCCAACGAACTGCGTCCCCCCCTCTCTGAAAGAACTCCTCTCTTTTATTACTCATCTTTGACATTACAAAGGAGCCAAAACTTTCAAAGAAATGCGACTGTTCACCTTCCAAGAAACACGACATCAAGGCTGTTCATATGCCTTTCGTCGTTATTCCAGCTGTGGCATAACTGCCAAGAAAAGATTGCCAATTGTTACGAATAAGCTGTGAATATCTTGCCATGCCAAGGATCTGACCTCTAGAACCATACGTAACTGAACTACCGAAAGTTTTAGTCAACCGTGTTTCGCCATTGTGGAAGAGGATAAGCAACGGGTTCCAACGGTCTCAATCGCCTGTCGGCTGGTTTTCGAGTCGGAGGTTTTAGTCACTTTGGTTTTTGCCGTTGCGGACTGTCAGTTGTTAAAGTATCCCAATTTTACTTCTCAACCCATAAGTCTTGGCCTCCGTCATTGCGGCTGTCGAATCATTCCGACTTTCGATCCGTCCGATTGTCCGTTAAGCTTCCGCCGTTGCGGCTGCCGAATCGTTCCGACTTCCGATCGTCCGTTAAGATTTCGCCTTTGCGGAAGGGAGAAGTCTTTGTGAGTCCCGCCGTTGCGGAAGGGAAAAGGCTTCGGAGCCCCGACGCTTATATTTTTGTTTCCCCGCAGACAGACTAGCAGTTTGGTCGCCCGTCGTTGCGGAAGAAGATACTCTTCTGACCTCCGATGTCACAGAAGGAGATCTCTTGTGACCTCCGATCTGTGTATCTTTGCCGTCCATTTCTGAACCATGTACCATATTGGATCTTTAAAGAGGAATAATCCGCTAGATCATTTATCATCCATCCATCTGGTTATTTTTACTGTTAAATATGTCAAGTCCTATACGCGACTCTTCCTATATGCAACTCGCGTGTTATACGTGAGTATTGGTTATTGCATCTCATGTACAGATTTGTACGTGGGTTACCCTTAGAGCAACTCACGTGTCATAAGCGAGTTGCCAGTATTGATACCCGTGTACATATTCCTTCGACATTAAAAATAATAAATCACGATTATCTGAGATTTGTTAAACCCTTAACCATAATCACCTTAACTGTCTCAACCTCCTCAACCCTCGAAACTGCCTTATTTCACCAAGTATAAATAAAGGCCTTGGGGAGGGTATTAATCACATATACTTGAGAGCAAAGTTATGCTGGTGGAGTCTATTTAGAAGTCTTTGGAGCAGTGGAACTCATAATCCTTTGGTTGCAGAGGAGTCCTTGTCTTAGGCGTTGGGTTGTAATCTGAACTCATTCATTATTGTTAATAAAGAGAATCCTTCTTCCATATGTGTCTTGAATGTCTTTCATGTATCATGGTTTGATGAATACTTATGATTAAGCACTCTGTATATGATTTATCTAACCTTTTTTATATACATGTATCATCTTGCATTTGGAGGATTTGTTCTTGACAGGTGAAGGAGAAGCATCCTAGAAGGCTTTGGAGGAGAAGCAGAGCGGAAGAGGACAAAGCTAGGATCAACCGTCTTGTATCGGGTGAGTCTTTTCTATCCTCCTATTTCCTTTTCTGTAATCTAGAGTCGATTGCCTGCAAGTTTCATGAGTATGTTGGTAACCCCAGACCTTCGGTTATAAGGTGTTTATTCCTGTACAACAGAACTGGTGACTCCGCTGGGGAGCCCAGACTGCTGTAGATTGTTTCTATCACCCCTGACCAGTCTTTGCCTTGAAGTTTGTGTGTGGTCTTTTATCCTGGTTCGTCCTTATCACAGTGTTTGAAAGCATTGTAGATTTTTCTTATTTTTAGAGAAAACTTTTGTACCTATACGCGGTTTGCTCTGCTACACAGTCGCGTACAGAGGCCTGCATACACGGGTTGCTCTTTTGGACAGTTGCGTACAGTACGCGAGTTGCCCTTATACACAGTCGCGTACAAGCCTAGAAATAGGAATTTTTAGGATAGGGTTTGCTTGTCCCTCTCTTTGTGTAATTCTTGTTTGTTAGTTGGCTTTCTTTATGAATACTGTGTTGTTTGTCTGAAGACCTTGGTGACCACACTTTGTGCTTTTTCGTAAAGCCCTTGGGTTTCTTTTGTTTGGATTGTCTTCTATTTGCATGTTGAAGTAGCTTGGCCTGTTTAGGTTATAGGGTGAAGTGTCTCTGTCCAGATCAGTGATGAAGGTTTTGGGAATTGTTTTTCCAGTCTATCTTTTTGATAGTGGTTGGTTTGTCGCTTACCTTTATGAGTTTACAGTGATCTTTTGTCATTGTGTGCACCCAAGCTAGGGTTCCTAGTCTCCCTTTGTTGGTTGTTTCTTGGTTCTTTTAACCTGTTTACTTCAGTTTGTTTATTTTATACAGTTGATTAGATCCCAGTATACTCAAGTTTAGTGCATTTTAGGTGCATGGTAGAGTTTGAGCATTTTAAAAAAGTGAAAAGAAAAACATTGTTAATATTTTGCATTTGCTTTTGCATAAGTAGTTTTCATTCCAATTTTAAAATATAATCTCAAAAACTACAAAAAACATAGGCTTAGTTTCTTTTTATCGTTTGCATTTGTTCATCAATATATATTTCCAAAAAGAAAAAGAAGTTTACTTTAATAGTGGTAATTTGCTTTGAAAAAATACACCTTTAATTTTTTATTTCTTATCGAGTCAAAAACACCATAGTCCATCATTCCATTTCCTTCTGAGTAAGAAACAACCCTTTAAAATGAACACATTAATTAAAATTTACTAGTAATTTTTGTTTTTAGGGGCCTTTCACCTACTAGCTTAGGCTAGACTTGTGGGATGGGAAGTGTAAACTTCCCATAAGTTTTAAAATTCAGACGTAGTGGACCTTTCTTTAGGTAAATCCTTGACTTTATCGATTGTATCTGGGAAGCTCCTCTCAAACGGGAGTCAAGCATGAAGCTGCATGGAGGCGTTGGACTGAGGAGATAACCCTCCGATTCCTTGTCGAAATGTAAATCGTTACTTTTACGCATCTGGGGATTCTGTCCTAGATAGAGTTTCGGGCTCAGCTACCCTGCCCATGCATATGAGTCAGGCTTGCGACTGTCCCCCCAAACTGTTGGTATAGCTAAGGTAGCCTTTAGTCTCTTGACATTTAGGGTTCATACCTAGGTAAACCGAAAGGCTATTTCTGGTTCACCTTGGACGGGCTTGGAAGGTAACCCTTGTTGTACGTGTAGGAGGGTGGTTGGGTGATTCCTCCGCTTGTGCCTAAGAACCACTTCAAGGACCCTAAGTAATCGTTCTTCATCTTTCTTCGGGAAAGTACATCTTTCACCCTTGATTGATTGTTTGAGGCTTTAGGATTTTTATAGTGTATGCTTTGTGGTTTTTCCTGTGTTTAGTTGGCCTTAGGGTTTGATGTGTCAAATTTTCAATCGTGGAGGACCAACCTATTAGAAGGTCAAGAAGGTTGAGAAACCTTCCTCCTCTCGTCACATTGGAGCCTCCACCTCCACCCCAAAGGCAGAGATTGGACACGGACGGTTCATTTGAACCGGTAGGGATAAGTGAATTTCTAGGTGAACCAGAACGTATAGCTAACTGTTTTGATCTTGATACAGTTGAGATAGAATACTTGTAGACTGACGAGTTTGCGAGAAACTTTAAGACACCCTTGACTGATTTAAACGATCCTATGATCGTTCAGGTTAGACCTTTTGATTCACCTGTTTTAGGTGTCCCTGTGGGTAGGATTATGTCTTCTGCAGGAGAAATTTCTTTTGTATTCACCTCAGCCGTTTTGGTTGAAGGGGTACTACCTCGCCCGGTAAGTGCCCCTAGATCTAGTATAGCTTCTACACCTTTGACTCCAGCGATTCGGGTGGTTCAACCACCGGTTCACTCAAACCTAGCAAGTACTTCTGGTGACATGGTTACTGGGATCCCTAGTATACCTACTGTTCCTTCTTCCTTTCCATATACTAACCAGAGTGGTCCGGTAGGATCCTCGACGTTTGTCCAAAGATTTCCTTGGAATGGGGGGCACATTCCCCCATCCACTCCATACGTAGGGCCATCACCTTCCTATGTAGGAGTGCAGTTTGGGAACAATACCTCTTATGGGCAAAGTTTCCAAACTCCGATTTCGGTTTCGTTTACGAGCTCTCCCTTTTCATTGTTCAGCGAAGGGATACCGACTCCTATCTTTCAGACCCCTGTTTCTATGGGGATGGCCCAAACTTCTTACAATGCACCTCCCACACACAATCCTATGGCTTACGGATGGAATCCGTTTCAGAGTAATCTACCCACTTCACAACCAGCGGCAGGGGGAAACCCCACTTTTACCTATGGGCATTCGGGGGCAGGTCCCTCTAATCCCCAGGCTGGCACATTTACTACCTCAGTTCGACCCAAACTTCCATTCCTAACAACCTTAAACTTGCCAGATTTGTTAAAATTGATGAATGACCCGATTAGGCATGACCCCTTGTGGCCACCTGTTCCCACCAAATTGCCATCGGACATCCCTAAATTCGAGGGCAAAGTCGGTGAAGACCCTGGGGCACATGCCACCACATTCCATTTATGGTGTTCTTTGAATTCGCTGAATGAAGATTCAGTTAGGTTGAGGCTGTTCCAGAGAACCTTAACAGGTACCGCAGTAAAATGGTATATTAAATTGCCTTCTGCTGCTTTCAGTAGTTTCTGGGACTTGGCTAGTGCATTTCTTAGCCACTTTCAGCTTCTGGTCCGATATGATTTCGTAACGGACTTGTTGTCTACCTTTAGGCAGAACAAGGCTACCCACATCTCGGATCACATCCAAGAGTGGAGGAGGCAGAAGAGCCTTATAAAAGCCACTATCCCTCTTGAGTTTCTTCTAGAGTGGTTCCTTAAATCCCTGTTACCCTACATATCTAAGGACGTATCCACCTCAGGATTGACGAATGAAGAAGAAGCCATTCTCAAGGCCCAACAACTGGATTTGATTTATTCACAATCTGGGATCTTGTATGAGATTATCCCTGAGGCACCAAGGCCTACGCACGATGCGGAGAAGCCTAAGCCTAGAACCCATGCCGATAGTGTGGTTGGGTCCATTAACTCTCCCACCATAGAATATTTAGCCAAGCAAATTCATCAGTTGTCCGTCAAGAAGTATATGGCGGAGGAAGCAAAGGCTGCCCCCTCCCCCTAGAGTGCAAATGTTTTTGCACAAACCTCTCAGAAGGGCAATCAACAGCCCGACGGGAAGAAAAAGAAAGGAAAGAAGGGAGAGGGAAACCAAAACAAGAAAAATCCCACGAACAATGCTGATGGGGGTAAGAAAGAAAAGAATAATGTCAAGTTCCTGTGTAAGTTGTGCCACGAGGACCACCTTACTCACCTTTGTACCCTTATGGATCAAGCCCAGAAGCTGCTTAAAGCTCAACAACCGGCTGTCCTGAAGGATCCTTTTCCTCAAGGACAGAACTCTGCTTCAACTTCTAATGTAGCAGGGGACACTCAAAGTGCCCCTGACCCCAACTATATCAACATGGTTCAATATTTGACTTTGTTGCAGACAAGGAATAAAAATTATGAGAAAGAGACTCCTGAGAAGGGTAAAGCTGTAGGTGAAACTTCTAACCCTCTCACAATAGAGAAACCTGTTGAAACTATGCCGAAGATACCGAAAGGTGTCTTCAAGAAGACCTTGCATAACCCTAACGCTAGGGTTGCTTCAAACTACTCTATGGTTGAAGATTTAGCTCAAACCCCATGTGCAATGTCAGCTTTAGAGGTGTTACAGAGTTGTCCTGCCCAGCGGGATGCCCTCTTAGCAGCTTTAGGTAGCATGGACTCATCCAGTCTCATGGCGAAATTTCATTTATCTGATGTCAAAATTTGCCTACCTTACCATGTAGCCTTATCAATATATGTCATCCATGGTGGAAAGACCATTGGAAGGGTAGTTGTTGATGAGGGTGCTTCTACATCTGTTATGTCCTTGACCTGTTGGAAAGATCTTGGATCCCCAGAGCTGGTCCCATCAAACACTCTGCTTACTGCTTTTGATGGATGGTCCTTCCGTCTGCATGGTATCCTGTCGGATTTTGAAATTAAGTTGGCAGGAAAAGCAGTTTCTGTTGAGGTAGAAGTGATTGATGCTCCTTTGGACTACAATTTTCTTCTGGGAAGGAACTGGACTTATGCGATGTCCGCTATTGCGTCGATCATTTTTCATGTAGTGGTTTTTCCACATGAGGGCAAGTTGGTTACTATTGATCAACTTGATTATACTCAAAAAGGTCGTTTAGAGTCTAATGAGTCCACTATTCCATTGGTTGATCAGGTCAAACCTGCTGCACAGACCTTAGGGGCTGGAATGTACACATCACTGATGGGCATGTTTGATCTTCCAGCCCCGGTTAATTATATTGGTTCTACTAGTGTGGGGAATTCCATAGCTACGGTTGTCGATAGGACTGATCGTTGGGTTCTCCCATCCCCCCATGAACCAAAAGTGCCCTTATCGGCAGTGGAGGTAGCTTATCAAGCTATCACGCAAGCCACTGTTGATTCCATTCCAGATCCTCTAACAGTCTCAGAAGATCTGGAAGAAGGCTATTTGCCTGCATGGGCGGAAAAATATTTGCACTCTATAGATTGTTTAGACATGGTTTTACCTTCTGATGAAGCCATTTTGGAAGCCATGAGTGGACGTGGTAAGATTTGTGAGGATCTTCATCATCATTCCTATTTTCTTCCAGAACTAAGCAGAATAGAAAATCAAGAATTTCGGTTGAGACTGTCAGAAGATGTTGATATACCTATCAATCCCTTGCCTAGGGATGGAATGTTTGTTGAGGGGAATATGGCAAATATTTCTGCCACCATACCTATTAACATCTCTGCGAACCTTGATATCGTGGAAAATATATATATAGGTGCAAATTGCTCTCCTAAAGAGATTGCTATCAATACTGCCCTGTTTAAGGAATTCTGCGATGTCTTTGCCTGGTCATATGAGGAGATGCCAGGCATAGATCCATCGATTGTTGAACATGAAATCCAAACATATTCTGATGCCAAATCGGTTTGAAAAAACTTAATACCTGTTAACCCGCGCAAAGCGGCGGCTGTGAAGGCTGAAGTTAAAAAGCTATTGAAAGCTGGTTTTATCTATCCCATAGCTTTGACTGAATGGGTATCCAACCCTGTTCCTGTTGATAAGAAGCAAGGGACTATTCGCGTCTGTACAGACTTTAGAGACCTCAATAAAGCCTGTCTTAAGAACAACTATCCCACGTCATTTATAGACCAGATTATAGATGCTTGTGCGGGAAGTGAGGTGTTCTCGTTTATGGATGGTTTCTCCGGATACAATCAAATTCAAATAAAACCGGAAGACCAACATAAAACTGCTTTCATTTGTCCTTGGGGTACCTTCACGTACAAGAAAATGCCCTTTGGATTGAAAAATGCTAGGGCAACCTTTCAACGGGCTATGAACTTTGCTTTCCATGATATTAAAGCCATTGTCAAACCATACCTTGATGATCTGCCTGCACATTCTCGTAAGAGGATTCAACATCCAGATCATTTACGGTTGATTTTTGAGGGATGCAAATATTATAAAATCCGCTTGAATCCCCACAAGTGTGTATTCTATGTTGAGTCAGGAAGATTGCTTGGGTTCATTGTCTCTAGTAGAGTCATCCAGGTGGATCCATTGAAAGTTGAGGCCATTGTAAATCTGCCTCCTCCTCGTTCTATCAGGCAACTTCAAAGCTTGCAAGGTAAGTCTAATTTTCTTCGACGTTTTATTGTTAACTATGCCAAGATTACTAAGGGTTTCATGTGCCTGCTCAAACAGGACACCCCATTTATATGGGATGAAACTACACAACTTGCTTTCGAGGCATTGAAAAAAGCTTTGTTGTCAGCACCTTTATTACATTCGCCAGATTATTCTAGGGATTTTATATTATATATAGCTACGTCTGAGTCGACCATTGGGGTAGTACTAGTCCAGGAGGACGATAAGCTTGTAGAGCATGTTGTTTATTATCTTAGCCGTGCTTTGGCCAGACTTGAACTTAGATACTCCCACGTTGAGAAATTAGCCTTAGCAGTCGTTTATGCTAATCAGAGGTTACGTCACTACATTTTATTGAGGACCACCACAGTAGTGGCGGATGTGAACCCGTTCCAATATGTTTTATCCCGACGGATCATTGGGGGAAAATTTAACAAATGGATAGTCATTCTCCAAGAGTTTGAATTGGATTTCCAGTCCGCTAAGTCTAAGAAGTCCTTCGTTTTTGCTGAACTTATAGCATATTTTCCTACTGAAGAAGATGTATTTGTTGAAGATGACTCTTTCCCAGATGAGCACGTCTTCTTGATATCCACCTCTGATCCTTGGTATGGAGATATTCTTATATATCTCCACACTTTGAAGTATCATGCAGCTTCCTCAAGGGAGGAACGACGTAAATTATGCCTTCATGCGAAGAACTACCTCATCATAGGAGATACCTTATATCGACGAGGGGTAGATTCTGTATTGCGTCGTTGCCTTACCCATGAGGAAGCAGAGATTGTCCTAAATTATTCCCATAGTGGAGCATGTGGGGGTCATTTATTTGGGTTAGCAACGGCCCAGAAGATTTTACGTGCTAGTTATTTATGGCCCACGATCTTTAAAGATTGTGTGGAAGCAGTGAATCGTTGTCATCTGTGTCAGCTTTACACCAGGAAAATGCGGTCACATCCTGCTCTGTTATTTCCTGTTGTCTCGGTAGGCCCCTTCATGAAATGGGGGATTGATTACGTGACATGCAACCCAGCCTCGACTGGGGGGCATAAATACATCATTGTCGTTGTTGACTATTTTACGAAATGGGTAGACGCAATGGCTACTTTTAAAGCCGATGGGGAAACAACAGATTTTTTTGTATTCAATCAGATTATAGCACGATTTAGTATACCCAAAGTGATTGTCACTGACCATGGCAGTCATTTTCAAAATAACATGATGATGGAACTGACTACTATGCTCGGATTCAGACAAGAACATTCATCTTCGTACTATCCACAAGCAAACGGTCAGGTTGAGGCTGTCAACAAAACTTTAAAAACTATCCTTAAACGTACAATTGACGCAGCCCGTTCTAACTGGCACATCATGCTATATCCTGCTCTTTGGGCCTACCGAACTAATGTAAAAATTGCTACGGGTTTCTCCCCTTTCCAACTCATTCATGGAGTGGAAGCAATTACTCCGATTGAATGTGAAATTTTGTCTTTAAAGATAGCTATTCATGTGTTACTTGATACGATAGAGCTTGAGGAATGTCTGGTACATTTAGAACACCTGGATGAACAACGTAGAGATGCGCTGACGACTAACCAAGCTCATAAAAATAGGGTCAAAACTCAGTATGATAAATTGGTCAAACCTCGGGTTTTCTCTGAAGGGGAACTTGTCTTGCTTTGGGACCAAGACAAAGAACCCCTGGGGGCAGGAAAATTCAAGGCCATGTGGTTAGGACCTTATGTCGTGTCGAAAGTTTTAAAGAAGGGCGCATATGAGTTAGTTGATTTTGATGGGAATAAGCTGCCTGAGCCTAGAAATGGGCTCTACCTGAAGAAGTACTATGCTTAGGCTTAGCACTTTTTCTTGTATTTTTATTGTATGTATTTTTATGTACATTAGGTTGTCAGTTTTTTTTTTTATATTATCTGCTGGTTATTGCAGATGTGTTCTGAAAGGTATATAGGGTTCGCTGATGGCGCTAGCCGTCACACTTGTAACCTAGCTTCAGCAAGATGGGTTATTTACTCTCCCTCAGGACAGCTTGTTGCCACGGGAGGTGCTTGTTTAGGTCCTGCTTCTAATAATGTTGCTGAGTATAGGGCTGTAATTGAGCTCCTATGGGATGCTTTGTCACGTGGTATCACCCAACTTGAAGTTCGTCTAGACTCTCAGTTGGTGGCCTCCTAGCTCAATCGAGCTTATCAGGTACGAAATCCTATTCTATTATGTCAGTTCATGCAAATTCGGTTACTGGAAAGAAATTTTGAAGTTATTATATTCGATCACATTCCACAAAATTAGAATCAATTGACTGATGCATATGCTAATTACATTTTAGATTGGCATATAACACACATTTCATAAATATATATAGCACACATATAAAAAAAATTGTAAATAAACCGCCAACAGCAACAATATATATATATATATGTAAAATATCTATTCATAGATAGGTCAAGTCTGATCCTCAGATCCCGTCATATACAAAATATACAAACATGTGGGTCATAGTCCATCAAAATGTCCTAGATCTATGCAGGACCTCCTTGGTCACTTGGACCACCTTGGTCCCCATGGTCCCTCTATACTCTGGCTTCCTTAGCCTCTTCAGCTTTGGCAGCCTCCACAGCCTCTATATATACAAGCACCGCTCTGACCACTCGCCTGAAAAGACGTAACTAGACCGGTGGAACTCCAACAACAAACTCCTGCATGGCAGTCGGAATATGCTCTATCCGCAAGGTAGGTACTCTTTGGGTCAGCCTGGCCAGCTTCCCCTCTAGCACCCTGATCAGTCCTGGGTCTTTGCCTATGACAGGACGAACAAACATGCGTTGATGTCCCTTAGGGCGGACCAATCCAATATCTACATTTTGATACATTTATAGGATTAAGACTTGTACATATGTATATATCTATCATTCTAAAATTCATAAAAATTTGAAAAATGACAAAAATTAAAAAATTATTTACCTAGCTCTCCCCATCCTCCTCCTGAAGGTAGGACAATGTCTGGGTGGGCCTTGAAAGTCCATGCCGGCATATGGAAACTGCTCCAGTTCCGGTAGTTGTCATTCCGACCAGGTATAGAAATCATCATCATATACACTATGTACTGTGTCTCCTCCCCCTTGACGGACGAAGATGTCTCCCCACCTGCTCAGCCTCGGCTGATGTGGAGATCGGACCGGTAGAGGTATGGCAGGGCTCAACGTTGGTACTCTCTCAAAGAAGAAGGCAACTAATATGCTTGCATAACCAAAGTTCTTTCGCCTTCCTCTTTTTCAATCGGACAGTTGTCTTTTCATGATAGGGACAACTCCCGAACACCAATCATAGAGAGCACAATGAAAACAGTCCACTGCCAGCCTCATTTGGTTCCGTGTAGCCAAATGCAAAGAAGAGGATCCTGAAATCCTCACGATGGTGCTTGCAAGTACCTGTAGAGTAAAGTCATGGATATGTACAATAGGGACACAACTCCCTCTCTTTTGAGTACCCGGTGTGCAAAACACATCTATGTAGTTCTGAACACTTGAAGGGTCACCGCCTTGGCCAGTGCCCTCTAAGTAAACCGGTGCTCCTTGATGTGTCAGACCGATGATGAAATACATGTCCACAGTAGTAATCTCCAAGGTTTCACCCTGTAGGTTGAACATCCCCAAATCATGATCCCAATAATTTATCATGAACTCAAGTAGGTGGACATTGGCCCGCATGGGTGATGTACAAAAGAATTTTAGTAGCCCACTTGTTCGCAATGCATGTATAGTGGGCGCACTTTGAAGTGCTGCTTGGTCCATTACTTCATGCTCCCGTTCCCTCCATTCCAGAACCATCTTTTCACCTAGCAAAACAAGTAATTTGATTCAGTAATTTCATAGAAAAATTCTAATTTTTTTGATCATATTTAGCTTTTTATCCTTCACGCAGTACATGCGACTGTCTAGTTAGACATGTCGCATACTGTACACGACTGTTTATATAGGAAACTCACTTACAGAACGTGTATACGTGAGTTTTCACATTCGCAACCTGTGTACGCGCCATGACATGCTCCAGGATACTTTTAAACATGAAATTCGGACTCTAAATTAATAATTGCTAGGATCAAAATGAAGAGCTCAAGGTGTAGGCTTACCTGCAACTTGTAGAATTTGATTTCGTCGATTGGATTGTCCACAATGATCGAACAAAGGTAGAGGGAAGAACTTGCTTTTTATGGCTAAAATTTTCAAATGGTGAGTTTTGTTTTGATTTTCAACTTTTTATAGAAATTTTTATTTCTGTAAGTGGGTTTTTTCTATAGTTTGAAAATCCATTCAACTAATACCATATTTCTTTTTGCTTTGAAACAGGTTTTCCACCATTATCAAGTGTTGTCGCTCCAATAGGGTGGTTTTGTCATTTCCAATACATTTTGGCATCTTTATTCAATCCACATTAACCTTAGCATTCAACATTTTTCCATGGACTATGGTATTATAAACTATTAGTTCCCTGTTTTTACCATTGTTCTTCCGTGGATAGGACCCTTTTTTCATGAGTATCTTCCTTTCAAGCCTATGTTGTTCTTTGGTACTCATGCCGCAACTGTTTCAAGAACAGGGGTATCCTCTTAGCTATTTTTCACGCCAAATAGAGCTTCTTTTGAATATCTTTTTACAAGCTATCCCTTTATAGGACTCCCCACCCTTATGGAGTTTCTTTAGGCCCAGGTCTGACTCCTTCAAAACAGACTTGACTGCCGAGTTAACTCGTCCATTCAAGCTCATTAAGAATATGTGAACGGGCATCCGCATTGGTGGTAGGTTATCTCTTTCTCGAACCATGCAGAATAATACGAGAAAGGATCGCTCTCTTTTCTTTTGAATTGAGAAGAGTATTCTCAGGTATAGGTTTATCACTTTTCCGGACCTGAGGAACTAATTTACGGAAAAGGAACACCCGGTATGAGCTTAGTTTTCTCTTTTTCGTGCTCTGGACCTAAACATGAAAAAGATTCCGAGTGTACTTTGTGTCTTTGTCATGCTCGTTAAACACTTAAGAACAAAGCAACGAGTTTATTGTTGTAAGTCCCATTTCTCGTAATCAAATGGATCTTTCTGAGTGATCTTGCTTTCCTTCACACTCGTAAAACTCAAGCTATTTTATGTTGTTTTGGAAGGAACGTTGGGTAGGTGGTAATTTAACCTTTTTCGGACCTCCCTGACTAAGTACGAAAAAGGTTCACCTTTTCTTCTACGGAAGTTAAGAGAGTTCTTCTGTGGTATGTTTTATACTTTTTCGGCCTCAGGAGACTAAATTGGACGAAAAAGGACCCCCCTGGAGTCTTCTTTGGAGTTTTCAGACTCTCTAAATGTGAAAACACCAACTGAGCATGTACTAGTTCAGGCTCATTAAATCCACGAATCAGTGACATTATCAAGCATTATTTTCCCGTCTCTTCAAGCTTGTTGAAAAATGAAGAGGGATCCGAGTTAACTTTCCTAGACTCGTTAAAATTTAACATGGAAGGTAAGGAATAAGTTTTCTCTTGTTTTCAGTAGTGGCAGCATGCCCTCCTTGAACATAGCACTCTTTGTCTTTTCCGATATCCATGTTTCAGTAATCACTTTTGTTCAGCTATTACTTTGAGTTTCCTACTCCTCCTCTTGTTCGTTATACCTGGGGAATTTGATCATGTCTCCTACATGACAGATAAGTCTAGTTTTTCTATCTATAAGTTAACTGCTGCCTTGGGTCATCTCTGTGTCGTGCTCATTGTTCAAGGATTTCACCCAATGTTTGATCTATAGCCTGATCCCATCATTATTATATCTGTTATCTACTGTGTCTCCCTTCTGTTACCCAGTTCCTAGTCACTCTAGTACTAGGAACGAATGAGCGGTTCAAGATGGCTCAATCACACTTGCATGCCCCATTAATTTTAATTAACTTTCCCTTCTACAATATTTCATTTCGTTTTGTTGCCACTAATTGTACTCAATTTCATCGACACTTCTCCATAGATATAGGTAGATGTAGCATCAATATTCTCTATGAACAAAATTCCAATCATGAGAATTCATGATAAGACAATTAAAAAATGCATGCACTTATAGACAAGCACTAGCCACTAAGTGGCTTATCTTCCTTGTTTCTAATATGGCATTGAATTTAGTTTTTTATTTTTCGATATTTTTTATTATTAAGATAAAAGTGACTTTATGGAGAAGTCAACAGTTATGAGAAAGTCAAGCTTTAAGATAGTTTGTATGAATAATATGATAATTCTCAATTTAAAAGTAAATATAATAACAATTATGGATTTTATGAAAATAAACATTTATATTAAAACCAAAGTATTATTTGTGAACTTTTTATATTAAAACTTTACTTTGTGAAATCATTTTTAATAATTTTATAAGTATTCTTTTAGATATTTTAAGATTAAGAATACATATACTAGATGGTGGATGATTATTAATATATAGGATAAAAAATTACAAAATCATTGTAACATTTGAATGTTAAAATACAAAACCATCTTACCTTATTAAATGGGTAAAGTGAGATTTTTGTGGAAGTTATTGTTCCTTGTTTATAGAGATTTTTTTTGCAAGTTGACCACTAGATGTTTTTGTGAAAATTGGGTAATGGTGCTCCAATGTGACAAGCGCATTGATACTTTGAATACAAGAATGTACTAGTGCTCCATGAACTTCCTCCATATATATGCTTTAAAATTGCATGTATGTATCACTTCAATCCCTTGTTTACACTCCTAACAATTAAAGAATGCTTTGTAGTCATCTTGACTTTACAAAAATATGTTGAATGGTATATGTTCCCACTTCTATAGAATATTCCATACACACCACAAAACTTTTATCCGATATAAATAAGGAGACGCAACACCTTTACAACCTTAATATAATAGTAATTTAAATTTTAAATTAAAATACACCTATGCAATGTAAATGGAATTTAAATTTTAAATTGTAATGTAATTGAATTTTAAATTTTGATTATGCAATTGTAATGTAATTGAAATTGAACTTTTAAATTGTAACTACACATTGAATTTTCAATTGAAATTACACATTGAATTTGAAATTTTCATTTTAAAATTTTAAATTGTAATTGAATTGCAATGTGTAAATTGTAATTGAATTGTAATATATAGACTTAATGTAATTGTAATTTAAAATTTAAATTGTAATGCAATTGAATTTTGAATTTGGAACCGTAATGTAATTAAAATTGAACTTTTAAATTGTAACTACACATTGAATTTTCAATTGAAATTCCACATTAAATTTGAATTTGTAATTGAATTGCAACGTGTAAATTGTAATTGAATTGTAATGTAATTGCAATTTAAATTTTAAATTTTAATGTAATTGAATTTTAAATTTTGAATTTGCAATTGTAATGTAATTGAAATTGAACTTTTATATTATAGTTATACATTAAATTTTCAATTGAACAGACAAAATATTTATAACTATAATTACTATATCTAGATGTAATATAAAAGATGATCGATTTTACATCAATACAAAGTACACATAAAGGTCAATATGATAAAATATACTTTAAAACAATCCATATATTTCAAATAATAAAAGTCCATATATGTACATATATAAGATAATTTCCAAAACATGAAAATGTATACATCATCAAGTCAATGGACGTTACCACCACCAGTCCCTTGATCAACCTTGTGACCGCCATCACTTACAGTAGACCTCCGGCCTTGAGGTGGTAAAATATCAAAGAAGGCCTGGATCTCAACATACTGTAAAAGTAAAAATTGTGAACTCTGTAAGTTGGTTAGATTTTGACCAATGTATAATATTCAACAAGAAGTGAACTTTTTTAATGGATGGATGTGAAACTCACTTGAATCAAGTCAATGGTGATATTTGGTATGTGGGTCATATCCTAGGTCGATGGGTCGTCATTAGGACTACGTGGACGATATGCATCCCAATCATTTGAGAAAGTGATGACAACATTGACGCCCACCTGTAGCAATGCCTATGTAAGATGCCATTACATGTAATAAGTTAAAAATTATTAATAATTAAAACTAAAACATAAAGTATAAATTGAAATTACTAAATGTGAATTGAATTGGAACATAAGTTAAAGCTACCTCTATGTCTAGGTCTGGCTGGTCAGGACCTTGATAGTCCTCCTTTGTATCATCCCTAGCAATGACCTTGCCTCTACCCTCGACGACTAGGTCCAACTAGTCAGGAACTTGGTGGTCCTCATGTGTATGATTCCATTTTTTCAGGTATTTCTTGTTTTTGGGGTAGCAGGGTCCGTCAAAAGTATGCCGAGTGGGTACTCGTTGGATGCGGAATTTAATTCCGCATCCAACGAGCTCTCCCGATCGAAATTTGAGTAAAAACACAGGGAGATATGTCAAAAATACAAACAAAAAAGTAGTTTTTTTATTTTCTTCCACCAAAATTAATAAATATTATTTTATTATTTTAACTATTATTTTATTAGTTCATTTTAGGAGGCCCATTTTGAGTTGAAATTTCCTCTAATGCATTTATGTAGAAGAAATTGGAAAACTAGGGTTTCCTGTTCCGGGAGCTTCCCTCCACTATTTTCAGAAAAGGAGTACATTGGGAGGCTTGCCTTTAATAGGCCCATATTTCTATCCAATAAAAAGTTTGAAATTCCAAGTTTTGAAAATTAGGGTTTCTTTGACAAACCCTAGATCATCCAGCTTCGGAACCAGCATGGAAACCTCAAATCGGTAAGATCTAAATTTTTGCTATTTACATTTGAGGTTCTCATTTCAAAATGACTAATCACACCAGCTTGATTAAAAGCTTGGTGAACCTGACAACTTCCAAGCATGGAAGTATGGAATCTCACTGGTTCTTGAAGAAAATAAATTGGACACGTACATAAGTGGATAGGTTCCAGTTCCAGAGGGAGATGAGGCTAAAGCCTTACACAAGAAGAACTTGGTCAAGGCCAAGAGGATTATTATTGATTCTATCAAGGATTACCTCATACCACAAGTGTATTCCCTAAAGACACCTAAAGAGATGTTTTATTCCTTGACCAAGCTATTTGAAGGGAAGAATATAAATCGGAAGAAGTATAGGAACTCTGTGATCCTTGAAGAAATTGACATAGATCAATATTTCAGTAAAGAAGTTATAAGAGCCAGAGGGAGATGAGGCTAAGGCTAGAGCCAAGAGATTCATTACAAATTTTATTAAATATAATCTCATTCCTCATGTGTCATCCTTGAAGACGCCAAAGGAAGTGTTTGATGCTATGACGAAGCAATCAAAGAAGAATGAGATATTGTTATAACCACCTTGAATGGCCTCCCGGGAGCACAGGATTCATTCATTCGAGGAATGTGTGCTAGAAGGAATTGATTACCTTCAGCAGACTCTAGGAAGATCGCACACAAGAAGAAGCTCGACTCATAAGAAGAGAAGAGAAAATAGGAGCAATTGAATATCAATCTCTCATGATCCAAAGAATATCGCTCAAGCGATGAGGAATACAAAGGACTCAACTCTTGAAGAGCCTCTTATCCATCTTAGCATTTGGATAAGAAATGACGTTGTTACAAATGAAGAAGATGATGAAGCTGAAGGATCAAGAAGGATTCTACCCATGAAATAAATAAAGATAAGTACTCAATTTTCATTTCATGATATTATTTTGTTATGCATTTGTTTATATTAAGTTGATTTGTTATGCATGATAGAATGTTTACATTAATGACAATATACTACAAATATGCATGTGATGGGTAAGTATCCCATGGTGCTATACAACTCTCCATTGCTACTTATCTAGAATGAAACCTCTTTGTTGACATATTGGATCAATGCATAATCTCAATGATGTCATGGTAGAGATGGAAGGCATTTAGAAAGTTTCCGTGAGATATGGATGAATGTTGTATTGGATAAAATAGTTGCATGATTATATCTTTATGCATAATAATTTTCCATTATGAATATTCCCTATGAAATGTTTCTAACCATACAACTAATGCATTTGACTTGTAGGAAAGATCGCTTACAATCGCCTACAAGAAAAGAAGGATGAGACTTGTTCCGAAGAACAAGCGATGACAATTCGAGAAATAATCCAAGATCAAGAATAATATGATGATACTTTCAAATAAAGAAGGAGGTCTCAGACACAATGCATTTATGTGACACTGTTGAGTGACATCATTGATGCATAACCTTCAAGCTATGAAGAAGTAGCCCAGAAAAAAGGGAAGGAGAGTACCAATTCAAGAAGAATGATGTCTAGGATGCGATGTCGAGACCTAAAGGGAAGTCCGTAGTATCTTCCATATGGATATACAAAATCCAGCATGCAGTAGATGGAAACATCATGGGATACAAGGGAAGATTCGTAGCACAGGTGCTTCTCATAAAAAGAAGGCATAGAATACGAAGAGACATTTTCAGCCAGTGGGAGTTGAGACACATGACAAGTAGACTCATGTGTGAAAATTAAAGAAGGACTTGTACGAGATAAAAAGGCACCCATGGGATAACACATACAAAAGGAGCTTGAATATCACCTAGAGTGATGAAGATATTAACCTTTGATACAAGGTTGAAGATGAAATCCTATAGAGGATGACAAGCTCATAGATGGGTGCAAGAAGAACTTTTGAAAAGGTTCAAAATAGAGGATCTTGGCATCCAGTGACCCTAGATGGATACATAGAATATTAATAGCAGAGGAAGCTAATTGTCACTCCAGTACTAAATGTTTCAATACATAGAGTATGAAAGGCAGCGGTAGAATGATGTTTCACTTTAGAGGGAGTGACTGCGGGAGATCCTGAGGTTCGACATAGTACGATAGAATGGACAGATTATTGATGGCTCTAGGATTTATTGAGAGTAAAGCGGACTCCAAGCTTTGCTCCAAGGTTGAAGGCAGAAGACTAGTGATGCTCGTATTATATGTTGATGACCTGTTCCTGACAGGAAAAGAGGAACTCATTAAACATGCAAGAAGGAGACGTGCTGCCAAGTTCGAGTGAAAGGACTTGGGAATGATGCACTACTTTCTAGGCATGGAGGCATGGCAGAGTACGGATGGAATCTCCCTTGGACAAGGGAAGTATGCATTGGATATCCTAAAGAGGTTCAGGATGATGAACTGCAAGTCCATGGCGACACCTATGGCATTGAACTTGAAGCTATTGAGTGATGCTTCATCAGAGTCGGTTGATGCTACGATGTATTGTCAAATGATTGGGTCATTGATGTACCTGAAAAACATGAGACCATATATTTTATTTGTTGTGAACACATTGAGCCAGTTCCTGAAGGATCCGATACATGTTCACATGATTGCTGCAAAGCATATTCTGAGGTACCTGAAGGGTACAGTTGACTATGGGATCAAATATGAAGCGAATCAGAAGATTAACCAACATGGTTATGTGGATCCTGATTGGGCAGGAAGTGCCATTGATAGGAAGATCATTTTGGGGTGCTGCTTCAGTATGGGATTAGGTGTGATCTCTTGGTTTAGCAGGAAGCAGTCCTACGTGGAATTGAGTACAGATGAAGCAGAAGAGGAGTAGTGAAGCTCCAATATGTGATCTAGATCGAGATCTCTCGAAAGAGGGAGTGATGAGTTCTAGCATAGCCAGTGAGGCAGGTTGTCTGAGCATAAAATCCTAGCGAAACTCATAGGTTACTTAGACGTAAACTATACTGTAGGTTGTCCTTGGATGTAATCAGTACTGCCAAATCTCACAGGTTATCCTTGGATGTAATTAGCCCTGATGTGATTCTATGCCAGAAATGACCAAAGTGAAGTTTAAGTATTTCAGAGAGAAGCTTGGCGTTCTTTAGATTGAGGTTCCTTAAAAGGGGAATTCATGAGTCTCAGAGCCTTTCTGACATGGTGGTAGGCAGGGCCTCCCATGGTCAGATGTAAGTGTAGAGCCTTTCTAACATGGTGGTAGGCGGGGCCTCCAATGGTCAGATGTAAGTGCAGTTCCTTTCTGACATGGTGGTAGGATTGGTTCCTCCCATGGTCAGATATAAGTGTCATGCCTTTCTGACATGGTGGTAGGATTGGTTCCTCCCATGGTCAGATGTAAGTGCTGATCCTTTCCCCGGATGGTAGTAGGTATGTCCTACCATGCCGACGGATGTAAGTGCAGAGAATTTCCCTGGATGGTAGTAGGTGTGTCCTACCATGCCAGTGGATGTAATTGCTGGAGCCTTTCCCTAGATGGTAGTAGGTGTGTCCTACCATGACGGTTGATGTAAGTGCTGGGGCCTTTCCCTGGATGGTAGTAGGTTTGTCCTACCATGCCAGTGGATGTAAGTGTTGGAGCCTTTCCCCGGATGGTATCAGATGTTTCCTACCATGTCATTCGATGTAAGTGTTGGGGCCTTTCCCCGAATGGTAGTAGGTGTGTCCTACAATGTCAGTGGATGTAAGTGTTGGAGACTTTCCCGGATGGTATTAGGTGTGTCCTACCATTCTGGTGGATGTAAATGCTGGAGCCTTTCTCGGATGGTAGTAGGTGTGTCCTACCATGCCGATGATATAAGTGCTGAATAAGAACACCTACATGGAGGCTAGGCCTACAACCAACATGAAAAAGGGTTGTCTCTGTAGAACTTCCTATGACGAGTAGAATTGAGATGTATCACCATTTTCTCGAGATAATACATTTTCTAGAGATAGTGAGAGCAGTGATGATGATGATGATCCAACTTTGAGGACGATCCAGTGATTTTGTTGATATAGCTTTGATGATGATCCAACTTTGATGATGATCATGTGATGAAGACTTGTGCTGATGAACTGTGTCAAGTGAATACCTTCCTAGTTAAGAGGGACTGTTGATGTATTTGTAAGTTCAGAATGTATTCACTTGTATACCTTACATTGTATTTCATTGTACCCTGATGTTCCTATCAGAAGAATCATTAATATAATAAATTCATGTAAAGTCATAGAGGTTAACCCTTCATTGTAAGTCAGGTCAATAGTCCCCACAGTTGAGGGGTACTAGGTTTATTAGACTCTCCTAGTGATGTTGGCCCTGGTAAGTGATTGTCAAGTGGAAAACTAGTATAAATAGAGAGTGAGACTCTCTATTTGAAACACACACTCAATTGTAGCACATGAGTGACAGAAGAGGATCTTGCACAAGTGAGAGAGAGAACAGCTGTCGAAGATCATCTTTGTTTTTTTGGGTTTTACTTTTTCCATTGGTGCTCATTCTATCTCTGAGGAAGTTGTGGGGTTTTCTCCTTTATGGTTTCCCCGAGGAAAACTCTTTGTGTCTCTTGTCTCTTGTGATTATTGTTGCGAATGTTATTCTCTTAGATAATATCCTAGATCATATTGATTAAATGATAAAAATATAGCAGTCTAGATGTCTCTCCTTGCACAACGAAAATAGCAATGCCCATGACAGTGAGAAGCGAGTTTGCAATCCTCTACCCGACATCTGTAGCAAGTTGGGATGACTGGGCTATGTCCTCTGGCCTCATAATAATATTGTTTGGAATCGGTACCAACCTCAGAGGGGGTGGCAGGAAAGCTGGGTATCTGTGAGCTCCAAGACATTGGTAGATGCATCCCCTACCAACACCAAATAATTCAGATGTAGTGTTGGTGTAGTTCGGGTGCATCCATAGAACAAATTCTGCATATATATGTTTTGCAAAGTTTCAAGGGACTTGTTCATGGTGGGGGAACATGTCCCATGCTCCAATAAATCTATCATAAACATATGGTGTCGCAGCCTCGAGCTTAAACTCTATGAGTCTAAGCGGTTTACCGGTAATATGATTAGGAGGGATGTTGAACAAAGTTCCCTTGACGTCATGGAATCTTGTGGCAAATTTCATCGATTTCCATTTATCAGGACCCATAACATCCTCTCTTTTCCTCTGGCATGCAAGATTCCAGATGTCACTAAGAGGTCCCACTATCTTATAAAGGGACAACAGATCATCAAATACTGATAAAATCATAAACAACGAACGTCTAGTAGGAGAATCCTCTGTGAGTGTACACACACATGATTGCACCCGGTAATGCTGGGTGGTAATATCAGCAAGGGTAATACGAGTGACCTAATCATCATAATATCCTTTGGGGGCACCTGCGATCCAAACAAAAGCACAAATGTCAGTCAAAATATACATTATAACTTGCAAGGAAATTGAATGCATTCTATATTAAAAATTTATTGAAAATGTATCTAAAAAAATAAATACGCACTTAATGTACCTGTCACATGCACCAATTTGCAAAACAAATTATTTTATTGAGGAACGTTATGTTATATTTTATGTTAAAGTTTGTAATTAATGAGCAAGAGGGGTCAAGGATAATTTAATGTATTGTAGAATATTTTATTATTAAAGAAATAAAAGATGAGACAACAGCTTAAGGAAGCTGTTAAATAACTGTTTACTGGTCACTTGGTGGAGGAGACTGGGTTGAGAGCATATTGACAAGTGGCAGCATCCTCAAACTACTTCTAGCTGTTACAGGTGGCAAATTCCCTATATTTGTGGTCAAGATTCCCCAAGAAAGTGGAACAGGAGCATGTGGCTCATTAAGTAAAAACGGACCCAAAAGACCTAGGCATGCTAATAAAACTTCCCATTGAAGACAACTGAGGCTGCTCATTTTGAATGGGTGATCATTCTGAGTGAATGAAGTGCACATGAGAAATTTGATGGAGGGTACTAGTTGAAGTGATTTTGAGGGGATAAGTGTTGAAGATTGAACTTGTGCAGCTATTCTAAGCTGAAGTTCTTACTGCTGTAAGCAGGACTGAGTTACTACTGAATACTCAGTAGAGTTGCATAGGACCTCAAGACTACATCTCTCACCCAGTACTCTACTAGGAGGACCAAGAGACAGGCGAGGGGGTCCTGAGAAATTGCAGACTAGCTTTTCTCCAGGAGTTAGTTGGGAGGAACAACCTCCTTAAGTTATTGTCACCTCATCTATTTGACAGGCTCTACTTGTTTAGGTTCAGATATTATTTTATTTACTATTTCAGAAAATTTTAAGAGTTTATTAAGATTAGTATATTGTTATTTTATCGTTGTTAATAAAAAGGGAAGAACATTTGTTTTTACTGTGAAAGTTAGTAATTAGTTAGATTATGATAAAACAATAGAGATATTGGTAAGTTAAATGATAGATAGGAAAATTACCAAACTGTATTTTTCCATGCCTTTTACAAGGCAGTACTCTAGTACAGCTGGCATGTTTAATTTAGATAAGTAGATTTCAATAACTTGAATGCAGATGTAAATAAATTACTTCTACAGTTTTTTATGTAATTTAATTACAGAAGTGTAGCTGTACTTGTACTGTCTACTAAAAGTATCTAAATTATCTAACTACAGGTAAGGACTAAATTTAAATGATAAGCACCGGTATGTTTAATATTTACAAAATCAAACTAGTAAAACACATAATATAAATTTAATAAATAAATTTAAATAAATAGTATAAGAACAGTAAAATATTTACTTAGGGTTTAACCTAGTACATAATATTATTTAGGTTATTTAACTACTTAGATAGTCATATATTTAAACTAGGTTTACTGTAAACAAAAGGTATTAATGTTACAAACATCTAGAAATATCTAGGGTTTGAAAGAGATAAGTATGATCACTCTAGGGTAAAAATTTACATTTTATTTTATAATACAAAAACCTAGCAGAGCTTTTCCAGATTTGACTACAATAATAAATAATTTTATTGATAGCAAAATAATTACAGAACTACAGATTATTCAAATATAATCTTTAACAAGAAACATAATATCTTATTTATCTAGTAACTCTGTACATCGAAGGAGTAAATAACAATAAATATTTACCATAAACCATTTATACCTAAAATTCAACCAACTTGAAATAATGTTGTAAACAACACTAAGCTGAAACGAAATTGAACAAGTATAGTGTCCTGTGGCCTTTTATATTATCGATCAAGGCTTTAAAGCTTGACCAAAATGACTTCTTTAAGTCTAAACAAAAGTCACAAAAACCAAAATATTACAACTATAATTAACAGCAGTGAAAAACCCTTCATATGTTTCGAGAAATGTTAAAATTATGGCCATTTATTTTCTATAAAAACCAAATTACATATTCAAGAAACCACCCAGTGGTTGGACAGTACAGTCATGACTTAAAGCCGAATATCAAAATTTATTATCATCTATATCATTCCAGGCCGAGAAGGCTCAAACAAAAACCATGAAGCTGTAACGGCCTTAACATTTCCTTACAACAGCCCTTAGGGCTTTAAAATTTATAAAAAAAAAGAACAATAGCATAACGATTAACCGTGGCTGAGCCATAAACCATCACGACGGTGCTTCTATTTTTCTTTCCACCATACTTGTGCAAGAAAAACCCTCAGATGTCACCGGGGCTTACCAGGAGAACGCGTTGCTGAAAACTAAGAGTAGTTTTTCGTCCAGCTTCAAATCCAAGTCTGGAGAAACCTGCACAAAATAGTGTTGTTTTCTTAAAACCTCAATGAAAACCCTGTAAATTACTAAACTGAAGAAATTTAGGCATTTTACTTGATAATCTGAGTAGTGGCAAATTCGTGGAAGCCACCCAAGCCAACTCGATGGCACCTTGAAGAAGGTAAGCATTGGAAATGTGTTTGCGCAGAGTGCAACAAGACCCTAAGCCATGAACTGGAGGGGATAGAAACCACGAGGAGGAAGCAAACAAGTAAGAGGTAGATGCAACTCTTCACCTTAGAAATTATGTCCACCTTGCACAGTAAACAAACCCCCCCTCAGTAACCCAAGACGACGGAAAAACCAATTCAACACTCAAATGCCTCTTCGGCAGTCAACAGGCCTCTAAACAACAACATATTATCAACCCTACACAAGTTTGCAGAGGTATGGAGGATGGGTGCTTATCTCTGTGGAAGTTTAAGCAAAAACCATGGCGGCCACGAGCTCTTAGCTCGGCTTCTCCTCAACAAAAGAAAACCCTTACAACGCGAAGATAGGATTTGGACATCTTTTATTGAAAGTCAACAAAACCTAGTGGCTTAATCACCTACCATGTGTCCCTAATGATTTCACAATCGTGGGTTTGAAACCATAGTCGATTTCCAATCTGCAATAAATCATTGTGAAGCAAGTCAAAAACCATATCAATGATATGTTTTCATTGCCAATAATGTTATTATTCTTGGTTGTGTCGATTTCCTAGTTTTAAAACCATAGGATAAATAAAAATGGTTTTTCTTTTATTTATTATTGTCTACTAGACAAGTTACGACAATCACTTTCTAACTATGTTTGTAGAATATAAATAAAGGACTATACTTATAATAGTAAACATCATTGAAAGAGGTAATCTACT
Source organism: Pseudotsuga menziesii (assembly GCA_001517045.1). Taxonomy (NCBI): domain Eukaryota; kingdom Viridiplantae; phylum Streptophyta; class Pinopsida; order Pinales; family Pinaceae; genus Pseudotsuga; species Pseudotsuga menziesii. The sequence continues at coordinate 669,805 of LPNX011100034.1, forward strand.
CCTCCCTTGAAGTATTTCACATAGATATTGGAGATTGAGAGTAATTTGTATAACTATAGCTCAAACAATTATAAGATCTTCTCTAATACATACGATGACAACAATATTTTAAGGAATTTGCAATTTATAACAATTGTAATTGGAAGTGTAATTAAAGCTAGGTGGATATACTAGGGAATGAGGTGAGAAGACACGGGTAATAGGAGTGACCTAATCATCATAATATCCTTTGGGGGCACCTACGATCCAAAAAAAAACACAAATGTCAGTCAAAATATACATTATAACTTGCAAGGAAATTGAATGCATTCTATATTAAAAATTTATTGAAAATGTATCTAAAAAAATAAATATGCACTTAATGTACCTGTGTCCTAGCGCACCTCCTCCTCCTTAGGATCTGGACGTATATCGTCGGGATGAATCAATGCACTACCTCTCCTACTATTGTCACCAATGGAAATTGACCCTAGTGTGGCCTCATGCCTCGATGAACGAGAACGCTGATGATCCACACCCCATGGGGCCACCTCAGATTCTCTATTGCTATGTCGAGCATGGAGCGATGAACCTCTCTGGAGAAGGCGTTGCATCACATTCCATTGTGACACACTTAATCACTTTTATATTCATTAAAATTAGGAGCACGTGCTAAGTATAATCAATTACATCAAATCATTAACATAGGAAAATAATTACTTTAATGAACTTGATACTAAGTTATTTTAACACAGGAGAATCATGCTAAGTATAACATAGGAGAATCATTATTTTATATATATTTGAATCTGATTTATTGATCCTATTGATTATTTGGTTTATTATATTTGTAATTTGCAATTGAAATTTCAATTTGCAAATGAAATTGCAAATTGCAATTGAAATTAAAATTTTAATTTGAAAGTTCAATTTCAAAGGTTTTCAAATGTAATTTCTTTTGGAATGTTATCGGTTCTTGTTACATGGTTATATAACCTTATTGAAATTTATTAAAGAAAATAGGCAATGTTTATGTTGTTGATTTTATTGTCTAATGTGTTTTTTTTAATATTCATGGCATTCTCAGAGGATTGATAAAAATCCGACAACATTTCTGCTTGCCAATACACATTTTAAAATAAAACAGCAGCTGTTGGTTGATATAATTGTAAATATTTAAAACTTGAATAAATACATAAAACTTAATTTTAAAATTTAAAACATATTTAACCTAATGTAATTGGTTTTGTTACACCTGTTTTCACTCGGTGTTTTGAATTAGTTTTCACATGGTTCTTGGTAATTGATAGGTTCATATGTATAAAAAATTAGGTTTTAGTGGTTTTTTTCTACACAATTTTGTTAAATTTATTGAAAAAAAGCCCGACAACATTTATGTTGCAGGTTTTATTTCCAAATGTGTAATCTAACAATATTTATGTTTTCCAATACACATTTAGAAATAAAACTGGCATTATAAATGCTACATGCCAATATAAACTTAGAAAAAACAAACAATAAATAAAATTGATTTAAAAAACAAAAAACCAAGGTTTTTGGTCCACATACCTGGTGGAATTGATGACATGGTTTGCTAAGGTGGTTTGGTGAGGTAGTGCATTGATGGAGTGTGTTTAATCCTCAGTCTAACTCCTTGTTCAGTCACTGTCAGTGTTGCAAATGAGCCCGAGCTCGCCCACGGGATCCGCTTTTTTTTTTTTAATTTTGTTTCAACAACTCAATCGAGCAATACCTTGAACGAGGGTTTAACCCAACTGTCGATCGAGGTTTCAGTAGCTGAATTGAGGTCTAGGTTAAAACCTCGATCAAAGTATTTCTAAAACCTCGATCGAGGTATTTTTAATCCCTCGATCGAGTGTTTAAAAATACCTCAATTGAGGGTCTTCTTCCCATATTTTTGGTGCCCCGCTTGCCAAAAATGTGAAGCACATTCATTGAATCACCCATAATCATCTCATTTATTTCCCTTAGAACCTAAAAATTCATGTCACTAATCACAAAACCCTCTAACTATCACATTTTGATAGAGTATCTGAAAGTATTCCAATTTACTTTTTTTATATGTTATTTTACTTTAGTTTTTTTATATTTTTCCTATAATTTGTCATACATAGTAGAATAATATGTATAACTTACCAAACTGTTTACAACTTTCTTAATGATTACTGTGATATAAAATAATAACAATGTAGAAAGACAATCACATAAGAGGAACAAGTGTTAATTAGCTTTTTTTAAATAGGAAATTACAAGCTAAACCCATGGGAAAATACATAGTTTTATATTTTAAAAGTTTCATATTTTTCCTATAATTTGTCATACATAGTAGAATAATATGTATAACTTACCAAACTATTTACAACTTTCTTAATGATTACTGTGATATAAAATAATAACAATGTAGAAAGACAATCACATAAGAGGAACAAGTGTTAATTAGCTTTTTTTAAATAGGCAATTACAAGCTAAACCCATGGGAAAATACCACGAGTTACCCAAAACCATTGGCACATAACCCACTAACACTAAACCTATTATTAACCAAATCAAGGTAATCTTTAATCACTTTATAACTAAACCAAATCAAGGTAATTTGTACTCACTTTATAACTAAGTCAATGTTAACCTAACACAATGCAATGACAACTATAAAGGTACTTGTGGAACTCTACTCATAACTCATCTCTCTTTCTTTATGTAATCATCCACTTTAATTGTCAAATTAATTCAATGTAACAATCTTATAGTACAACTACGTTCCATAAATATTAATATATTATTGGTGGTAGTTCATTCGCTATAAATTAAACATGTAGGGTTTACTAAAGAAACCAACCCCACTAACCTCCAATCTTCAATTTATTCTTAAAATGATATTTAATTTAATGAGGTAAATAATATTATCTCCATATTAAAATCTTCACACACACACACACACATTTATAAGAAATCATGCATGCATGCACTACTTTGCATTAACATGTAGATTCACTATGATTATCTATCACATTTTATATGTTACTGCATTAATCTTGCACATGCATCATTATTTGAAAATTGTCTCAATGGATAAAATAAAAGTTCCTAAAATATTTACAAACAATTTATCTTTTAAATTTTTAATACTTATTTTGTATTATTATTTAGATTGAAAATTTTGAATTTAGACTCTAATACGAAATGTAGGAATCATTTACTCTTTATATTAATTTGCACGAGGGTAATTTTATTTATAGCAAAAGAAAGAAATGCATAATAATAACTTTCACAATAGTCAACAAAAAATGAGTATTCACTATAAATTGCATTCAAAGGTCATTTTCATATTACTTTATTTTCATTACATAATTTAAAACATATTTTACAATTCAACAATAATGTGAACAAAGTTTATTTTCTTTATTCTTTAAAAACAATAGTATATGTACCGAGAACTTATCTTATTCATGGCTTGTATTGACCCCCGAAGATCACTATGGAATATATTTTAGTGCAATACTTTATCATATAGGAATACAACTATACCGAGTCTGGGTCATCATCTTTGGGGTCAGCACCCAAATATAGCCCTGGTCAGGACTTTCCCTCTTATCATGGCCTTATCTCCCAATATTCCTTTCCCTCCTACCCAATATAAGACCCTTCCTTTCAATAAATAATGAATGAAATGTTTCATAATGGAAAGTAACAACCTTTTCTAGGTACTCTTCATTATTTACATAATTACAAAATAGTTTTACTTTTAACATTTTTTTTATAAATATGGTTAACCAATAATAATTCTTTTATTTTCTTTACATATTATCATTAATTCCAAGAAGTATTCTTTTATTTCTTTCACAATAAAATTGGTACGTTCCATAAATGCTTGTGCACAAAACTTTAATTTACAATTGGTTGTCATTGGCGTTATGAGAGCCTAATGATTAGCTTTAATCCAAGCAATACCATACATATTCACGTGGCTTTGATAACATATCCCTCTCCTTTTCTGTACTCATTTGTTAACCAAACTCAATGAAAATGGCCTTGAAATGAAGCTTAAAATGTGCATAATCAAACACAAAACACCAAATAATACCCCCTAAACTAATTTTTTAGCAAACATGATTGATATTTGCAGTGAACAATCCCAATTCTCTAATTTTTTTTCATGATTTCTTTGCTTTGAAATTCTCCATGAAAGGAACTCACAATCATTGTCCACTAGCCACAATGGTTCTGAAGGCCTTCTCTTACATCATGCATAATATAAAATGTTTAATTTCATGCTTGATTTTGTAATTTGATTCACAAACAAATTTCCATCTGCTATGACCAATAGGATTTCATATGACAATCCATGGGTTGCTAAGGATTCCTTCAAGAAGGACATGTTTTCTCCTTTCTTACATTCAGTGACACCCTTCAATTTTAACTAGGTAGCATATCTAGGCAGTTCATGCAATAGATCTAACATATGCTATCAGGTCCAATTGCGTGGTTTCTTCACCAGCACAGACTACAAATTTGAGCATTATGATCACCATAGGAAACTTGATGGACATGCAACAACATATTGATTCCATATTCTTCGTTGTTCCACAAAATTCTCCAATATTAGAACCCTAGCCACTCCCATGAGAGAATCTAGGCTTACTGAGATTTGATACCATATTAAAATTAACCATATGTAAAACAGATCATAGCTAGATAAATTAAACAAGTATACAACACACACATAACCATGGACTGATGAATAATTATTTTGAAACCCTTTACCGAGAAAACCAACACCCATTAGATATCTATTAGTCTTAGACAATACAACCAAGCCATGGCCAATCCGAACAAAACCTGCTACTTAAGACATTTTAGAATGGAGTTCTTAAAGCCTTTAAATAGGCTTTATCACATACTAATGCTATGGTATGCTAGTGAGTTAGTTAAAAAATTTAAAACCTAGCCCCAAAGAGTTAGTTACAAAATTTAAATCCTAGACCCAAAGAGTTAGTTAAAATATTTAAAACCTAGAGCCAAAGAGTTAGTTAAAATATTTAAAGTCTTTACCTAAAAATCACATTTAAATACTTTGACATTAGGCAACATTATAATACTTATTCAAACCAAATTATTTGTCTATGCAATTTGTATAGTGATTTGAAGATTGAAGAAGTTAGAGACTATTAATGAGTTTGAGGTTCACGATACAAAAGATATGATGGAGTTTTCAATGAAATATTTGACATGGACAAAAATTTTGGGGCACCAAGTCGCAATTATTTTGTATTGTTGACTTGAGAGTTTTATAAGTGGGGAGAGATCAAGTGAAGGTGCACCTACTCAATTTGTTCAAACTCAATGAAGTAGAAAAGTGGAGGATAGTGAAGAGACTAATTTTGGGACATATTGAGAGTATATATATATATATATATATATATATATATTCCAATAAAAAATTCTTTTATTCAGATATAATAACATTGACTATCCTTGAAGGACTTACAAGAATGCTCCATGAGCTTACTATCTTTCAATTGTTCTTCAGACACTTTCCTTGTAAAGAAACATACATGAAGCTAATCATTTATGATATTTCTATATCTGTCGGTGAAAATATTGTCACATATAGATCCAAGTATATTCCAAAACTAAGTTATAGAATGTTTAGCCTCCTATTGCATTCATCCTCGACAATAATTTATGGAACTAGGAGTAACACACTCTTTGAGAGAGCATCAACCTCTTCATTTAGATCCCGATATACATGTATGAAGGATATAAAGGAAAACCTTTCTATTTGTATTGTAATTTCCAACAAGATATGTTGGAGATGAGGAGATCTTATCTGTATCCTTTTGTTTTCCCATTCAATGACCATTTTTGAGTCTCTAAAGACCTGTAGGTTAAGGATGTTCCGAGTTATGACTGAATTGAGGACTTCTCATAGTGCTGTTAATCCCGCCTTATTATTATTGCAGTTTCTCGGGACATATTTAATTAAAAATTGCTTCTCCTATGATATATAAAGAATTGATCCAAAACCCCCCAGGGGTGGATAACCTTGGCTTGCTCCATTGAAGAATTCCCAAGGGATTGTTTTATCAATGCTAAGATGTTTTAGTAGTCGAGTCCTTTTCTGCTTTTCCACCTTTTTATGCTCCCTTGACCACTACACAATCATCACACAGGTTATCTCAATTGGAATTTTTCGGTCCAAGAATATGACTGAATTTCTTGCCCACCAAAATCCATAAATAAACAGTGAAGGGAAGGCATTGTAGCTTCGTACCGTGGGATTTTTCAACCAGCTTCGACAACAATTTACAAGGGAATTTTCCATTGGAGTGTCCAAGCCGCTTAGATATTTTGTGGCTGCGTTCCATACAACCCCTACATATGGGAAACAAGCAAATAAGTGACTACAATTTTCACAGTTTGCTTGACACAACACACACCAGCTTGGGCCTTCCCAACCACATTTCAATAGGATTTCCCAGGTTAACAGTTTTTTATTCAGAGCTAACCAAATAATTATCTTCACCTTCATTGGTCCTGTTGTTTTCCATACCGTGATCCACCACCATTCTTTTTCTCCAGAGGAGGTTTCAATTGCTTGTACCTTGTAACCCAATTTTGATGAAAACTCTCTAGTTGAGCTATTTTTTTCTCCATACTAACTTGTCTGGTTCATTTTCATTCAAGGTTATAAAATTGGATTTCAACGTGTTTATCAATCTTGACCACTCAACGACATATTCATTTACTAGGACTATGTCTAAAATGGTTTTCCATTCTTCTTCTGGAGAGGATCTGTTCTTTACACCTACTAATGTTTTTATATTCTGCCTATTTGATAGGGAAATTGTGATTAGAGACAGAGATTATTCACCACCGGAACCGACCCAAGGGTCCACCCCTATTCGTACATTTTTCCATCTCCTATTATCCAAGCCGTCCATTGTCCTATTAGAGGAAAAGAGAGCACCATTGCTTTCCATCCCACTGATCCGCCCTTGTGATTTTTTTCTTGGATTTTATACCAATATATAATTTAGGATTTAGGACAGTATTTGGAGGTCAATGTTTTTCCCCATAGTGAGTTAGTATTTTCCATTAGTTTCCAAAGAGATTTGGATGCTAGAGATTGACATAATAGGTAGGGGTTATTTATCCCTCAACCCCCTAATTCCTTGAGATGTGCCAATGTTGTTCATTTAACCAAAGGAATGCCTTCCTCTTTTTATTGGTTGTCCACAAGAAGGAGAATAATTTCTTGTGAGTATTTGTTAAAATCCATTTTGGGATGTATGCTATGGAAGCCCAATAGACTGGAATGCTCTACAATATGGATTTTAGAAGTGCCAGTCATCCTCCTTTAGAGAGATATCTATTAGCCCAACATGAGATGTGTAATTCTATCTTCTTATAGAGCCAAATTCAGTCAATGGAAGAGTAATCACTGGGCTTGCGGAAGAATCCCATATATTTAAAACCCTCACCCAAAGAGTTCTGAGAAAAATATAGCTCTGTCATATTCCTTTGTTGAAACTCTTTAGTTGCTCTGTTTATTGTGAAACTTGTTTTTTCTATATTTATTACCATTCTTGTATCCTTCTTATATAGATTTAGGATCTCTGCTAAAGATTGCATATTTTCCAAAGTTCCTTATCCCATAAATAACACATCATCCATAAAGAAGATGTGTGTCAATTCCACGGTATCAGAAACAAAGACCCCTTGTATGAACCTTCTCACTTTTCTTGGTGAACCAACTTGATCAACACTTCATCCACCAGTAAAAATAAAAAGGGGGATAGGGGACAACCCTGTCTTAGAACTCTTTCAGGTCGAAAAATGAGGAGGGAGCTTCATTGATTAATATCACAAAAGAATTTGTGGTTACACAACTTATAATCCAGTTCACTAGATATGCAGAGAACCCCATTTAGATAAGGAGAAGACATAAGAAAGAGAAATTTACTCTATCATAGGATTTCAACAGATATAGTTTTAGGGAAAAGGCCTTTAGCTTATTATTACTTCTTGTGTGAATGGCTTCATGGGATAGGGAGACTGCATCATGGATTTGTCTATTGAACAAGAAACCAAATTGTTCTTCTGAAATGTTCTGACTTAGAATCAGCTTCAACCTCTGAGCAATAATCCTTCCAATGATTTTATATACCACATTACAATAGGAAATTGGTATGAAATCACCAAAGTCTTGGGGATTTTGTTTCTTTGGGATTAAGGCTAAGAAGGTGGATTTCATTGAGCCCAAGAATTTTCCAGAATGCTAAGACTCTCTGTCTTCCTTTAGTAGATATTATTTCATCAAATCATAAAATCTCAAAAAGAATTCCACTGAAAATACTTCAGGTCCTGGTCTCTTACCTTTTTGAAAAGAATGTAAAATACTGTTTAGTTATTCTTTAGAGACCTCTTTGTTTAAGGAGTCATTCATTTCATCTGTAATTGATCTTGGGAAGAGTCTAAGTACCTAAAGAATTTCTTGGATGGGGCATTCACACTTTTCCTGTGTGAAGCATATGTATGAATTTTTTTGTGTTATTGTCTCCTTAGGATATCCATATTGCTCTGCTCTTTAGCCTCCATAATTTTTCTTCATTTTCCAGTAGTTTTGAACGACATACTTCTATATCTTTCAATTTGTCAATTTCAGCTTAAGAAAAGACCCTAACATCATTCTTCTTATAGGTTTTCTGAATGCCTTATTCCACCTCCTTTAGCTCCGTCTGTTGTCTCGCTCGATAATTTTTTCCCCAATCCTTGGAGATATTTTTTTCCTTATTCATATTTTCCATCATCTATTTTATAAATGATTAAGAAGCTTCATAACTTAAAGGGGACCAATTTTCCTCTATTAGTTTTTATTAGTCCTCTTCTTTCATCCAAACCAGATTGAACTTGAAAGGAGAGGTAGGTTTATGTTCCTATAAGTCCATTGAAAACATTATGGGACGATGGTCAGAAATTCCTCCTTCTTCCACCCAAGATTTAATTGTCAGAGAGCTTGAGAATTTTTTTTCCAAAATCAAGAACCGATCCAATCTTTTTGAGATTGCATTTTCCCCACTTCTCCTATTCCACCAAGTTGGCTCCAATTTTTTGGGTTGGACATCAACCATACCTTTTGAATAAAAAAGTGAAGTGAAGTAGTTGCTTAAGGAGTCCATATGAGCAAGCTTCCCCCAAAATTCTCTTTTTGAAACTGTTAGGTTAGATCTCCACTGATTACTATATTTCGGTCTTCCCATGTCCCACTGGACACGAAGTTATCCCAGAAAACCCTTCGATTATGAAACAACCCGTAAACATTTATTATCGTGAAGGTTGCTCCTGTATTACTGTCCTCAAGAATGGTTTTCAACACATTGTCAAGTTTGCATGAATCTATCTCTTTCAATGGTGGGCTCCAGGATGTAATTAATCCTCCTGAATGTCTGTCCGCGTATAAATGAGAGAAGGACCAATCTTTTAAGAAAGACTCTAGAACTTCCTGGGATTTGATGCCTTTTGTCATTGTTTCTTGTAAGAGGATGACCAAAGGCTTCAGATTGTTTATCATCCTCCTAAGGGATTTATTTTTGGGGAACCCCTATTGTTGGGCCCAGAAATGGCCCCTTTTTTACCACCCTTATCCAACTCTTTTTGCCTCATCCTACTCTATTAGGCATGCTAAACAGATGTTTTTCCCTCACTTGGTACCTCAAGTCATACAGGTATGGTTAATCATTGTCTTATTTTATTAATGCTTAGGATTGTGGTAATCAGGGCTCTACATCTTAAATTATGCTAACATATGATGGTTTTATAAAGATATTTCAAGATATAGAGAATACAGGTGTAGCGGGCTGAACATGCCAAAGGAGGGATGGACATTCATTGCTAAATTTGATCGCCATCCATTCCATTGTTTCCCAAAGAACGTGGTCCCAGTGTATTATTCCATGCGAGCTGTACAAGGGTAGCTGCAACAGATTGCGACAGATTTGGAGGAAACAGTGCGTCACTGATCAAAAGTAGCTGTAATCCGTGGAATATCTTCTCAATCAATCATGATCATTATTTCTGGCTCAAATAACAGCTTCCCTATATCTTCTGAGTCTCATCTTGCCACGACCGTAACAACTTATTGTAATTAGGGCAACCCGATAATAGTAGGAAGAGGTTATGATTGTAACTGCATAAATATGGGGAACCATTCTGAGCCAGGGGTTGAAATTTTAATCAAATTATTGTATCAGCTATGAGTAAGGTTGCGTGTTCATCTGCCACTTTTTAATACAAGGAGTTTGATTCTTTAGATCTCGGAGTTTTAACGTGTGTTACTTCCAGCATCTCTATGTGAAGGCTGGGCCCGCCTTCCCTCAGCGATTGCTGAGTTAATTAGGTATTGTATTTATTCTATTGTGTGATTTTGTGATAATTTCCTTTATTTATAGTAAGCTGCAACAGTTATCGATTTACAGTGTGTCATTTGAATAATTAGCAATTGCATCTCCTGTAAAACTGTAGTGGTGTGGTGTGTCAGTCGACTGTATAGGTTAACTGTCTTTTATGTAACTATGTGATAGCTGCGACAGCCCTGTTCATCCCTAGTTCTTTCAATTATTGTTTTCTTTAGATCTTTGTAGTTTGTTCCTTTGCATTTATAATTGCAGAATTTCATTCCTATACTTTGAATTTCTAGAATAGCTGAATTCAATTCTTGTACTTTGAATTTCTAGAGTAGCTGAATTCAATTCATGTACTTTGGATTTCTAGAATAACTAAATCAGGATAGTTGGATGGATCTTTAGATGGTTTGGTAATCAGGGATTTTACTTTCTGCAAAAGTAATTTAGATGTTATTTCTTGAATCTTTCAATCCTAGATTAAGAATCGTAGGAGGTACTTGTGATTTCATTCTTGAGAAAGTAGATTAGATTAAGTGGATTATGGGGTGAGTGTGGCTGAACAGGAAAGTAGGATAATTTACTTACAACATCAGCTACTTAGTGTTTAAAGAATATATAGTGCATATTATCCTTGAAATAAGAGACTTCCCTGGGTTGACAATTTATATTGAACACTCTATATGTTAGTTTTAATTAACTTGCATATAGGGTGCCCAACATTTTGGTGCCATTGTCGGGGAGGATAAGTATTAGACACTATTGTAGTTGCATCCAGTAATTGTATTTATTCATTCTTCTTTAGTTTGTTTTCTTCATTTGCATGTTTTGGGTTGCATGAAAACAAGAAGGGTACAGCATGACCATCTTATAAATCCCAGAATCCCATAGAACACTAACGTTGCAGGTGATTGAGGCTGTGGGAGAAGTCCAGCATTGGGGAGAAGAACATTCATTGATGACCTGGTTGATAGAACCAATTCTTCTACTGAGGCTCGCTATCAGGAAACACCCATCAGAAGAAGCCCTGTCACCCCTGGAGTGGCAGCGTCAGTCTCTACAATGGAGAACACACGAGGAGCTGCAACACCCTCGGATACCCCTACAGAGGAAGACAGAGTTAGTAATGCAGGATCAGCTGATCAAGATCTAATTTATCACATTAACGGGAAGGTTGCAACTGAAGAGGATTGGACACAGTTCCATCAAAAATTCATCGACCAGTGGAAGAACGAAGAGGATAAAACAGAAGAAAATATGAGTAACAAGCACGATCCCGAAGAGGAAGAGGCAATGGGAGAAAATCATCATCATGAGGGTAATTCCTTGCCTAAAGGGACAGTGGCTACACTTCAGTTCCCAATTCAACAACCAGAAGGGATAGCCCCCATGAAAAATATATCGCTATCGGTGTTGCCTCGCTTTTATGGAAAAGCAGCAGAGGATCCATATGAATTTCTTTTTGAATTTGATATCCTCTGTCGCAACTATGACTACACCACCAACACACAGAAGCTGAAACTCTTCCCTACCACTCTGAAGGACAATGCATTGCGTTGGTTTACGAGCCTGGGAGGCGGAACCGTCACTAACTAGGATAGGATGAAATAGGTGTTCTTGGAGAAATATCAGGAGTATTGCAATACCAAGGATAAGAGAGAAGAACTGTGTAAAATGGTACAGAAGGATGATGAAAGTTTGGAAGATTTTGTCTAAAGGCTTTTATATAATGTGCAAAGAGCTGGACAAACTAATATGGGGTTAGATGTGCTCAAAATAATCCTACTTCACGGGATTAGGGATGATTGCCTAGACATGTTAAACCTATTAGGAAAGGGGGATATCTCCAAGGATTCCTTTGAAAATATCGTGGAACTATGCAGAAGGTACTCCAGGGGGTCTTCCAGGAATAACAGACGAGACAAATGGGACAAAATATAACGTGATATCTTCGACAGAAATCAGAAGTCATCTAATGGAGGGACCACCCATGCATAGATAGGCAATCTCCTCGAAAATTTCAAAATAGAAATGATGAGCTCCATCTCCTCGGAAATAGATGTCCTGAGGGCAAAGCAAAAACAAGCAGTCGAGGATATCACACTAGGTGTATTCTACCCTAGATGTAGGAAGAACCACCCTCTAAAGGAGCGCCCGCTTGACAAGGTAGAAGTGTGTCAGCTGTGCGAGTTGAACCATGACACAAAAGAATGCCCATTACTACCCCAAGTGAAGGTTGTTCTATAGGCATCAACTCCAGAGGTGGAACCAGCTTACTTTATTGCACAGAAAAAGCCCCAACAACCTTGAAATCAAGGTATGACTCCAGACTCGTTTCCATTTTCGAATAACATGAATAATTGGAATAATATGCAACATATGATTACACAATTCCCTTCATCTTATTCTAATCCTCAATGCTGCCCCTCTCAACCTTCAATGCAAAATTTTAACTCCTGGAACCCCTGGGCTCAGCCACCACAACCACCAAACCAACCAAATTCTTGGTCCCCTGGATGGAGGAATTTCCATCTAGGGAACCAGTTTCCCCATAATCAACCCTCTCAACAGCTTCCACATCAATCATTTTCTCAACAACCATACCCTCCTCAATATCCTCAGCCTTATCAGCAGTTGCAACTGCAACTCCAGAATAATGTTGTGCCCAATATGCCGATACGACCTCAGTTGCCTGCTCAACCTAACCCTAAACTAAATAATAAAGCAGTCCATCAGTTTGAGACTGTCAACATGCCTACCTACTCCCTTACTCTTGTACCCTGCAATGATATCCGCTTACGATCAGGAAAGTTAGTGGAGCCTTTGATCGTTGAGGATGTTCCATCCTCTGTGCATGAAGAAGGGATGAATCCACAGTATTTATCCAATGCAGTGACCCCCATCATTGAAGACATTGAAAATCCTACTAACATGCCGGCTGAAACACAGAACGATACATCTATCGACACACAGCCTACCCAGTTGATTAAGGAACCACCATACCCTAAAATATTAAGGTTACCAAAGGTAGTGGGACAACCTTAGTTTAACCTCTTAGGAGAGTTAAAAAATCTTTATGTTAAAATTCCCCTCCTTCAGGCCCTTCAAGACGTACCTATCTATGCCAGAATTGTTCGGGATCTGTGTACAAGGAAACAAAGAATGAAACCCAGGGATCCTCCCACTGTTCATGTCATAGGGAAATTATCTACATTAATAATGGGAAAAACCCTCTTGGACAAATACGATGACCTTGGGAATCCCACTGTCACTGTGCAGATTGGGCATACACAGATACCCAACGTACCGGTAGACTTAGAAGCAGCAATTAACGTTATGACTATTGAAAATGTAAGAAAACTTGGGCTCACTAATCTCAGGCCAACCCCCACCGTTTTAGAACTGGCAGATAGATCCACTATTAAACCTGAAGGAATTTTGGATGATCTCATTATATTAGTTGATTCTTGGGAGTACCCTGCTGACTTCTTGGTTTTACAACCTAAGTCACATCTAGGAGGACACCCATTGATCCTAGGAAGACCCTGGTTAGCTACAGCTAATGCTTGCATCAGCTGTCGATTTGGGTCTATGACCATATAAGATGGCACTGAGATAAAGAACCTCACTCTCTATCCTCTAGATCTACCGACATTAGAAGATGAAACTCCGTTATGGATGGAGCCAGAAGAAGAAGAGGGTGTTCAACCATTATTAACAATAGGGAAGGCCTTAACTTTGAAAGATGAAACTGAAGACGACGCCATTAATAATTTCATCAGTGAACCCACTTCTATCAATAAGAAAATTTATTAGATCCTAAATACTACTCTAGGCGAAGAGGAACAAGAAAATATCATATAAGAGGCATTAGTCAGTGACACTCATATAGTTCCAGTGTTGAAAAATTTGAAAAGTGTTCCTATCGAGGTAGAGTCTAGAAAAACCCTGAATATTAATCCCAGCCTTTCCCTAGATGAACAGAAGCACTTGATCAGTCTCTTAAAAAAACACAAGGGGGGCATTTTCCTGGGAGTACACAGACATGAGGGGTATCCCCTATAATATGTGCACCCATCACATTATATCAAAAGTGACTCTCAACCTGTGTGCCATCCTCAACGACGAATGAACCCCAATATTAGGGACATTGTGAAGGAAGAAATTAAGAAACTCTTGGAAGCAGGATTTATATATCCCATTTCAAACAATGAGTGGGTATCTTCGCTCATAATAGTACCCAAGAAGAATGGTAAATGGAGAGTCTGTGTGGATTATAGAGAGCTGAACAAGGAAACACAGAAAGATCACTTTTCCGGGAAGAAGTTTTTCTCCTTCTTGGATGGGTTTACTGGGTATAATCAAATCCATATTGCTCCTGAAGACCAGGATAAAACTACCTTCACCTGTCCCTAGGGAACTTTTTCATACAGAGTGCTTTCCTTTGGTTTATGCAATGCACCAGCGACATTTCAAAGAGATGTGATTGGCATCTTTTCATAATTAGTTAATGATAGTATGGAAATTTTTATCGATGATTTTACTCCTTATGGCAAAGATTTTGAAGAAGCATTGAAAATTTTGGAAAAGGTTTTAACTCGCTGTGAACAGACCCAGCTATCTTTGAGCACTGAAAAGTGCCATATGATTATGAGTGAAGGAGTGGTGTTGGGGGATTTTATCTCTGCTGATGGCATCCAGGTGGACCCCTCTAAAATCAAGGTAATAAAAAATATACCTACTGCTGTAACTCAAAAAGAAGTGTGAAGTTTCTTAGGGCATGCTGGATTATGGAAGATTTATAGAAAACTTTTCCAAACTTGCCTCTCCTTTGTTTTCACTATTAATGAAGGATGTGCAATTTATTTGGAATGAGGCATGCCAGACAGCGTTTGTTAAACTTAAGGAGAAGTTATTCACATCTCCCATCTTAAGAGGGTCCAATTGGACCCCGCCTTTTCACATTTCTTCAGATGCTTCTGATACTGCCATTGGAGCAGTTTTAGGACAGCAGGATGGTCAAGCACCTTATGCAGTTTATTATATTAGTAAAAACTTAGCCCCTGCTGAACTGAATTATATTGTTACCAAGAAGGAGTTCTTAGCCATTTTTTACTCCATTAACAAATTTTGACATTATATCACTAGATATCCTACATTTGTGCACATTGACCACTCGTCCATCAAATATCTAATGAACAAACCTGTTACCAATGCCAGGGTAACTAGGTGGCTATTACTATTACAGGAATTTGATATTACCATTATAAACAAACCTAGAAGAGAAAATGTTGTCGCTGATTTCTTATCTCATTTTACTAACAGTGATGATAATTTTCCTGCTAAGGACTCTTTTCCAGATGAACACTTATTTGCAGTTTCAGCTCACTCCCCTTGGTATGCAGATGTTGCTAACTACTTGGCTGCAAGAAAGCTTCCAGCACATTTGTCCAAAAGAGAAAAGAGGAAAATTATTCAACAATGTGCCAGGTATTGTGTGATAGATGGTCATCTCTTCTACACAGGCCCTGATCTTGAGATCAGAATATGTGTAAGAGAAGATGAAATATTCCATATTTTGAAGGCCTGCCATGATGAGCCTTGTGGGGGGCATTTTGTAGACAGGAGGATAGGACACAAAGCGCTGAGAATGGGATACTATTGGCTGACCCTTTTTAGGGATGCAAAAATATATGTCCAGTCTTGTGATAGCTGCTAGAGGATGGGCCAACCCAATAGATTAGATAAAATTCCTCTTCAACCACAACTGGTGGTTGAACCCTTTAACAAATGGGCCTTAGATTTTGTTGGTCCTATCAGCCCTCATTCCAAGCAGAAATCCTACATCTTGGTCTGTACCAACTACATGACGAAATGGGTAGAAGCTATGGCTCTGGTGAAAGCCAATGACCAGGCTGTGATCAATTTCCTGTATGGTGAAATCTTTATCCGTTTTGGAGTACCCAAGGAAGTGGTTACCGATGGAGGACCTCAGTTTGTGTCAAATAAATTCAAAGATCTGCTATGAAAGTACCATATTCAGCATCAGATAGCTTCACCATACCATCCCCAAGCCAATGGCTAGGTGGAAAGCACTAACAAAGTTATTGAAGCCATCTTTACCAAGCCGGTCAAGAGCCATCGTAGAGATTGGGCTGATAGACTTCTGGAAGCATTGTCGGCATATCGTACTACTTGGTGCAACACTCCAGGTTTCTCTCCTTATGACTTGGTGTATGGGAAAAGTGTTGTCTTCCTGATTGAATTTGAAATTAAGACTTTGAAGACAGCTATGGAGGTAAACTTAGATGTGACCGAAGCTCAGAAGAGAAGATTGAATCAATTGAATGAACTTGACGAGAACCATTTAGCTATTTTGGATCAGACAGTATTAATCCAGCAACAGAGATCCAATTGGCACGACCAATTCATCAAAAATAAAGTCTTATGCGAGGGAGACTGGGCATTATTATATGATTCAAGATTCAAAAGGGACTTCAAGGGTAAATTACGCACAAGATGGTTGGGCCCATACCTGGTAGATAGAGTATTTGATAATGGTACAGTCCACCTGGTAACCATTGATGAGAATCGTGCACCATTATTTGCTAATGGTCACAGGATACGACTGTACCATAAGCCCATTTCAAAAGATGCATTCACTTCACAGATTGCAGCTGATCCAGACTACCAGTTAGAACAAGGGCAGGCATCTTTCTCTACCCCTGTCAATCCTTAGTTAATCGTTGTAGATCTTATATATATAAATGTGTACATAAATTAATTGATATTTGTACTATTATTATTATCTTAATCTTTTGCACTTGATCCATTTTTTTTTTAAATGTGCAGGGAAGCGCCTAAGGAGCGGTGGTCATCATCGGGCCTATTGACCAAGGTCGTCCTTCTGTAACTTCCTACATCAGAAGAAAAGTCCTTGAACAAATTTGTTGCAGCCGCAACATGTTCCTTTATCGCCTTTCGCGCAGCTCCAACACCTTCAAAATCATTGCCTTTTCCCCCCCTTTCATGCATCTGTAACACCGTAAATTTCGTCTTTCCCTTTCCGTAGAGCTACAACACCGTAAAACTTCTGCCTTTACCCCCTTTCGCGTAGCTGCAACACCGTAAATTTTCGCCTTTACCCCGTTCTGCGCAGCTGCAACACTGTAAACTCCCACCCGTTCCGCACAGCTGCAACACCATCAACTTCCATCAACTTAAAGCCTTTTTTTTCTTTTGGCAGCTGTGACACCGTTTCACTTTTGTCCATTTTCACCTTTTCCGGCAACTATGACTCCACCACAATTGGCTAATTTTTCTATAATCCAAGCCCACGACTCTGCTAAACTGCTTGATTTCTCTATGTTCTATGGTTGTGACTCCTCCATTATTAGCAAAATTCTTTGCAACCGTGGTTAGCGACTCTTCCAAATCTGGCTCCAATTCCTAATGCCGACAATTCTGATTTATATTCCAGCATTCATATAGTTTCTGACCAATTTGACACGATGGTTTTGGTTCGCCGGTAGAAAAGGTCATTACAGCATACCTGCAATAATAATTACACTTAAAGCGGCTGCACGTCACACGCTCTACTATTTTCCAAAGGTCACCATCCATCGCATATTTTCGAAGGTATGGTTCTGATTATCTACTTGATTAAATATTAACTGGATCTGACAATATTAATCATACCTTCCTTTCTGTGCCCATTATTACACCTCCATATCGTTAACCATCCACTCGTACGACTTAATGACTATTTATGTTACCTGATAATCGCCACCTTTCCTAATTTGGGATAAAATCCAAACATTCCTATACTCTGAAACTATCTGAATTTACCCAACTCCACTCTCAGTTGTTCATGCATACTTTGTGCTTTAACCTCTATTGTCAGGATTTGTAGTCTGTCAAACTGCAACACACTTCTGAAGGCAAACAAACATGGGTATCCCAGCTCGACATGAACCTCCAAACACGCGAGAACTTGGAAGAAATGCCGAAATTGTCGCTATTTTTCAAGCTGTGGGTTGGACTGAATTCTTCCAACGCCTGAATGGGTTTCATCGTGAGACAGCTCTACAATTCTCCTTGAATCTTATAGAAACCCACTCAGAAGTTTGGGGGTTACATGTCGAAGTCTCTGAAGAAATAGTGGTTGAGGTCACTGGCCTTCCTCAAGTGGGAAAAACCTAGTTTGGATGAAGAACCCCCAATCCTGCAACAGTACAGGATTTTCTAAGAGAAGGGGATCACATTCAACAGTCACGGAGGGGGATAGCGTTACAGTCACTGCCTCAGCCATGGGATCAAGTACTAATTTTCCTTAAGAAGTATATCACCCATGAAGGTAGGTATCAAACGGTTTATTACTCTGAATTTCCTTTATTATCTCATCTCCATCACAGGGCCTTGTTAAACATTTCATTTTATTTATTCAATGATTTACACCATATGGCGGGGTTTGTCAGAACAGCCAAGCATCCAAACTCCTCCCTTACCCACCATGGCCTAATTGAATTAATAATTTTACGGGCCCTAGCTCAAAAAAACCAAACCTGAGAGCAATGTACATGTCAAATTCAGGAACCCCACTCTTTTTCCTGATGTTCCAATAGAAGAGGAAATAGAAGTACCTATACTCATGGGGCCTGTTCAAAACCAAGAAGAGCCTGCCAATCAACAGTTGGGGGGGGAATGCAGAGCAACATGAGGTTTGGAGTCCCTCCAATTTAGTTGGGTGGGGGAATGAGACTAGATCGAAGGATCAGTCAGGAGACCAAGCAGAATAATTGGAGGAGAATGCACAAGAAAACCCTTTAGAAAGATTAAATAATGTGGCAGCTCTGATAGCAGAGGCTGAAACTAGAGCAGCATTAGATCCTGCAACAATTGAAACTAAAGATGTTAGAGCTATGATAACAGAAGAAAACACGGAGGTGTTGACCATTGAATCTTCCCCTGAATGGGGAGGAACCTTGATCAAGGAATAATAAGAAAATGTTGAAACAAAGGATATCCCTTCCACATCATCTGCAAATATGGAAATTCTAGCACCACAGAGAAAAAGGAGGAGATCAAAAGATGAAATACGGGAATCACCACCAATAAGACGAAAAATAACCAGGTCAATTACAGCAGCAGAAGCAGTACGGGTAAGATGGGAAACCCTAGAAGCACAAATCGAGTTCCCCATTCTGAGACCCAAAGAAAATGATGCCCCACAGGAACTGGCTGTAGAAGAACCTCAAATTGAAGGACTTCTATATGAAAATGGGCTATCAAAGGAGGAAGTACAATCACTCTGGAAGGAACTAGAAAATTGGAAGGAAGCGTGCAGGAAACAGGGTGAAAGGAAGCTGCACACATTGGTTGAAGCTGCAGATCAATTAAAAGGATCAACTCCTACTGAGGTTGGTGATGAGGAAGAAAGAGTGGTTTGTCTTGTGTGTGGAGAAATCTTTAACAAGTCAGGTTACAAGGTCATAGTTCATGCCTTTTTGACACAACAGCATGTACCTTCAGCTGTGGAAGAACAGGGACAACCTGCTTGGAAGGATGGTGAGGCTCCCCAAGAGAAACTCCAGCAAAGGGAAGTAGTAAATGAATAGTATGCCGATACACAAGAACCAGCATCTTTGAATATTCCTGTTGAAATTGCCACCCAAATTGGGACAGATGAACTAGAAGATGAGGTTATTCCTAATTTTGTTGAAGAAGTTTGCACTATGACCCCTGAACCTTCTTAGGGCACAAAACCAATAGGGATGGAACCCCAGTAGCAGAATGATGATGAGTTCGAACAGGACGTTGATACACAAGAACCAACATCCTTGAATATTCTTGTTCAAGTTGCCACCCAAATGGGGAAAGAAGAACTAGCGATTGAAAACATTCTGGAATTTAATGAAGAAATTTGCACTATGACTCCTGAACCGTCTCATGACATAGAGATAATAGAAATGGAATCCAACAGCAGGAAGATGATGAAGTAAACCAGGATGTTGCTACACAAGAACCAACATCCATGGAAATTCTTGTGGAGACTCTCAGGATGCAATAAGAAGCCAACCCCAGAATGGATATCATTCCTGATTTGGATTTAGCAGAGGATGAAAAAATGCAATGACAATCCTCGGGGAACACTGAAATCCTTGAGGAACAACTCCATATTGAAAAAGACATGAAAGCAACTCTACAATCCCAGCAGCATGAAGAAAGAGGAGGGCAGGGCTCTGTTACACAAGAACCAACAGCCTTGCATCCCCCTGTTGAAGTTGCAGCTGATAATCAGGTAGATAAGGAGATTAAAATTCAGGAGGAAGTTGTCCCACAAGAACCAACATCCTTGCAATCGGCTAATGAAGTTGCTATAGGAGAACTCCAAAAAGAGGATGTTGTTACACAAGAACCAGCATCTCCAGAAGTTGTTTCAGGACTACCTTTGGTTGAAGTTGTTGTAGAATAAATTCCAGGAAGGGATGTTGTTACACAAGAACCAACACCCCCAGAAGTGATCTCAGAAGTGCAAGATGTTCAATGTGGCACATCAGGTGATAAGGTATGGACTCAACTTCCTCAAAAATTTATCAATTTGGATTCTGATAAGGAAGAACATCTTGAAGAAGAAGAAATCTTGAAGCTTACATAAGAACTCTCGA
This sequence comes from Pseudotsuga menziesii, assembly GCA_001517045.1. Lineage (NCBI taxonomy): Eukaryota > Viridiplantae > Streptophyta > Pinopsida > Pinales > Pinaceae > Pseudotsuga > Pseudotsuga menziesii. The sequence continues at coordinate 690,872 of LPNX011100034.1, forward strand.
TCACTCAAAGGGATGACGTTTGGACTTTGTGTGACACGATGAATCCTTGGAGATGGCCTGTGGGGACACAGAAAACACACTTGAATGGGTTCAAGCAGATTCTGCACTAGAGACATCACAGAATCACATGGGAAGGATTCTGCACTAGTGAAATCTTACATAAGAACTCTTACCCTGTGTTTTTATTCGAGTTGTTTATTTGGTTTAAACTGAGGGCTGTGAAAGAAGGGAGATCATATGAAATAGAAACCTCAGTGAAATTCCTGGAAACATTTCTGGGAAGTGATTTTGAGGACAAGAATTTGTTGTGTCAGGTTTATTTGCATGAGATGGCTTGTCCTTTGGACTGCCATTCGAATCATGTTCCTTTCTCAGGTGATGTTCAGCTGAGGGCTTTTGCCTCCTTTGTGAGCAATCATGTTCAATGGGAAAGGTCTTTCCAAACTTTCTCTCACAATGAGGCCCACTCTAATCTTTGGATCCGAATTGAACCTCAGAATCCTCATCTTCTCCTTGCTCAACATCAAAGTCTACTCTAATGTCCCATCCAAACTCGGCATATAATGGAACTTCAGGAAAGGGTTATTTCTACTTGTACCAGCCAGATTTCCATGCATCAATGAACGACTTTGGAAGGTAGTTAGCACAGATGGCAGGTTGCCTCTCCAACCCTTAGAAATAGGGACCCCTACTGTTACAAGAATTTTGAACAAGCACTTTCTAGGATTGAGAGTTATGTTGGATGCATGAGGGAATGTGGTGTTAATTGGATGGGACTAAAATTTAAATTTCCTCTCATCTGGTGGCCAACAAAACCGTACAGGGAATATTTCTCATTAACAAGGGCAGAAGAGCAGAAGTGTTGGAGATATTAGGTTTTCCATAAGGGATTTGTAGAAAACGAAGGAACATCTGAATTCCCATACAAATTTTCTTCTCTCCATGAACGAAGCATAATGCCAGATTCAGAGTTAGAATAATGGAGGTTGTTGCACAAGGACATGCAACAGGACAGTTGGGGGGAGACGTTGGGCCCAGAAATGGCCCCTTTTTTACCACCCTTATCCACCTCTTTTTGCCTCATCCTACTCTATTATGCATCCTAAACAGATGTTTTTCCCTCACTTGGTCCCTCAAGTCATACAGGTATGGTTAGTCATTGTCTTATTTTATTAATGCTTAGGATTGTGGTAATCAGGGCTCTACATATTAAATTATGCTAACATATCATGGTTTTATAAAGATATTTCGAGATATAGAGAATACAGGTGTAGCGGGCCGAACATGCCAAAGGAGGGATGGGCATTCATTGCTAAATTTGGTCTCCATCCATTCCATCGTTTCCCAAAGAACGCAGTCCCAATGTATTATTCCATGCGAGCTATACAAGGGTAGCTGCAACAGATTGCGAAAGATTTGGAGGCAACAGTGCACTGCTGCTCAAAAGTAGTTGTAATCCATGGAATATCTTCTCAATCAATCATGATCATTATTTTTGGCTTGAATAACAGCTTCCCTATATCTTCTGCTCTCATCTTGCCACGACTGTAACAACTTATTGTAATTAGGGCAACCTGAAGATCAGAGATCTTCATGGTTTCCCGATAATAGTAGGAAGAGGTTATGATTGTAATTGCATAAATATGGGGAACCATTCTGAGCCAAGGGTTGAACTTCAAATCAAATTATTGTATCAGTTGTGAGTAAGGTTGCGTGTTCATTTGCCACTTTTTAATACAAGGAGTTTGATTCTTCAGATCTCAGCGTTTTAACGTGTGTTACTTCCAACATCTATGTGTGAAGGTTGGGCCCCCCTTCCCACAGGGATTGCTGAGTTAATTAGGTATTGTATTTATTCTGTTGTGTGATTTTGTGATAATTTCCTTTATTTATAGTAAAATGCAACAGTTATTGATTTACAGTGTGCCATTTGAATAATTAGCAATTGTATCTCCTGTAAAACTGCAGTGGTGTGGTGTGTCAGTCGACTGTATAGGTTAATTGTCTTTTATGCAACTGTGTGATATCTGTGAAAGCCTTGTTCATCCCTAGTTCTTTCAATTACTGTTTTCTTTAGATCTTTGCAGTTTGTTCCTTTGCATTTATAATTGCAGAATTTCATTCCTATACTTTGAATTTCTAGAATAGCTGAATTCAATTCCTGTACTTTGAATTTCTAGAGTAGATGAATTCAATTCATGTACTTTGGATTTCTAGAATAACTAAATCAGGATAGTTGGATGGATCTTTAGATGGTTTGGTAATCAGGGATTTTACTTTCTGCAAAAGTAATTTAGATGTTATTTCCTGAATCTTTCAATCCTAGATTAAGAATCATAAGAGGTACTTGTGATTGCATTCTTGAGAAAGTAGGTTAGATTAAGTGGATTATGTGATGAGTGTGGCTGAACAGGAAAGTAGGACCATTTACTTACAACATCAGCTACTTAGTGTTTAAAGCATATATAGTGCATATTATCCTTGAAATAAGACACTTCCCTGGGTTGACAATTTATATTGAACACTCTGTATGTTAGCTTTAATTAACTTGCATATAGGGTTCCCAACACCCCTAATCCCCTTATATTAAAGGACATACACCGCATTAGTTGGCCCTAGAAAGGGCTTTACCCGCTCTAAGGGCCCTTGTGATTGTGGTTTGTTTCTCGTCTTTTATATCTATCATTGCTTTCTTTTTTGCTTTTGCTAACTAGGATTTTATCCGTAGGATGAATTTGGGTGGAGTGTCTGATTTTAATCCTCCATGTAGCACTTCTTCATTCCTCCCATAGATCCCACCCTAGCCCTAATGTTGTATACTTTTGTGTTTGCCCTATTTGAGGTATTTTCAACTGCCCTTGAGTTAGTAGGATTAGTTGAAGTTGTTATTTTTTACAGGGATTTCTTGGGAGAAGTACTCGAAAAAGGAATTGTATCTAAACCTGGGACATTCTCTATTTCTAGAAGCACAATCAATGAAGAATTAAAGACAAGAGGGGATTCTAAAGGGACAACATGCTTACCAGGGAAAAAGTTGAGGAACTATTCACCGTCTTGCATGGTTCTACGTTGTGAACGAGTTCCTCTGTAGCTGACATTCATTCATCATTTGTTACATAACCTTCTTTAACATCCTTTTGTTTCCCTCCCATAGACTTTTTTACCTATATTTTCCTTCATTTCTGCGCATTCAGAGTAGGGGTCGGGCAATCATGAATTATATGTTTTACCTGTCTACATCCAAAACATTAGAAAGGGATTTTCCAATCGTGAAATCTTTGATTCCATATGCTTTCATTCATTTCCAGTTTTATTTCTTCGTATAAGCCATCTTGGACGTCCAATTCTACTAATAATTTAGTGCAATGTCTATCAACCTTTTTTATCCCAATTTTCCTCCAAGGAGATAAATTTTCCCAGTTTGTCTCCAATTTCCTTCAATATTGGTTTGTGCCAAAATATCATGGGAAGTCTCAGCAGAATGACCCATTCCTGTTGCAGATTTCATGGCTCTCTTTTTGCCTCAAATCAACCTACCGTCTTTTTAGTATTAAACCTGAAGGACCCCAACTCCAATTGCGATCCAGTAATCTTTGTTTATCCAGTTCCAAGTGAAATCTAAATAATATCTATCCCCGTGATGTTATATGAAAGGAAGGGAGTTGATTCAGGATCGTTCCCCAATTTTTCTCCATCCAATTTCATAAGGAGGTTTCCCTAACGTTTTTTCCATAGAACAGTCCTACCAACGTTGTAGCAAGGTATGCTGGAATGTCTTTGATGCCAATCTCCCTGCCAACCACTAAAACTATAAGTTCCTTTTTTGTTTTAGCCCCTTTGTTGTGTCTTGGTTTGAATTCAGAGACATTTTTCGACATACCGACGCCATCATTATTTGGAAGGGGAAATCATAATGCGGGCTATAATTTTCCTGCATGTGAATAGGATCCTCCTTGTCAAACACTCCTTTAATAAAATTTCAGCACTTTCTTTTGTCGTTTGTAACAAAGATCGATGTTACATGGGATGGACTATCATAGTCCACCTCATCTAGCTCCATCATGTGTCACCACCTTACAACCTGTCGCACAAGCAAAGATAAACCCAATGCTCGCTCATATTGAATGTTGGCCTGGGAGACCAAGGAAAATCTGAAGATAAGAAATTTTTTTTAAAGATAGACATTTCGACCTGCTCCTCCTGCGTACTTCGACCTTCGGGCCTTTTTAGAGCCGCAGAGCTCCATCTCGCCCCCTCCTTCATATATATATATATNCTCTACACAAAAAATACAGTGAATGCACTAGAGTCTGCAAAGAAGAAACACAATCCACACCAAAGTATTAAAGTTGGTTGTTAATGTCACTTCATTGTGCGAAGACTTCAACTTAGACTAGATGATGTGGTTATAACATATACTGCATGTAGGCATATTGATAAATCTAATGTTGTTTGTCATGGGAAGGATGCAATTGGTAGGTATCAAGAATTCAATTATACAACACATATAACAAAGGATGTACTAGAGTGTCCAATAGTTGATTCAAAATGGTTTTAATGTTACAACGATATGGGATAAGTTTATCTCTAATGTCTAAAATGAATATGGTGAGTTGTTATCAAGGATATCTCGAGATTCCTTGATGGCAAGAAAATATATCTTAAACATTTACAATGATATAAAAATGACATAATGTGTGAAGGACCAAAGTGATCCAGTGAATGTTGAATGCTGGCACAATGAGTGCCATGAGATATTTTTTTCCTACCAAAATCAAGTTGTTGTTTGAGACATCCTTCTTATGATATATATACAAACAAGGTGGATGTGTTCAATGACGGTGAAGCACTCACAGAACAATGTAATGTCCATGGAATCAACTTTAACATAGATAAGTATGGTAGAGTACATATTTATCATAAATTTCATTCATTTATTCAGTGTCATTTCAATACATGTAGCTTAAATATAATTACACTTATGTCTTGTTTTGAGTGTAGTATTGACTTTAAACATTAATGGTTTTCGATAAATATCACAATGGGGTTTCAATAGCTTGGGTGATTTCATCACACAATACTACAAATTATATTTGTAAATAGATGTCAACATTATTTAATGTTGGAATAAAATAACGACTAGATTGACATGTTTGAGTTTTCATTACAGATGATGTTGCAACTCAAATTGAGGCATTTTGAAGGTGACATGCTTGTTCTTGAAGTGACCAATTAAAAAATAATTTTCATATAAATTTATATTTTAATGTTATGTCATTTCAAGACTTTAGCCAAGTCCACAATATTATTAGGTGCATGGCATGTGCATCGAGCATGGTTGAAGAACGTTGGAAATAAAGTGAAACGAGGGGAACACAAAATCCACATTTTTCTTGATTTAGGAGACAATGCACTCATGTCAAGATGATGAATCTGCATAAAATGTAGTTGAAAGGGTATTTTAGGAATTCAGTGAACATAAATGTTTCATAAACTATTTTACTAGCACTTGGGTATAAAACAATAAAATACATATGTTTTTTTAGCTAGTTTTCACGACTCTAATATGCAATGGCATACTTGTAGTTATTACTTTATAACTTATATTTTTTAAGACATATATGTGAGAAAAAACACATAGAAAATTCATCTACTCTAATCAAGATAAGAATAACACAATTGAATCTTATCATGCGCACTTACAACAAATGCACATAAATGATAAGAACAATGCATGTCATAGACGAGTTGATTGGTTAATTCATGTGTTGTTGACGTATGTTGAATTATACTACAAACATATGAAATGTTTAAAAGAAGTTGGTGTCATATGACTTAGGAAATCCCATGAACAATTAAATGCATCCAAGTGTAGGGAAAATCAATTCCAAGATCAAGATTTTGTGGTTGACCAAAAAGGTAATTATGAATATCTAGTTCATAGATAAATTGTGGACACTCACAATACTTAGTATAATGTTAACTTTTTTTTACCTGGAAAAAAAATGTATCTTGATATTCATAGTTTGAATGAAAGACTACATAATTGTCTTGATACCCAACCATTACATCAACTATCGATTCTACTTCTCAGACTGTAGAACTCCTCTAATTTGAACTTGAAAAAACTATACCAAATGCCTTACTTCCGATTCTAAATATAGCCCGTTTTGAAACTAGTCTAAATGAATTCCTACTGAAGGTGCAGTTCTAACATATCATGATATACAAACATCACAAAAATATTAAACTATCTCTTCCAAAATAGAAAGATTGGAAAAATAATTTTTGAAAAATGATTACAGCCTTCCATCATTTAGATTGAAACATAAAAAAATAGCAGCTATCATCCATAAAATTGTAAAGAGACTTGGAAATCCTAGATTTATTTATCATTTCCTCATAGAAGAGGACTCCTTCCTCCTTCCCAAGCACTCACTTTGAAAGAGAGTCAGCTTCCTTGTTCGATTCCCTATAGACATGGGTAAACAAAAGATTATGAAAGAAAAATTTGAGTTGTTTGAGCCTTTCCAACTAATATTATAATATGGCCACCTGTAGAATTACTTCATCATTTACCCAATCATTGAGTACTTTAGAGTCTCCATACACATGAAGTTCAAAAATTCCTTTCTGAAGTGCAAAATATAATAAGCCCCACAATGCCAATATTTCTGCCCTTGTATTAGTGCCACATCCACATCCCATCCACATTTCAAAGATATGTTCTCCTCTAATTTTGAGTGGCATACCAGCTCCACAAATATCATTTGTGATGCCCCATCAAAATGTCCTATATGAATTTCATTAAGAGGAATTTGTGCTAGAATAATTATGGCATGTTTAACTTTTGGTTCTGTGTAATATTCCTTGAAGGTGCTAATAACTTTTGAGCTGACTTTGAGTAAGTTTTTTGGGGCATCTTCAAAAATATTTGAGTTTCTATGAAGCCACACACCCTAGCTAACAAAATTTGGCAATTATTTATAGCTGATGATAGATTGATGCCAGATTTTTAGGCTGGAATCAAAGGTTTGAGAGTCCTAGTACCCATGAATGTTGAAAGACTTCATTTATTCCTTAAAGACTAGATTTGTAAAACTACATTTCACCATCAAGTGATCTATAGTTTCTTCATCCTTAAAATACAACATACAATATTTGGACCATTACCCCCTCTTTTTATATAATAGTTTATTTTCAAGATCAATCCAACAAAATAATTTAACTTTGATGGAACAATTCCACTACCAAAGGTAGCTAAACCACCATCTCTCCTCAACCTCCACTTGTGCAAAGGAGATAGCTTCATAAGTTATTTTAGTAGTCACTTGACCATTTTGAGTATTCGAGGACCATATTATTTGATTAACATTGTCAGAAAGAGTAATTACACTATGATATAAACCTATTGTATACCTATTCCACTCCTCCTCTAAAGCACCCTCCATATCCAAGTCTAATGCCTTCAACTAATTTTGTCCAAATAAAGTTCTATTCCTTTTAACTTGAGCTAACACAAAAATACCTTTAGATCTGAGCACATTTATCAGATACTAAGAAAGTATTAAGTTACTTTCCCCTATGATATGGGGATCCTCCTCCACTAAAATAGAGTGACCATTGCCAACTTTTTAAGTTATCCATATCCAACTTGAGGAAACACATCTACAGAACCCCTCCAAATGTTTCATTCCACAAAATTCATTTTTGAGAAAACTCAAACTCAATATCTTCTTCCATATGTGTTTCTTAATATTTTCTAAAGGATCCAACTGATACAACCACAGATGTAGAATTCCTCAAAGCCTCAAACCTAGTGTTTTCTCTAACTCCATATGCGAAATTTTCTCCTACAACACTTCACTGCATGTTTTGTTCCCCTTCCAACTTCTCCCTATTACTTTCTTACCCTACTTCCAAAATAACAAATTTCCCTTTTCTATTTTCTAGTTGAGCCTAAGTTCATCCTAATCATTTCCCTTCTCATAGATTTTAAACCCATAGCATAATTTTGTTCTGATTCCTTTCTCCAAGTTTCCCACCTTACCATAACAAAATCTACATTATTTTTCTTTGTTATTGCAATGATGCTCACATTGTTGAATTAAGTCTCTAAGAGTGGAGATATCATAGGACACACATCAGTTTGGATGGTCATGGTGATTTGCCATATCCAATTCTTGAGTATCTCCTCAAATCAAGGACTCAAAAAGTTTCTAACTGCTCATAATGAGAATTGCCACTATTGAAGATAGAGATCTAATGATAGCCAAGAAAAGATTCCCATCTAGCAATTCACTTAATCAACTAATAATTGTGATACAATTTTTAGATTATAACAAAGGAATGCCTAAAGATACTCTCATCTATGATACTTTTCAAAATCCCTCTAGAGGTGTTACTTAGAATCAAAATCCAGAGTCTGCATCCTCCAATCCCTAAAGGATTCCCTAAAATAAGATATTAGAAAGTTTCAATTTTGACATAATGGAAATTATTAACATTCAATACCTAAATTCATTAACTACACACAATGTGATTCCAAATAGCAATTCTCTAGAAATAATGCAACATGTAGCTAATATCAAATTTCTAGTTCGTGACCCAAGAGTAGATAGTGCAAAGAATTCGAAGAACTAGAGAAGCAGTTGTGATGTCCCTTTGTCAGGAAAAATTGTTAGGAGTAGGAGTGTTATAGAGAGAGACTGAAAAATAACAAATTTTGTGGGTACATCATGGCTCTTTGGTTATTTTCTAAATATTTTTTAATTACAAGAACAAATTCTGTAGATACATCATTTCTCTCTGGATTTTCTATAAGTTTTTATAATTACAAGAATTTATAGATGCATGTCGAATTACATTTATCCATGTATGTACCAATAGGATTCTAGGTAAACTAATGCTCCATTGCCATACTGCTAAATTTAATCCCAACAAATCAATCTTTAGGAAGTAGCACTAAGAAATTTTCTATCTGCACTTGTTTCCCCTTCCCCTGATATGTATGTCTGAGTGTGTGTAATTGGGTCTGGTAGTTAAATTTGAAAGAATTTTGGTGTTTTTACTAGAGCCTTTCAAGAATTCTGTTATTAATCAATTATGTAATGGTATTTTTGAACTCTTTGTTTTAGGGAGTTTTCTTACAACAATATTAAATTGTATCAGATTATTTAGTTGATAAAAAATTAATCTATTTGTGTGTGCGTGTGTGTGCACAATAATTTTGGTAATTATTTATAGGTGCACATATTTTTTCATATAATGACAATGAATATAACCCATTTGTGTATTCACATCCTCATCAATATTACATGGATTGAATTACCTTCATCTTTAATCCTCTTATCTCAATTAATAGATTGCATATATATGAGATTGTTTATATGCACTTCTAGGTTCTAATGCATATGTGTCAAGGATTCCTTCAAAGTTTGCAAAGTTAAAATTTTTGAGTTTTTGTTTTGGAAACATGGTTTAAAATTTATGTTATGAATTTTTTGTAGTAAAAGAATTCCACACCCCTGAGACTGAGCTATACCAAGACTTTTTTTTCTGTTGCCAACAGCCTGAAAGTTAGATTTTTGACTTATAGATTTTATGTCTACTCTAGTTGTGTTGCGGCTAGAAATGCTCTTGGGAAATATTTGCCAAGAAAGCTTAACACCCTTGGAAAGGCAAGGTGACGTCGATCACAGTTTTGACATTTTTGGCTTGAATTTGACATCATCGAGACTTTTCTAGGGTTAATTTTTTTATTTTCTTTTTCCTTTTGATGGTTTGGGACTTCGTATTTCCTCTTTTGCTTTTGCTTTTGGGTTTTTTAGAAATAATTTGTATGATTCTGTTGTTATTTATTATGATTATATGGTATTGGCTGTAAAAATTACCAGTTATGCTAAAGTTTAATATCCAAACTGTTATGTTGTTGATAAGCCTGCTACTTATGTTGATTTTCTCCCTATCTCGTTATGTAACCTTGTGTACAAGTTTATATCAAAGATTGCAACTCTTCATCTGAAACCCTTACTAAACAGAACTATTTCAGCCCAAAAATATGGGTTTCTAAGGACAGGCAAATTATTGAACCTGTGGGCACAACTCAGGAAATTATGCACTCTATTAAAACTAAGAATTCTAATGTGATGGTCTTAAAACTTGACTTGGTTAAGGCCTTTGATAGGGTTAATTGGACTTTTCTGAGATTGTTGCTCCTCCAGATTGGCCTGCCTTTGATAGGTGTGAACTAGATTATGGCTTGTGTAACAAATGCTTGCTTTGCAGTCTTAGTCAATGGATCTCCTTCTGATTTTTTTCCTACTTCAAGAGGTATTCGGCAAGGCTATCCCTTATCTCCCCTACTTTTCATCCTAGTGATCAAAAGTATTAGCAGAATTATTCTAGATGCTCAGATAAAATGATGGATACAAGGATTTCATCTCTCTCAGGATCTGTCCATTACTCACTTGCTTTTTGTTGATGATGTCCTCTTATTTGGTATTACTATTGTCAGTGAATGGCAAGATTTTAAAGAAGCCCTTGATCTTTTTTGCTCAGCTACTGGTATGGCTGTCAGCTTGGAAAAATCCTCCTTTCTTTATCAGAACGTGGATGCTGGTATTCGGTGCCAAACTGCTCAGTTTCTTCCCTATAGAATGACACCCATTCAAAATGGTTTTAAGTACTTGGGGTTTTGCCTCAAACCCTTGGGATACCGATCTTCAAAATGAAATTGGATGGTGGCAAGGTTCGAAAAAAGATTAAAAACTAGTCTTATATGCTACTTTCTCTGGGTGGTAGAGTTGTACTTATCAATTCAGTTCTCTCTGGGCTTGATGTATATTGGTTTTCTCTAGCCAGGTGCCCTAAATCTATATTGAATCGACTGAGGAAAGTTATCTTTTCATTCTTATGGGGGAGCATTGATGGTCATCAGAAACATCATCTTGCTTGTTGGGAAGCGATATCTATCCCTATTGAATGTGGTGGATGGGGAATTAAGAACTTGGAATGGTTTGGGATCTCACTTCAACTGAATAATTTGTGGTTGCTACTTAATGGGAATGGTATTTGGAACCGGATTATTACTTTTAAGTACATTAAAAATATCCCATTGGTGGACTAGATCATAGCCCAGAAATTCATTATCAATGGAACCTCATACTTCTAGGATGGTTTCATTAGGATTTTGTCGTGGATCACTAGTCAGCTTGGATGGAAGGTGGGTAATGTCTTGAATATTCGCCTTAGAGTTGATCTGATTGCTGGTATGGAATCTACTTTCTACTTGCCATGAGACCTTCAGGAATATTTGTCTGATTATGGGATTACTTATCTGACCCAAGCACAAAACTTGGATGGGCCTTCTTTCGATTTAAATTACTGGTATTTGGTGACAGACCTCAACCTGGGAGGTGTGTGGGCCGACCAATGGTCGTCCTTTGTCAATGGTCTGTCTCATGGAGGCATTAGGTTGGGAAATCACGAGGACTCTTTGCTCTGGATGTTTGATAAAAAGATGGGAATGGTATCGTCAAAAAAAGCTTATGAACTTATCATGTATGAGCATTTGCATCTGATTAGTGATTATCTTCTCCCAAAGGTGTGGAGTTCCAATATTCCTCGAAAACTGAAATGTTTCATTTGGCTGGCTGTTAAAAACAAAATTAATACTTGGGATAACTTGCACAAGCGGGGCTAGGTGGGTCCTAACAGATGTTGTCTCTGTAAAATGGAAGAGGAATCTGTTGAACACATCTTTGTTGGCTCCTCCTTTGTGAATATGGTCATTCATAGCTTGGGAAGGTTGTTTGGTGTTCATTTACAGTGGTTTGCCTCTTCTCTTTCTGGAAATATGACCACCTAGCTTTCAAAAGGTGGAAAGCTCTTATATATGCCTTTCTTTTTTATTTGGAATCTCTGGAAGTGCAGGAACAACTCCATTTTTTATGATAAGGTACCCATTATTCCCAGACTTTGTCATGCGATCATGTCTGATATCGATTCTCATCTTATGCCTCAAGTAAACAAAAACAAATTCAGGCACATTGGTGACCCCCCACAAAAAAAAAATCCTATGGTTTTTTTATGGTGCTGCGACAGATGCACTTTGTGGTGCAGGTGTTTGTATTTGGTTAAATGAGCAGCACTCTATCTCTATAAAATTAGGTTGTGGTCGTAGCACTAATACTAGAGCTGAGCTTCTGGCATTATGGGAATCATTATACATGACCAAAGATATTGGGTTGCCATACCTTCATATCTTTGGTGATTCCTCAGTGATTATAAACTGGGCAAGGAATGAATCCACACTTACCATGGTGAACTTAGAGGCCTAGTGCATAAACCTCAAGAAACTCATATCTTTGTTCACCTTTTTGGATTTCAGTCATGTCTTTAGGGAACATAATCAGAAGGCAGACACACTATCCAAGGAAGGGATTAGTATGGCTGCAGGCCATCTTTCCCTCACTGAAATATGTGAGGATGAAGTTGTTGAGGAGGTTTCACTCTAGCTATTTTGAAGAGCACTACTCTAGTTCTTAGACTATTGTCTCTTGACTCTTGATTTGTTGAAATTTTTTGGTTAAGCTGATCTGTTATGTCTCTAGCTTTTAAGTGTTACAAGCCCTGACATGGATATTGTTACTGGGTTCTTATTATTTTCCGTAAGGACATATGACTAAGTGGCCGACTTAACATTTATGAGAGGACCTTTTTGTACATGATTCACATAATCCAGTAGTTGGCTCAATGGAAGTGATCTCCGTCTTGTTATAATGATGGTTGATACTGGCTCCATAGGTTTTGGACTGTTGTTATTTACTGATGTACCATGTTCCTTTGATTCAATTGAATAGCAAGGAATTCCTTTTTTCGTCTGAAAAAAAAAGGAATTGTTGATTGTAAAATTGTACCCTAGGAAGGATGCATGCTTGTTTAGGTCAAATTTTTTCCATGTGAAATGTCTAAAAGCTTGGGTCAATTTTGAAGGGATTGTAATGAAGTATGCATAGTGTCAAGATTACTTTTGGGTCAATTTTGGAGGGATTTTAATGAAGTGTGCATGTAAATGCCTTTTTTGTTTGGTTGGTTTATTTGTTGATAGAAGAAGCTAAAGTATTTTTGTTAAAAATGGTTGGTTGATTGAAAAAAGGAAGAAGCTCAAGTATTATTCTTAAAAATGGTGAAAAATTTTGTTGTCTCTAAACAATGTTATTATAAGGTACAATCATCATTAGTGCATTCTCCTAATCTAAAAAAAATAGATGCGAGAATTTGTTACAAATATCTTGTACAAAGATAAGTAGGAAATAAATTGAAAAATAAAATGATGCGAAGAACTTAGGAAACACCAACAAGCTATTGTAGGTAAAAACTGAGTAAAAAGGAAAATCATGTTTTTATTTTTAAGAAAAAGTGATGATGTGTCTATATTTGTTTTGCTGATTTGTAGAGTACCTCAAGATTATTTGGTAGATATAATTCTTATTAGAAATGTTTAAAGTTGGGTTGTGTCCTAACAATGATATTATACAATGCAATTATCATCAGTGCATTTTGCAAAGTTGAAAAAGGCATATGAGGGACTCTATTGAAAATATATTGTATAAACATAAGTAGGAAAGGGTTTAACATATAAAAATTGTTGCAAAGATCTTGTATAAACATGAAAAAGGCATATGAGCAACTTTGTTGCAAAGATCTTGTATAAACATAAGTATAAAAGGGTTTAACATATAAAATTTGTTGCAAATATCTTGTATAAAAATAAGTAGGAAAGGGTCTAAAAAATAATGTTCGGGTACACATGATACTTTCAAAATACCGAACACCTAGAGCAGCCACTCACACAAACAGATCATAGATCAACACACCGATGTTTTCACATGGTTTAAACCCTCGAAAGGGAAACATTCCACGACCCCAACTAAATAGCTACTTGAGGTAGTTTATTATGCAAAAGAAAGAAAGTTACAAATGAGTTTCTCATAATAAATCAACTAGCGAATGACCCTCTATGCTCTTTAAATAGATATCTTGGACCAATCAGCTGTTAAGCCACAAATCAAAGTTAGTTATGATCTAAGAGAAGATGAACCATCAGATCACTCTGTGTCTAGAACATATCGTGACCCTCATATTAGACATTTACAAATGCATACTAAAGAAACACACTTTTTCTAACAGATATATCATAACAAGTTGATCTTAAAAAAATCCCAAGTGTCTAAATATCCTAACATACCCCCTTAAGAACAACTTGGGATAGGATTGAAGGATTTGCAAAAGTGACACTATTAGGAGAAGGAAGGAGGCATTAGAGCCTATCGCCACTTAATGACAAGTTCTTGAACTCCTAACATAGATCGAAGTTTAGAAAACTTTGCTTTTGTAAGAGACTTGGTCAAGATGTTGGCAACTTGATCATCTGTAGGGAAAAATAACACTTCAAGAATGTGATCATGAACAATCTTTTTGATGAATTGCATATGTATTCCAATATGTTTGATGCGTTGATGTTAAACTGGATCTTTGGTGATATTGATGGGTACTTTGATTGTCGCACCAAAGTGGAGTAGGCTGCTACTGCTTGAATCTAAATCTGAAAGGATATGTCGAAGCCATAAAGCTTCCTGATTGACATTAACTGTGACTCGATATTCTGCTCCTGCTGAAGAAACAACAAGAGCTTGTTGTTTCTTACAAGCCCAAGTGATAGGTCTATATCCTAGACTGAAAATATAACTTGAAGTAGACTTTCAATCATCAGGATAGTCGACCCAATATGAATCAGTGAAACCAACCAAGAAAGGAGTCCCCTCGGTATTGTAATGAATCCCAAACTGAACCGTACCTAGAATATATCGAAGTATTCTTTTTGCTTCTTTCCAGTGAATTTCATGGGGTGTTTGTATATATTCAGAAACATGACTAAAATAAAAGGAAAGATCAGGATGAGAATGAGTCGAGTATAAGAGACTACCAACAAGTTGGTGATACAAGGTGGCATCAACTTCAGGTGAAGGTGCAAGTGGAAAAAATTTTGACTCCAGAATGGAAGGGAGAAGGGGATGATTTACAATCTTCCATGTGAAAACGATGAACAAGGTCTCAAGCATACTTAGACTGAGAAAGAAATATTCCTTCTTCGGTTTGCAAGACTTGGAGACCAAGAAAATAATGCAAATGTCCTAAGTCTATCATTTCAATATTTTTCTTAAGACTCGATTTCACACAGGTTAAAATATTAGGGTTGCTACCAATAAGAATAGGATCATCAACATATAGAACCAGGATGATGAGATGGTTTCCTACTTTCTTGGTATAGACATTTGGATCACAATGGCATCTAGAAAAACTAGTGTCAAGTAGAAATATATCCATTCTGGCATACTAAGCTCGACGAGCTTGCTTAAGTCCATATAAGGATTTCTGAAGGCGACAAACAAGGCTATAGTTATTCTGAACTCATCTAGGAGGTTTTTCCATGTAAATTTCCTACTATAAATCACCATGTAAGAATACAGACTTGACATCCATTTGATGGACCTCCCATTTATGTAAGGATGCAAGGGAAAGAACAAAACAGATGGAGTTCATTTTTGCGACAGGAGTAAAGGTTTCATTGTAGTCAATCCCTTCAATTTGGGATAAAACTTTGGCAAGTAACCTTTCCTTAAGTATTTCAACACTTCCATATGATGCATACTTAGTTATATAGACCCATTTACATCTAACAAGTTTTATTCCTTTTCGAATAGGTATAAGATCCCAAGTATCATTCTCCATTAAAGAACAATATTCTTCATCCATAACTTCATTCCAATATGGATTCCCTGAAGCTTATGTAAAAGTATATGGATCATGATTATTTGAAACTTGAGACAAAAGAGAAGAGGCTTATTGGAATTGAGAACTTGTTCAACGTTGATCTCTAGGATCACCGACAAGATCACTAGCTGCTTGACATGTTGAACAGACCCATCGAGGAGGCAATGGTGCTAGTGGAACTAGAGGAAAATGAGCAGGAGGAGGTGCATTTTCATCCTCACTGTCATCATCAGAAACTGGAGTTGGAAATCTATCAAGGAAGTTGGAAGTAGAAGAAGGAACAAGCGTCGAATCAGGCTCGCAGGCTAAAGATGGCACAAACGTTGAGTTAGGCTCACAAGTAAATAAATTTTCATCAAATTTTACATCTCTTCTAATAATTATATAATGAGAATGTGGCTTAAGAAGTATATAACCTTTTACATCTTCAGAATATTCAACAAATATGTACTTTTCACTTTTAGGCTGCAATGTTTTTCGATTTTTTTTCAGAATGTGATCCCATGCTTCACTACCGAATACATGGAAGTGACTTACATCTTGTTTAATTTTACTCCATACTTCTACCAGTGGGATACCTTGTAAAGATTTAGTAGGGATGTGATTCACTATGTAATTTTCACAATTTATGGCTTAAGCCCAAAATTGAAGACTTGGTCCCTTAGCTTGGAGCATACAATTAGCCATTTCTTTTAAAGTGTGGTTCTTTCATTCAGATACACCATTTTATTGTGGTGTATATGGAACATTGTGTTGTTGTTGGATTCCTTGCTCTGTGCAGAAATTAGTGAACTTGTTGTTAACATATTATCCTCCATTCTCAGAAATTAACTTCAGAATTCGATGACCAAATTATTTTTCAACAAGGGCCTTGTAGGCCAAGAACATGTTAAATACTTCACACTTGATTTTTAGGAAATAAACCCAAGTGCATCTAGGGTAATCGTCAATAAATGTTAAGAAATATTTGAAACCAAAAAATGAAGCAAATGGAAGAGGACCACACAAGTCACTGTGCACAAGCTCCAAGGGAACCAAGGCATGCTAAGATGCATGTTTGTCAAAACTGCCCCGATGATGTTTTTCGAGTACACAACTGAAACAAACACCATCCCTACTAGGTACCATAGGAAAACCTGTCACCATATTGTCTTTACATAGTTAATGCAATGAGCGATAATTTAAGTGTCCAAATCGCTAATGCCAAAGTTTGCTCATGTCATCACTATGAGCAAAAAAATTGAAGGAAAAGGTGATGGCCCAAAGTTGTTAAATTTGTACAACCTGGTAATATCATCAACAATTCGGGTAGCTAGGACATGCTTAGGATATTTAAAATTCTTGATTACAACTTGGTGGTGTGTAAACGTTACCATTTTACCTTCACCAGAATGAGTGATTTGATAGACTGACAAAAAATTGCAAGAAATTCTTGTAACACATAGTGCATCACTAAAATGACCATTATCTACTAGAACTGTTTCAGATCCTACAACACTTAGAGATCTATCATCGCCAATAAATTTTTGTTTGGTGTTACATTCATGCATAGTATAAAATATGGCTTGATCCTTATCCATATGATAATATACTCCAAAATCAATGAGACACTCATTTGAAGTAGTAGAAGAAGATGCAGTATAAGAAAAACTAGAAGCACAAAGTGCTTTTCCATGAGAGGTAGATTATGAAAATGAATCAAGGTTGATGTGGCGCTTCTTCATTATTGCTTCCAAGGATGCCATATTCTTGAAACATTTAGATTCATCATGATTATATTTCATGTAATAGTTGCAATGACGCTTAGTCTTTTTACCTTTTGTCTTAGTTCCTGTTTCATTTTTCAAAGAATGAGTTGACTGAGAGGGTTTGGAACCTTGTTTGGCTTATTATTGTGAGGATTTTGTTTATTGGGAGGCTTGGACTTTTCTTTCTATTGTGCCAGTAAGGCTTTCCCATATGTATCTGCATTGCTAATCAATCCAATATGTAATAGCTTATCTTGCTCTCTAATCAATGAATCACAAACGGATTCAAGACTAGGCTCTATATAGAGAGTTGGATTCAAGGATTCTTTCATGGAGTAGAATGTAGATACAAAATATATATATATATATACAGGTCCAAGTTTGGAAATAATATTATAAATGCATTGTTTGTCTTCCCTTTTAATTTTGCATTCTGCACATAAGAGTCTAAGAGTTTTGTACTTAGATAAATAATCTTGAATGCAGGAATAATAATCACTTGGATTTAAAGAAATCAACTCATTTTCAAGTTGATGACCTCGAATTTCACTGTGTTTACCAAACACACCTTCCAACTTTTCCCAAGCTTTATCTAGTTCATCAATTCCAAATAGATGGAATCACAAATTCGTAGAGATTGACATCCCAATCAATCCATGAGCTTCATCACATTTATTTTCTTGTCATCATCAGTGGGTTCTTTTTCTTTCCACGAGGTAATTTTGTAAAGTCTCCTACTTCGTAAGACATCCTCCATACAAGATCTCCATGAGAAATAGTTAGAACTAGTAAGTAAAATATCACAAGGGGTGGCCATACTATAAAATAAAGAATGTAAAAATAGAAACCAATGGCCTGGATGCAAAGATATCGAAAAAATGGGTTGTTTAAAAAAAATGGCACTGAAAACTGACTCGAGATGAGGAAGTTATGCTTAATTTTACAAAGTTGGAAGATGACCCCAAGAGAGACATGGTAGATAGAGGATTGACCAAACTAGAAAAAGACCCCCTTCTTCCCAAGCTAAACCTTTTAAACTCACTTTACAATAATGTTTCTTTATGTGAATCACTTTCGTAAAATAAGTGAAATTCACTTTTACAATGATGTTACTTCAAATATTGCATGCAAAAAAAAAAAAAAGACTTTAAGTGACTCACTTTTATAATTAAAGTGAGATGCACTTTTACAATAAAGTAACTTAAAAGTAGAAATTACATGCACTTTTAGAAAAGTAACTAACAAGACTTGAACTCAAGACCTATTAAGGAATAAAACAACTTTTAACCAAGTGATCCAATATTAAAAGGTACATAAAATATGGGAAGGATAAAGGTTTTTGTTTTACTCTTTTGTCTCGAAGTGCATGCTTGCTTCTTTTCCTGCAAAACACTTCACACAAAACGAAACAAAACCAACAAAAAAAATTATATACCACAGTTTCTGGATTAGTCCTCGTTAGCTTGTCCATAATTTCTATGTTTTCTCATTGTTTATGATTTACTGCGATTGCACAAGGTGCATGACAAAGAGCATACACTGTAGAGAAAACCCTTTTTCCTTTCTGTTTCTGAATTTCTGTGATCATACAAGGTGCACATAAAAGAGCATCAATAGATAAGGAAGGAAACAATCTGAAACCAAAACAAAATCTAGATCTGATAAAATATGAGAAATTACTTTTAAAAAATTTTAAAAACGTCATTGTAACATTATACCTTCAAATCTGATGAAATGGTCATATATGGGGAAAACAAAAGCATTATTCAATTAAACGAAAAATATTTTATGATGGAAACGATGATCCATATGCAATGGAACACCTCACATAGCCCAAAAATGAACAAAAAAATCAGAACCATAAACATTTTTGAAGCTTCGGCAACACCAGTTCAAGATCTAGATCATCAATGGAAGTGGTTCTTCATAAACGCTCTAATACCATGTCCGGGTACACATGATACTTCCAAATGGATGAACACATAGAGCAACGACTCACACAAATAGATCATAGATCAACACACCGATGTTTTCACGTGGTTTAAACCCTCGAAAGGGAAACACTCCATGACCCTAGCCAAATAGCTACTTGAGGCATTTTATTATGCAAAAGAAAGAAAGTTACAAATGAGCTTCTCATAATCGATCAACTAGCCAATGAACCTCCATGCTCTTTAAATATATATCATGGACCAATCGAGTGGTAAGCCACAGATCAAAGGTAGTTATGATCTAAGAGAAGATGAATCGTTGAATCACTCTATGTCTAGAACATATCATGACCGTCAGATTAGATATTTACCAATGCATACTAATGCATACTAAAGAAACACACTTTTCCTAACGGATATATTATAACAAGTTGATCTTAATTAATTCCTAAGTGTCTAAATATCCTAACAAATAAAATATTATTGCAAATAACTTAGGAAATATCATCGAACTATTACATGTAAAAGACGAGAAAAAGGGATAAATATGTTTCATTTTTTTATTTTTTTTTACGCAAAAGTGATGTTGTGCCTATAATTATTTTGTCGATTTAGATAGTAACTCAAGAATTTTAAATCACCCAATTATATGTGTATTTTTCTTGTGTTGTTTGGGAACTCACCGATTAATTGGTGCATCGTTTATTCATTCACAATATTTGCAACATAGAATCATTAATTGGCAATTTTTGCAATTGCAACGTAGAATCATCGATCTGCAATTTTGCTACATAAGACGAGACAAATGCATTAGTTGAGCATATGCCTCACAAAACAAGCTGAACCCGATATTTATGCTTAGAGTACGATCATTGTTTAAAATGGGATAGGTTAGACATCAAACTCAAAACCTACCCCAAGATGGTAGGTTGTTCTACCACTTATATTCTACATGCTCCCTTCATATGAAAACCCGTATGAGTTTGATATGAACATATAGATTGATATTCCCAACAATCATGAGAAGACATTCCAGGTAGGAAAAGTTGAAGAAGTTTGGAATTCCTTTTTGAAAGCCAAGAAAACTAATACAAATTTCCATTTTATCCCTTACCAATTTTTGAGAAATGAATTTGTAGATTTGGAAAGCGTGAGAAGGTTCATCCATTTCTTTGAAACTTAAGAACAATAGTTGTTGGCCTAATAAGAATCCCTACTCCAAATCGATTAGGTCATGTTATATTTAGGTTTGGATTGGCATGTAGCTAAGAAGCTTTAAAAAAAATGGAAGAACTAGGTCTATCTTCCAACTATTACTCTTGAGGTCTTGTTCCTTGAATGAAAAAAAAATAGAAGATGAAGCATTGCAAACAGAATTGGGTGGCATTGAGAAACAATTGCAATGCATGCTTTTCCTCAGTACTATATTTGTCCCTATATTTATAAGCAAGTTGATTATGTGGCGTTTGAAGCTAAGATACAAGTGCAATAAATAAGTTAGCCAACTTGGATGAACTATGGAATTTTTAACTGTGTCATTGTTGACACTTCACATGGAAATGCTTGTTATTTCTAATATTAACTAACAAAGATGACGACTCAGACACAAATATATATTTATTAGCAACCTTATTCTCACCTCAGATTGGGTGTTCCATCCCAGCCACTTTCAACTAGTTATTATTAATACATTTCATTTTGTTTTAGGGTTAGGCCCTTTAGAAATTTCTTATTTTATTTAACACATATATACTCTAGNTCCATACCAGCCACTTTCAACTAGTTATTATTAATACATTTCATTTTGTTTTAGGGTTAGGCCCTTTAGAAATTTCTTATTTTATTTAACACATATATACTCTAGAAATGTTGGTTAGGATGGGCACTTCAACTTAAATGTTGACCAATTATAAGATGTGCTTGTTTGTAGTTTGTAAGCATTTCCCTGAGGTGTCGTAGTTTATAAAAGCTTCATGGAATCAATACAATGTTCACACATTGGATGATGATGTTCACTTAGAAATTCTGATTGCTAATAGAAAATTAAGTTGAATTAACCAATTTAATTCATGCAAACAATGCTTTCCTTTTTTGGGAATTTGCAAAGTAAATTTTCAAACAAGGAAAAAAATCAAGGTTCACAGGTTTAATTGCAATCAAGGATGCAAGATTTAATGTTCTTACTGAATATGGCTATGTTTCAGTTTTCATTCAGATGTAACTATCTACCTTATAGTGGAGTCAAGTTTACTTGTTAACTTGTGAAAATATTATTAGTTCTTTCTTCCTAGTTATGGTGACACAAAGTTTGGTTTCAAATTTTATGTAATGCACTTCTCACCACATCTAAATAATGTGTTCAATTTCTAAATAGATGTTAGGTGTAATCATATGCTTATGGTATTTCCTTCTCTATTTATAGGTTCCATTTGGAAGATTAATCTTCATCTTAGATTTCTCTAATTTTGGTTTTAAACTTGAATTATTTTAGTAGCCACAAATGATAAATATGAGCTCTTTATTCTTGGAAGTATTTAACCTCATGATTAAGTAATTATTCATTTATATGGGTTGATATCATATGAAATGATAAGATCTACTTAGAAGTGGTTATGTTCTACCATACATAACAAGTGTGCCTCTTTTAATTCTAGTTATTCTGATGTTAAACACATTCCTGAAATTAAACTTGGTTACCATGTTTTTAGTTTTCCAGAGTACGAGATTGGAAGCAATAATTGTAATGTACCCAAAAACCTCATTTGACCATAGAGACGACGGGTCACTCCATTTCCATATCCAAATTCAACATTCGTGTCCAATTTCATTTTTATTCAATTGCATTTGACTTAACAACGAAAACAAATAAGCAATCATGGTCTCCCAAAATAGTTTATGCATTCATATATGATTTACAGAAACAACAACATGAACATACATGCCATTCCAAGTAAATCCAATGCATTTCAACATTTATAAACAAGAAATTAAATTAAATAACATGGTAACACATAATTTAATGATTGCATCAATACACAAACATACACTTATATTTTTAAGTAATTATTCTCCAATTGGCTGCATGTGAAGGGTGTTCCTCCCAGCCATAGGCACTGTCAAGCCAAAACTTACTTTGACATGCCACCCCCAAGCTAGGAATATCAATCAACAAGTTAAAAATCCTCCCTCAAACTCAATTTACTTAGTTGAATTCTCATGGAACCCATTGGTTCCTAAACCCCCTCCATAGATGTACCAATCCTTAATTATCCTTCCCCATCAACTTGCACAACAATAGGAATAAGATCCCTTCTTTGAGTTAACAGTCCCTTGAGCGGCCTCTAGTTCCATTCTAGCACTCCAGCAGAAGATAGACAAGAAGTATCTGAATTTTGGACTTCATGGAACAAACTACAAACCAACTCTCTCTCTCACTAGTCTACCCGGGTTAATGGCATGCATAATTTGTGTACATCCATTGAATCCTCATTCACTGTTACAATATCCGACTATGGATTCCAAAGGTAATGGATAAGAAGTCAAATTCGAAATGGTACAGGAGTAGTAAAGAATGGAATCCCTCTCTATTTGGAAAACTCACTTTTATAAGAATAAATCAACTTGCCATGTCCACTCCACATGGAGCCACTTTTCCCACCTTAATCCCCTTCTTAAGTTAATAAAATAAGGCTTAACCAAAGTATGGATTTTAAGCATAGTGTAATAACTTGGTTTAATTTGCTAGGGATAGGGAGATAAACTAAGGCACACTCCCACTTTCCCACTTGTGGACTCATATCCCCCCATATATTCTTCATCCTTCTTCCCATGCAACCATTTAGATATTTTATATTAATATAAAATATATACACATTTACATAGTTTTGGTCATCCCAACCATTTGTTTCTAGACTTTATCATTTTGCATAAATATTTACAAATTTACCTTGTTGGGTTAAACTGGGGTATTACATTCCCCTCCCCATTAATTTATTGGCATAGTCCTCAGTGCATCATCGACACTATATACATTTCCAAATTTTTTGCCAAAACTTCAAAACAGTTGCGGGTATGCCTCCCGCATTACATGCTTCTTTGGGACTGTAATGGGTCCATTGGACATTTACCTTACTGATGGCCTTATTCCTCAACAACGTAACTTTCCGATCGAGGATAAGGATTGGTTGTACCAAAATATCTCCTTCCACTTCCACCTAGATCAAATTCCAATTAGTTATGTGGTTAGGATCATGCACATATTTCTTTAATAAAGACACATGAAATACATTATGCACACACACACAAATAGGAAATGCTAATGCATAAGCAACAGATCTTATCCTATCCAAAATTTTAAATGGCCCACAAATTAGGGCTGCCAACTTTGGACAAATTCCCAATTTCAAAGAACTCTTATTTGGTCTAACTTTCAAATACACATGATCCCCCACATTAATTATTTTACTGTTCTTCCTTATCTACATAACTCTTTTGTTTGTCTTGTGCCACTTTCAAATTCTGCTTGAATTGCATCATCCACTCTTCCATTTTTTTTAGTAGTTCTGGCCCAATTATTACTCTATCAACTGGATTGTCCCAACTAATTGGAGTATTACACTTTCTACCATACAAGGCTTCAAATGGACTTATCTTCAAAGAAGCATGATATCCATTGTTGTATGAAAATTCCACCAAGCATAAGTAATCTTCCCATTTTGATGACCGATCCATCACATACATTCTCAACATGTTTTCAATAACTTGATTGACTCTCTCAATTTTCCCATCTGTATGCGAATGATAAGTTTTGCTTAAATTTATATTTGTACCAAATTTATTGAATAATCCATTAAAAAAAGTTTGAAGTAAAATTTCGATCCCTATCTGAAACTATTTCCTTTAGTATCCCATGTAACCTAACAACCTCTTTCATATAAATTTATGCTATATCAGTTACCTTATGAGTTGACTTGACTTGTATAAAGTGAACATCTTTGGTTAATTTATCCACTGCCACCATGATGGAATCATGTTGCTTCTTTGTCCTAGGCAATTTAGTGATGAAGTCAATGGTCGTTACATCCCATTTACATTCAGGTATTGGCAATGGTTGAAGCAATCCTATTGGATGTCTATGTTCAAACTTTACTTTTTGACATTCAATGCACCTTTCTATATAATCAGTAATATCTTTCTTCATTCCTGGACAAAAATATTGACTTCTTACTGCTACAATTGTCTTTTGGTATCCGGGATGCCCTACATATGGTACATTATGCATTTCATTCATTACCAATTTCCTTAATTCTGCAGAATTAGTAACATAAATTCTTCTTTTATATGTAAGAATTCCATTATATTCCATCCTATAACCTTCATATTTATGTTGTATATTTTCCTATTGTAATTCTTGTTTTACCTAAAGGTAATGTGCATATGTTATAACAACATCAAGAATTATGTTTTCTAAATATGATTTGTACATACTCATGGCTAAAACATTCATATTATGAACTCTTCTACTGAGTGCATCAACAACCTTGTTCTCCATTCCCTTAATATGTTTGATGTCAAAATCAAACTCACACAAAAATTCCAGTCATCTCGTTTGTCTTGCATTCATATTTTGCTTCTCAAAAAAATATTTCAGTCCACTATGATTTGTTCTCAACTCAGATTCCATGCCCATAAGATAATGTCTCCACATTTTTAATGCATTCACAATAGCAGCAAGTTCCAAGTCATGCGTGACATAATTTTTCTCACATTCTTTAAGTTTTCTTGATTCACAACAAATTACATGTCCATTTTGCATAAGGACTCCACCAATTCCTTCTTGACAAGCATTTGTACATACCACAAAATATTCATTTGGATCAACAATTTTGAGTACTGGGGTACTTGTGAGTAATCTATTCAACTGCTGGAAACTTTCTTCACACTGTGGTGTCCACTAAATCTTAATTCCTTTCTTCTGCAATGATGTAAGTGGATATGCCACTTTGGAAAATCCTTCTATAAATACCATAATAACTTCTATCTTCTTTGGATCCACTGCTATTCCTTATTCAGAGATGATATGTCCCAAGTAGTGAATATTCCTCTGATAGAAAGAACATTTACTTAGCTTGGCATAAAGTTGATGTTCTCATAACACTTGTAGTACAAATTTCAAGTGTTCCTCATTCTCATTTTCTGATTTTGAATAAATAAGAATGCCATCCAAAAATACAATAACAAACTTATCAAAAAAAATTCTGAATATTCCATTCATCAAACACATGAAAGTAGTTGGCGCATTTGTTAACCCAAATGGTACAACCACAAACTCATAATGACCATATCTAGTTCTAAAAGTTGTCTTGCTATTGTCTTCATCTTTTATCCTCACCCGATGATAACCGGATCTCAAATCTATCTTTGACAAAATCTTTGCTCCTTTGAGCTTATCAAATAAGTCATAAATTCTAGGAAGAGGATATTTATTCCTCACATTGATTTTGTTTAACTGTATGAAGTCAATAAACAACCTTAGAGTTCCATCCTTTTTCTTTACAAATATCACTGGTACTCCCCAAGGAGACACACTTGGGTGTATAACCCTTTCTTCAACAATTCTTCCAACTGCATTTGTAGCTATTTTAACTCAAGCATACTCGTTATGTATGGAATTTTAGAAACTGGAGTAGCTCTAGGCATCAAATCAATAGAGAAATCAATATCTCTTTTCAGTGACAGACCTAGTATTTCTTCAAACACATTTGCAAAATCTTGCAATATTGGAGAATCCTCTAAACTTGGGATTTTACACTTTTTTGGTTCTTGCACATGAGCTGCATACAATAGACATCCTTTTTTGAAACATCTTTTTAATTGCAAAGCTGAAATTTCTCTTATGGAAATAGACCTTGGAATGCCTTTCACTACCTTTTGTTGTCCTTCACCATCAATATAAGTAACTGACTTGTTATGACAATATAATATCACATGATGTGCATATAACCAGTCCATTCCAATCAATATATCATATGAGCCAAGTGGTATTATATTAATATCTACAATAGTGCTCAATCCATTCATATCCAATGGAAAACCCATTTACCAATTCATTGATTTTCCTTTTAGTTCCAGTATCCAACTGAACCATCCATGTTCTATCATGCTTACTTTTCTTTAGCTAAAATATTTTAACTAAATTAGGAGCAATATAACTATGACTTTCTCTAGAATAAATGAGAATACAATTAGGTTGATTCGAAATTTTACCTTCAACCTAAATCATGTTGGATTGATGATTTGCTTGTCGATTGTCCAATATTGAATATATTACAGAATTGTTCCTGCTTACATCCTCCATAGTACTTGCTTCCTGTAAATTGTGCACATTTCTAATTCTATACCCCCTTTGTGGATAGTCTTTGTACATATGGTTTCCTTCACATCCCAAACACTTTACTGGCTACCTTGTTCCTTTTCCAATTGATTATGTCTTCTTGGACCCATTTTGAGTTATATTTCTTTGCTTATATGATTTATGTTGGTTCTTAAAGAAAGATGATTCAGATCCTTTCTTCCTCTCATCATATTTATCCGTCATCTGATCTCTCCAAGATTTCTGAAAATTTATCCTTTGTTCTGATCATACGTCTGCTTGGCCTTCCGAATTTCTTTTTCAAGAGTCTTGGGTTCATCATATTGAATCTTATGCTTGTAAAATGAAGGAAACCCGCTTAAAAACCTTTGTATTTTTAACTTCTCCTCCTTCATAAAATCCTAGAAACTTATTTTCATATTCATCCATGCTCATGCTTTCCAACTAGAGTTCAAATAACGCTTCCATCTTCTTATCATAATAATGATATGATAAGTACTTTTTTTAAAGTACTTCTTGAATTGCCTCCATGATAACCTCTTCTCATTGATATGTTTAACCTGGACCAATTGGTCCCACCAAATGGAATATTTTCCCTGTAAGTTGTAAATGGAAATCCTAGCTTCCATGTTAGAGGAGCAATTATGCAGCTAAAGATACTTCCTCATTCCTAATAACCAATCTTCAACATATTCTCCGTTTTTATTTTCACCATCAAAGGTGGGTGGCTTAATTTTTCTAAGTTCCCCTTGCATATCATCTCTCTCATGCCTTATTTTATGATGTCTAACTGGATAAATTTCTGGGTTGCTGCTAGAACTCTCAGATATATATAGCTTTCTTGCCGTATAGTGTGGTGAGTGGTGTTTCCTATGACTCATGTTAGCACCTTGAGAGTGTTTTGATTTCTCATGTGATCTCTTCCTTGAGTGTCTTCTTCATTCTTCCTACTCAATTGAGGTTGATCCCATTTTCATTTGTCTCTGTAACATATTCAAACTCTACACCAACTGAGTATTTAACTCATTTTGTTGTTATTGATATTTCAATGACCTCTCATTTCCTGCCCTATAACTTTGCACCTCCATTCTTAGGCTTCTCATGGTTTCCACAAATCCCATGGATTTACATCTTCTCTATGCCCATTTTTTTATGTCTCTGCATTCCCCATAATGATATCTTGATCTCTAGCATCTTCTCCATGTTTATATGGAAACTCTCCTTCATCCATTTCATTATTCTATATTTCTCTGAAAACCTGTCCTGTGGTTGTATTTAATTAAAAAATTGTATCTACAACGTGTTCATATTATTACATTTGTTAGGAAAAATTTAATTCTAAAAATTCAATAAAAATTCCATATATACATATGCACATATATTCATATATTTGATATATATGGGGCCCTTAAGGGTTAAGGGCTCTGCGATAAAAAAACATCTCGGGTGAAATTAATGCGAAGGACGGCAAGAGATAGTTAGGGTGAAGGTTCGGGTTTTTTATGTTTTAAAGGGATTTTTAATGCTCTAAAGTCTTGAAGCAAACAATTACGATGATAATTGACGAAGTAGATTATGACACAATTACTCAGGAAAGAGAAAGTCACATTTTCATACAAATGGCATCACTGAAACAAGTAGGGTCAGATGCTCCCACATGGGAGAATACCAGACCCGTCCTTTCTAACAAAAAATATGGCGAAGACATGATATCCACCAAAACCGGTGAGAAGAAAAGACTGGGAGCTAAAGCTAAAAAACAAGCCATAGAATTAGTAGTAGGAAAGGATATATCGCTAGCAGAAGTACCTGATTATTTGTCCTCTGCTTTGGTCAGTAGATTCTGTGGAAAAACAGTTGTAGAGGCGGCTCTTCGAAAGTGGATGGAAGAACACTGGAGCACTCATCTACAGCAGCTCCTGATGTTCCATATTCTGTCTAGAGGTTGGATATTGTTCTGCGTCAAAATAGAGGCAGAGCGACAGACCCTATTAGATAACAAATGGCATTGGGGGCATTCAGGATTAATTCTCAAGAAATGGAGCGTGGATTTTGACGCCAATAGGGAGCCACAGAATTTACAGAGAATTTGGGCCATTTTACCAGATCTACCAATGATGTTCTAGCAGAAAGAGATAATGGAGGCAATAGGAAGTAAAATTGGCAAATTTATAGCTCTAGAGGAAGGATGGGAACAGAAGGTTGATAGAAGGAGTGCCAGAATACTGATAGAAGTCGACCTCCGAGACAGACTGTATGAAGAAATTCACCTGGAACTTTACGGTAGCATGTGGTGGCAGAGTCTCGATTATTGGAAAATACCATTCAGGTGCTTCTTCTGCAAACAGGTCAGGAACTTAGCGAAGGACTGCAAAAACTATGAACAAAGGTCTCCTCAGCCTAGGAATAAGGAGAAAGGTATAGCTCGGAACAGGAAAAGCAGCGATTTCTAGCCAAGAGATGGTGCGTAGAAACCTAACATGACATAAGGAATCGTTCGAGTGACCCCTGGTAAGACGGATCTTAGCCCTGAACTAAATTCTACTTCCATTTCTGAAACCTCGGGGGGTATTGAACATCCCACTGCGGGGACATTGACGCAGACTAAAAGAATTGAAATTATGTCCACGAAAATGGGAACCCCAATGAAAGACAGAGTTTTAGAGCCCGCAAGTAAGATGGGTCAGGCGGGGAACCTTACACCTGTCGTGAATCCAACCTTAGAAAGTCACGAACAATCTCCTCCAGAGAAAAATGTCGCGCAATATGAAAGAGAGGTAGTGACTCCTATTATGGGACTCACGTCGAGACCATTGCTGGCTAAAACAAATGTCATGCATGTGGGGTGTAAGGAGATAACTCTGGACAACAAAGACACTAGTAAAAAGGTGGCTTCCCCTAAAGAACCACCATCATGGATCAAGCACAAAATTTATAACACTCGGTCCAAGGTGGCAATTGACAGAAACCAAGTGTCGTCCGAAGGACTAGCATCAGACAAGGTGGCCAAGGTAACATTGGGAAGGAGGTATCATCTCGCAATAGTAAAATCTCAAGCTGAGGTGGACGTGAAAAATGGCAAACAGGCAACGATTGGTAGGGCCCTTAGAGCAGGTTAGGCACAGACCAAGGTCCCATGATGCTAGTCCTCTCTTTCAACGTGAGGGGGTTGGGGAACTCCCCCAAGATAAAATCTCTCAAAAGAATGGTCAACAGCCTAAAGCCTTTGATAATTTTCATTCAAGAAACAATGATTGAGGGAGAAAAAGCCAAGGAAGTGTTGGATCCCTGGTTGAAAGGATGCAGCTTTGGTTTCATCAGCTCTGAAGGACACTCAGGAGGACTAATAAAAACCTGGAATCAGGAGTATGAGAAAATGCAAGAGGAGAAACACAGTTCAGTCTTGAAAATAGTTCTCAAATAAAAATCCTCGAGGAAATCCTTTGCAATGTATAATGTTTATGGGCCATATCTTGATTGGAAGGGGTTATGGGAATAATTTTTCACCTCTGGGTTGACGGAGGCAAGGAACATGATTCTAGGGGGGGATCTAAACTTAACCCTATCTAAAAAGGAAAATTTGGGGATGTCAGCCCGCTGTGATAGTTTGAGCTCAATCTTTGTTGCACTCTTCGAATCCAAGGTGTTGGTCGACGTACAACCGTTGAAGCTAACACCGACTTGGAGAAACAACAGAAGCGAAGATCATGCCATCTCTAAAAGGTTAGATATATTTATGCTCTCTGAAAATTTGCTTTCGGGGTCTTTAATAATTCAAACTTGGGTTGAGGTAGGAGGCCTATCAGACCACCTCCCAGTCTTGCTTCAAATCCAAAACCCAGAAGCCAAACCGGTGGCCCCCTTCAAATTCAACCCAAAATGGTTATTAGAAGAAGACTATCAGAGGTTAATATGTGAATTGTGGAAACCCATGGAGGTAAACCCTAATACCTCCTTTAGGAAGCAAATGTCAGAAAATCTGCAAAGGGTTAAAAAGGTGTCAAAACCATGGGCTAAAGTATACTCTGCAAATCAATAGAAAGAACTCAAAGAAGTTGAAAGTGCTTTAAAGAGGATCTATGAGATGAATAACTCAGGTGTGTTTACAAAAGAGGAATTAAAGGAGGTAAGGGAAAAGGACATAAAAAGAGAAGAACTACTGGCTAAAGAGGAAAAGATTCTAAGGCTAAAAAGTAAATCAATTTGGATAAAAGAGGGAGACAACAACTCTACATTCTTTCATAATTTCACCAATAACAGAAGGAATCTGAATACAATCTCGACAGTAAAAAACATGAACGGGGTAATGGTCAGTTCCTTTAAGGAAAAAGCTGAGGCAGGGGAAGAGTTTTTTAAAAATATGTTCAAGGAACCAATAGGATGTAACATTCAAGAAATATTGGAGGTAATCAATCTGTTCCCCAGAATGATAGATGAGGAAATGAACATTCTCCTAAAGGCTGAAGTTACAGAGGAGGAACTGGAGAAGGTGGTGTACTCCTGTTAGAAAGGTAAAATTCAAGGTCTGGATGGGCTCACCATTGAATTCTTTCAAGGGTTTTATGACCTAGTAAAAGAATATTTGCTGAAAATAGTTCAAGAATCCCAAAGGGCTAGGAAAGTATTAGGAGCCCTGAACTCCACCTTCTTGGCTCTAATCCCCAAGAAACAAAATCCTTCCTCCTTCGAAGAATTCAGGCCCATTTCATGCTGCAATATGGTTTACAAAATAATAGCTAATACAATAGCCCTAAGATTGAAGCCAATTCTAAGCAAGATCGTAACCCAGGAGCAGTTTGGTTTCCTGTTCAATAGGCAAATTCACAATGTAGTTTCCCTTGCATAGGAAACGATTCATACCATCAAACTTTCTAAATATTCATCCTTTGCCTTGAAACTGGATCTCTCCAAATCCTATGATAGGGTAAATTGGACATTCTTAAGATTGGTAATGATTTAGATAGGTTTGGATTTGGAAATAGTCAACTGGATCATGGGATTTGTACAATCAGAATCATTTGTTGTTATGATTAATGGATCTTCCTCTAATTTCTTCAGGGCTTCTAGAGGCCTTAGAGGAGGGTGCCCTTTCTCCCCCTTCCTCTTCCTACTAATACTAGATGCCCTTAGTAGAATCATCAACCATGCAAAAAGGGAAGGATCCTTTAAAGGAATAAAGATTACGAGCTCAGTGGAATTAACACATATCCTATTTGTAGACGATGTGGTAATGATGGGAGAGGGTACTTGGGAGAATCTAAAGGAAGGAGAGAAGATTCTAGAATTATATAAGAAAGCTACAGGCATGCACATCAATGTGGAAAAATCTATTCTCTCATAAAATGCCATTCCAGAGGCAATCAAGGAGAGGATTCGGGCCAAACCCCCTTACATTTTAAAACCAATGGATGAGGGCTTCAAATATCTAGGGTTTGTTCTCAAGCCCAATGCATACTCCTTCAAAGACTAGATGTGGTTGTATAAAAAAAAATGAGAACATAATTGGATGTTGGACTTTCAAATTCTTATCCAGAGGGGGAAGACTGGTACTACTTAAAGCTGTTCTCCAGAGCATCCAGGTTTATTGAGCCACAATCGCTTATATACCCAAGGGAATCTTGCAGAAACTGAGGAAAAATTTCTTCTCCTTATGGTCGACTAATAGACATGCTGAAGGAATCCCCCTAGCCAAATGGCAACTGCTTGCCAGCCCCAAGGAGTTACGGGGGTGGGGGATCAAGAATCCTTTTCTTTTTTGCCAATCCTTGGCTGCTAAAACCTTATGGAGGTTGATCAAGAATCCAGACTCTATATGGGGCAAAGTCTTATCATCTAAATACTATCCAAATGCGTCCACACATGAATGGATAAGGAAAAGAGACAAAACCTAAAAAAACGGGTCCATAGGTTGGAAAGCCTTGGTCCTAGCCTTTCCCCTAGTAGGGAATTGGTTGTCCTGGTTGGTCGACAATGGGAGAAAGATCAAAGTTGGAGAAGAGTCGTGGTCAGGAGCAGGAAATAGGTATAAACTCTCAGAAGGACTAGTCTCAAAACTAAGAAGTTTAGGGATTTGCAACTTAAATCAAGCTTATTCAATATCTTTACAAAGGGAAACTCTTTGGAAGGACTCAGAATAGCTAGGACTAGAAGAATATCTTAGAGAGGAATGGGAGGAATATGTCTCACTGCTCAAATCTAATTTTATCCATTTAGAAGAGGATAGGGAAGACAAGCTGGTGTGGACAAAAAACCCAATCAATGGTGACTTCACGGCCAAACTTGGTTATAAGACCTGGGAAGGGGAAAAAATTTAGGGAGAGATGGAAGAGTGGTGGAAACAATTATGGAAAGCCGAAGGACCCTTAAAGGCCATAGTCACATTATGGATGACTCTCAATAATAAAATTTACTTGGGATAACTTACAGAAAAGGGGTTGGAATGGCCCAAATCGGTGTGCACTCTGCAATTCAAATGAGGAAAATGTTTCTCACCTTTTCAATTTCTATTCTTATGCAGACACCATGTGGAAAACAGCGTGCAGAGAGTTAAAATTCCAAGGAGCTCTCGGGACTACATTGGAATACAAAGCAAAAGCTTGGTGGAAAGACAAATCGGTATGTCTCCACAGTGCTTTCCCATCTCTTTTCACTTATGGAATCTAGTGGGCTAGGAACACTACAACCTTCAATAACAAAATGATCCCACATGAAGTAACTTCTTCCCTTGTGATACAATGGACTAGAGAACATAGATCACAAGTGAAAGATTCAAAAGTCAGAGAGCTAGTTCCTCCAGAAATAAACAAAGGAATTCCTTGGGCCTTTTTTGATGGAGCAATTCAATGGGATCCTCCACTAGGTGGTTCAGGATCAGTACTTTACCTACCAAACAACCAAAAGATCCAAGCTAAATTTGCACCAGGCTACTGCACAAATAACAAGGTTGAATTTGCAGCACTACATTTGGTTCTTGAACTAGCTCTAAACAATAACATAACCCAAATGCAAGTCTTTGGGGACTCAAAGATGGTGGTGGACTGGGTTAACAGGAGGATCCAAATAAATGCCCCTCATCTGTAGTAGCTTCTTAATGCGATCAGAAGGCTGCTGGGATTATTTTCAAGCTTCAGTATTACACATACCAAGAATTGAATTCTGAAGCAGAAGGACTATCCAAACTGGCCCTTCTATTGGAGCCAAGCAAGATAGAAAAAGAGGATTTTGCAAGTAATTAAAATGTAATAGACAGAAATGAAAATAGCACCTATTAGAGACAACCAAAGAACATTGTGAATTTTGTAAGCTTGCGGTTTTTTGTAAAGTTGGAACTTATTGTGAGATGTTTGATGAAGAAAGGATTATGGTTCTTCTTTAGTGAAAGTTCCTTTGGAATAGTTTAAAACCCATCCTTTATTTAGAATGGCAGATATTTTCCTATTGGAAAATATATTCATATATTTAAATTCTAGAAAACACCATTTGGCATTTTTTTGGTCAAATAAGGCTTACAGGATTATTTCTTCTCGTTTCCAGGAATGATGTGTTGCTTAATTATGAAAGCCTATTTTATTTTTATTCTCCTTCAGACAATATTTCCAATGACTACTCTCAATGTCATTCATGAATTTAGAAATGCAAGTTACAACCCTCCAAAATCAACAATTTGGCCCAATTTTAAATTGTTCCTATCGCTGTAATTATTCTGAAGGACCAATTTTAGAGGCTTCTAGAAGAAAATCAACAAAGAAATAGAAAAATTTTCTAGCATGTAAAGTTAGTAAATATAATAAGGATCACTTATCAACTTTCATAATTCTAATCCGATGCTCCTGTCGACTTCTATAAAATTCTGGGTTTGACTACTTTTATTTCTTGCACTTTTTCCCAGACTTGGGATTTTCGCCAAAATTGGTTATCTCCCAAACCAAGCACTTCTGGGAAAACTTCGTCTAACATAATTTTTCTATTTTAATGAGTATGTAAATTGTCGTGTTCAAACAAATTTTCAATTTTGACATCTAGCGTCACTTTCACCTCCTTCAAGATTTTCAAAATCCCTAAAAAGTGCTTTGGAATAGTACATTTTGGCCTTCTTTCATATCCCAACTTCACATATTTTGGAATTTGGCTCCAAGATTCCGTATTTAGCTGCGTTCCTAGTCCATGACCATATCATAGCCGTTTCAACCCAAATAGAGTTCCCATTAAGTCTCCAGCACTAATATGTAAAAGTCACTAATTCAAAATTTCTAGAAAATTAGACCAGGATGGGATTATGTTTCTCACTGATGTTTTCGTGACCTTCGTCGATGGTGTCCGAACATCACATACCTCATCCTATTCTAAGTTAAACTGTTCTTATTATGGCTGAAACAATTTTCGAGCTCTACTCATTTTTTTTGAATCACCACCATGAACCTTTGGTTTTTTTATCCCAACTTACTTACCCTGACTTTTTCGATATCGATGTCAGAAGTCAGAATTTGACACTGTCCCAAGAACAATATAAACAACCCTTCCAAATTTTCAAATTCAATTTCGAAAGTCGAAAGTCAGCACTGGCTGACATCAACTTTCCAACGACCTTTCTGACCGACGAGCTTTGCGAACCTTTACACCACCGCGCCCACAAACTTCGCTTCATGGCCCCCATGGACCACTCTTCTTGGTTTCACCTCATGTATGAACTTAGTTTCACCCGTGAACTTCGCTCCGTGGAACTTTTTATGGTCACACTCGCATATTTCACTCTGCAATACTACCGCATAATTCCCCTTCATGCATCTTTGTGGACCCTTCTACCATGGTACTACTGCTGACCCTTCTCCATGGACCTCCATGGACACTTCTCATCCATGCCCATGTACCTTTCTCTACAGATCCTCATCATACCTGTCCACGTGGTTATCGTGGGTCCCACATAAAATTTCTCAAAATTTTATATAAACACTTAGATTTTGAGATTTCTTCATATGGTTATAAAAATATTTAAACGAGTTAAAAATGGAATTCTCTCATAAACATGTGTACACCCAAAACTCACACTTTTTCAATAGATAATTACACCTGGATTCTCCTCTTGACGGAAATCTTTCCGTCAATACTCAAGACTATAACATTCTCTATCTAATAACAAATATTGTAATCTTTCCACAAGCTCAATTTTTTACCCGAATTTCAACAATATTCCTCTCATACTTGTACTACTCCATTACAACTTTCTACATTTCCAGCTTGCATGGAATCCTAATCTAATAATAATATATGATATTTAGCACCATAGATTCATAGAGACATTCCATCAACAACTAACCTGCAATCTATTGAAATACTTTCTGTGCAACCTCTGAAACTGCCCATAAAATCAATTTTCGGCCCATGTGGTCCAAGTATTAAAGACCTAGCTCTAATACCACTCTGTAATGTACCCAACATCCTCATTTGACAATAGAGACAACATGGCACTCGATTTCCATATCCAAATTCAACATTCATGTCCAATTTCGTTTTTATTCAATTACATTTCATTTAACAACGAAAGTAAATAAGCAATCATGGTCTCCCTAAACGATTTATGCATTATAGGAACAGCAACATGAACATACATGCCATTTCAAGCAAATCTAATGAATTTCAACATTTATAAACAATAAAATAAATTAAATAACATGGAAGCACAAGATTAAACCATTGCATTAACACACAAACAAACAATTACCTTTTTTATGTAATTATTCTCCAACTAGATGCATGTGAAGGACGTTCCTCCCATCCATAGGCACTATAAAGCCAAAAATTACTTTAACAGACCACCCTTGAGATGGGGCTATCAATCCACAAGTAGAAAGTTCTCCCTCAAACCTAATTTACTTAGTTGAATTCTCATGCAACCCATTGGTGCCTAAACCCCCTCCACAACTGTCCCAATCCTTAATTCTCCTTCCCCGTCAACTTGCACAATGCCAAGAACAAGCTCCATTCTCTAAGTTAATAGTCCCTTCGGAAGCTTCTAATTCCCTTCTTGCGCTCCAACACAGGCCAGATAGGAAGTCTTTGAATTTTGGACTCCAGAGAACAAATATAGGCCAGGTTTCTCTCTCGCCAGTTTACTCGAGTTAATGGCAATGCATAATTCGTGTACATCCATGGCATCCTCATTCACTATTACAGTATCCGACTATGGCTTCCAAAGGTAATGGATAAGCCCGTCGAATTCGAAATGGTGCAGGAGTAGTGAATAACAAAACCCCTCTCTAGCTAGAAAACTCATTTTTATAAGCATAAATCAGCTTGCCATGTGGCCACTCCACATGGAACCACTTTTCCCATCTTATTACCCTTCTTAAGTTAATGAAATAAGACTTAATCAAAGTATGGCTTTTAATCATAGTTTAATAACTTGGTTAAATTTGCTAAGGCTAGGGAGATAAACTAAGGCACACTCCCACTTTCCCACTTGTGGATTCATAGCCCCCCATCTCTTCTTCATCCTTCTTCCCATGTAGCCATTTAGATATTTATATTAATATAAAAATATAAACATTTACATAGTTTTGGTCATTCCGACCATTTGTTTCTAGTTTTTGTCACTTTGCATCAATATTTACAAATTTACCATGTGGGGTTAAATTGGGGTATTATATGATGCTTCCCAATCAATCCATTTTTCAAGTTTCTTGTGCTTCAGTTGCCCTGGAACAAGGATTAATCTTTCCTGGAGTAGTTCTTTGTGCTTGAGACCATGTGGGAGTATCAATAAGGCCTTTGGCCTAAAGAAATATGAGGCTCATTTCACAACGACAGTGCATAAGGTGAAGTTGATTATTCCTGATGGTGTTGAAATTGAGTTTGATGCTCTAGATGATGTTTACATTATTTATTTTGTTGAGAATGCAGGTTTGGTACATCCATGCTCTTGCTATGCAGATGCATGTTCTTAATTTACAGGAAAAGTTTAAAAGGGCTTACTGGATCAATTTTATCAATTGTTTCTTGATGATGGACAAATAGATGACGGTTATGTATTAACTTGTTGTGTCCTATCCCACTTCATATTGTGATTCACATTCATAAGGAAGGTGATCTATATAATTGATGAATATGTGGTTGTCAACTGAATTTGTTATCGAGCTTGATATTATTATGCCTAGATTGGGAATTGTATGATATATGATTATGCAACATGCACAGCCATGATATTTGTCTTTAAGGTAGGTAGGAAGTATGTATGAGTGAACTGTGATATTTTCACAGATGCTAACAAAGTAGTTTTTATGTTATCATCGTTCTTGCTGAGAATCGATCTTGACAAAGACTTGTAGGTATTGGAGGTTGCTTCCTGTGTGTTTGTGTGCATCTATGCCCCATTTACTTATTGAACATCAAACATGATGATTGGGATTATTGCAAAACAATAAAATTGTTCTATTTGAGATTTTGGACAATGATTTATGAAGTAATTTTGGACTCTTGACACAAATTTATAGGCAATCAAGTTTTCTTCCTATGTGTTTGAATGTAATGTATGTGCTCTATTTTATTTTTGAATTAGCACATCAAGAGGAGATATTTACATTGATAGATAAATATGCAAATACTCTACTACCAAATGTGATTTCATATGCTTACAGGAATATTGTAGGATTTAGTTGAAAGATGTATGCATCATAATGGTATTTTCAAATTCCTGGACCTGTTTGTGGTTAAGGCTACAAAATCTGAATGATTCGTTTCATATTTTGTGTATATGTTGTTGTAAGTCTTGTTGTTGCCTATGTGTTTTTATGCATGCGCTCTATTTTCTTTTCAAATTAGGACATCAAGAGTAGACACTTACATTGATATATAAAGATGCAAAGACACTACTACCAAATGTGTTACATGAAGATGGTAGGATTTAGTTGAAATATATATGTGTCATAATGCCATTCTCAAATTCATGGACCTGTTTGTGATAAAGGATACAAAATATGAATTAATAGTTTCATATTTTGTGTATGTTAGAATAATCAACCCATAGTTACCTACATTTGACATTAATTAATCATTTTTGTCTTATTACCTAGATTCCTAGATTCCATTCTATGCTAGTTGTCTTCCACATGTCCTAGAAGTCAACACATGCTAAAATTGAGTCATGGAGCACTTGGGAAACATCCTAGAAACCAATTTTAGCAACTCTGCTTTTATTCCTGGTTACTAAAGTGCAATTCTTCTTTTTCCAGAAAGTTTCCTTGCTTTACAGCAGTTTTAAGGCAAAAGGAAAAGCTAGTCTAGGTGTAACTGCCTTGTTTTTTTCCCAGTGCCCACATCATCATCCCTCTTTTTCTCCAATTAAAAGCATGAATTATTTGTCTTTCCATCACTCTTTAGCTTTCCCACTTTCTTTAGCAAATTCATGAGCATCTTCATAGATTTGGAAACTGCTTTATGCACCTATGGGGGATTTGACTAGTTTTGGTAAACCTGGCTTTTGACCAATTAGAATAGCATCCTTATGCTTTCAAACCACTCATGTAATTATATATTTGATCAGCCAATTACTTCATAAGGTTGGATATTGTACACGTACTCAATACAGATTAGTGTTATGCTCCAATTTCAGTCTCCTTTGGTGTGAATTTTGCATGTTTTATTAGCAATTTTATGAGTGTTATTATTCTATCACTTGGGTTCAATTTCCACATGGTATCAGAGCCCTTGTATATTTATTTCTCTCTTTCCATATTGTTATTGTAGGTTCGACATCTTGACTAGGAGCACATTCTGTTGACTAGAGGGCATGGTTACTGAGCTATGGACCAATCTCAGAAGATCATCTTGACTCCATTCAATTTATTTGAGTGGAAAGTTGAGATGGAGATATTGTTGAGAGAGAAATGTCTCTATAGGGTGACCATGGAAAGTAAGGCAGAGCCCAATGCAGCTGCAGAGAAAATTAAATGGCACAATAAGAAGGATGAGGCCTATGGTCTTTTGTGTTTGAGCATTTCAAGAGACCTCCTCTTCCATCTTGATGGATTGAAATCACCTAATGAGGTTTGGGAGAAGCTTGTAGATATTTTTGGAAAAACAGATGAGATGAGAGGACATAAAATCGAGAATGAGTTGATCTCCTTGAGTCCCAGTAGCTTCAAATCATCACAAATCTACTTTTCCAAGTTTAAGGCCCTCGTTTTGCAACTAAAACAGTGTGGGATCAAAAAGAAGGAAGAGAAACTAGTCTGTTCCATACTCTCTAAGCTTGGTCTTGACTACTCAGTTTTTTTTTCGACCTTCCATGCCACCAAGTTGATAGACGAGCCTGGAAGATGCCTAAGCTTGCAGATTTCATGGAATCCCTCACATAGGAGCAAGATAAGTTGGTGATGATGGGCACCATCAAACCTTCCAAAGACCAAGATTTGGTTGATGTAGATTCAAGGGTGGATTCAAAAGGAAAGAAAAAATATAAAAATCCACCTAAGAAAAAGAGAGACAAGAACAAGTCTCAAGAGGAGCCCCAAGGCTCTAAGAAGAACTCCCAGAAGAAGAAGAATAAAGGAGAAATGAGCAAGTGCGCATACTGTGGTAAGGGCTATCATCCTGAGAGCTCTTGTATGAATAAGAAAATTGACATGTTGACCCAAATCCTGGAGAAGAATAACATCTCCCTTCCTGAATGCTCAAAGAAGAGGGAAGGAGGATCAAATTCAAAAGACAGAGAGAGAGTACATGCCTTGGTTGCTGGCACATCAAGCTCACCTAGCTTCATCATTGATTCTAGAGCTTCTAGACATATGGTTTTGACAAAGGATACATTCTCCTCTCTTAACATGTCTAAAGGTCCACCAATAGTTTTGGGAGATGACTCTCTCACTGGCAATTTGGGGAAGGGTAGGATTGATCTTGACCATGGTAATTTCAATAATGTGTTGTATGTTCCAGTTCTTGCCTCTAATATCTTGTCAATGTATCAGATGACTCACACTAGGTCTCCAAAGAAGGTCATCTTCTACCCTGATGATATTGAAATCACTGAGATTCTGAATGGTAAAGTCATAGCAAAAGGTGTTGTTGATCACACTTCGAAGGTATACAAGTTTTCCCATTTTCTACCCTACTCAAACCCCTCTGCTCTTCTAATTCATGCTAATGAAGCAAGAAAGATTTGGCATGAAATATTTGGCCATATGAACTATAATTATCTTTCTGAGTTGAGTGAAAAAATATATGGTCATAGGATTACCAAAGATGAAGTTTTCTAAGGGAGTCTGCCAAGGTTGTATCCTAGGAAAACACCCAGAGCACGAGTATGAGAGAGCTAGTCATGAGAGAAACTCTGCACCTCTTGAGTTGATCCATAGTGACATTGTTGGTCCATTCCCTCATATGTCCATGAGTCAAGCCAAATATGCACTCACCTTCATAGATGACTTTTCCATGTTTTGTTGGGTCTATTTCCTAAAGCACAAGTCTGAAGTTTTTGACCTCTTCAAGGTCTTTCGAGCCTTGGTTCAGAACCAGTCTGGGAGGAGACTCAAGATCCTCAAATCTGAAAATGGTGGTGAACATTTCAAGTCTAAGTTCATTTAGTATTGCAAAGATGCAGGTATCCAGATGCATCATTCGATCCCTTACACACCACAGCAAATTGGTGTTGCTGAGAAAAAGAACATATCATTGAAAGAGATGGCAACATGCATGATGGAGGCTAAGACTTTGCCACCAAACTTTTGGGCCGGGGCTATAAATTGTGCATCCTACATCCAAAATAGGGTGCCTCATAATCATCTTGATGGTATTACTCTTTTCAAAGCTTGGAGTGGGAACAATCTAGATGTGACCCATTTCAAGATTTTTGGCTCAAAGGCTTGGGATAGAATTCCAACTAAAAAGAGGAAGGATTTTCAAATCCAAAGCCAAGAGTGCCTATTTGTTGGGTATTCTGAAGATTCAAAAGGGTACAATCTGATAAACTTGAGCACTAACAAAGATTTCATTGAAAGAAGTGTTCAGTTCAAAGAAGAGCCTTTAGCAGCAGTTGAAGTTGGAGAGTCCCCTTCATCACCAGAACCATTGGTTGTAAGTGAAAAGACTAATGAGTTTGATTATTCTGATATGTCTGATAATAATGATTTAATTGCAGATCCTAATAGTCCTACAAGACCAAAATGGGCAACAAATACCATTCATGCAGCTGGGGAACTAGCTGGAAATCCTAATGACACTAGGAGGACTAGATCTCAATTTGAGAGTGCCCTTTGTGTGAAAGATCCTCTATTTGTTGAGAAGTGCTATATGAAGGTTGAATCATATCCACATACATATGAAGATGCAACACATGATCCAATATGGAAAACAACCATGAAAGAATAATTCATCTCACTCCAGAAGAATGGCACTTGGGAACTGGTTGATCTTCCCCCAGGGAGGAAGCTAGTTTAGTGTAAGTGGGTATTCAAGACTAAGTTTGCTGCTAATGGTTCACCTTTGAAATATAAGGCAAGAGTGGTAGCCAAGGGCTATTCACAATTACATGGTATTGACTACAATGAAACCTTTGCACCAGTGGCAAAGATGGACTCCATAAGGCTAGCTCTAGACATTGCAGCTTCTAAGCAGTGGGAAGTACATCACATGGATGTGAAGTGTGCTTTCCTAAATGGATATCTCACTGAAGATATTTACATGCAGCAACCTGAATGGTTTTTTTCTAATCCATCTTTAGTGTGCAGGTTAAAGAAATCATTGTATGGGCTCAAGCAAGCCCTCAGGGCTTTATGCCAAAATTGGTGGATTTCTGTTGTCATTGAGTTTTGTTCGATGCAAGTCTGATCCAAATGTTTATTTGAAGATGATTCATGGTTCTTTGATTATTATTGTTTTATATGTGGATGACCTACTAATTATAGGAATTTCAAAGAAAGAGATTGCCTCCTTAAAGGATACAATGAACCATGCATTTTCTATGACAGATTTGGGATTGTTGAGCCAATTCTTGGGTCTCGAAATTGCTCAATACCAACATGGAATCAAAGTACATCAGTCCAAGTATGCTTCATATTTGCTCATCAATTTCAACATGAAATATTTCAAGCCAAGCAAGACTCCATTCCTTTCAAGAGTTTAGCTTGAAGAAGCGGGTTCTTCTCCTATGGTAAATAATACACTGTATAAGCAGATGATTGGGTGTTTGCTTTATCTTACACACACTCAACCTGATTTATCTTATGCAGTGAGTGTGGCTTCGAGATACATGGATCAGCCTCATGAGATCCACTAGAGAGCAGCCAAGAGGATCCTAA
The DNA here is from genome assembly GCA_001517045.1 of Pseudotsuga menziesii. Lineage (NCBI taxonomy): Eukaryota > Viridiplantae > Streptophyta > Pinopsida > Pinales > Pinaceae > Pseudotsuga > Pseudotsuga menziesii. The sequence continues at coordinate 734,046 of LPNX011100034.1, forward strand.
ACTTTGTTCAAGGAACAAGAACTCATGGGATCTTCTACAAAGCAAAATATGATCTTGATTTGATTGGATTTACTGACAATGATTGGGAAGGTGTCAACATAGATCGAAAGTCTACATCAAGATATGTGTTCATGCTTGCAGAAGGACCAATCAACTGGTCAAGCAATAAGCAGAGTGCCAGAGCACTCTCATCTACAGAAGCAGAGTATAGAGGAGCTGTAAATGCAGCAACTCAATGTTTATGGTTGCAGGGGATACTTGGAGAATGTGGCTTCGAATTAGAGTTTTCAACTATTATATACCGTGATAATCAGAGCACCATTTGAATCTACAATGATCCAATTCAAAGACAGTGAACCAAGCACATTGAGACCCATATGCACTACATCAAAGAGCTTGTGCATGATGGTACCATTGTTCTACTCTTATGTGCATCTTTAGAACAAGTAGCATACATCTTCACCAAAGTTTTTTGTGAGAAGACCTTCAGCAATCTCAAATCACTACTGGGGATTGCTGATCATGCTATGAAGCATGATTGATGGCAATATTTCCAAATTTTGTTTCATGTCCATGTTTAAGGGAGGATTTTTCCCACTAGGTTTTTGCCTCTTTCCTTGGTTGTATGGACAAGCAGTATGTAAAGGGTGACTAAGCCTTGTTGCTAGGCCCTATATTTTTTTTATATTTACTCATAAATTCATGCTTAAGGGGGGGTGTTAGAATAATCAACCCATAGTTACCTACATTTGACATTAATTAATCATTTTTGTCTTATTACCTAGATTCATAGATTCCATTCTATGCTAGTTGTCTTCCACGTGTCCTAGAAGTCAACACATGCTAAAAATGGGTCATGGAGCATTTGGGAAACATCCTAGAAACTAATTTTAGTAATTCTACTTTTATTCCTGCTTACTAAAGAGCAGTACTGCTTTTTTTGAAAGCTGCCTTGCTTTACAGCAGTTTTAAGGCAAAAGGAAAAGCTAGTCTAGGTGTAACTGCCTTGTTTTTTGCCCACATCATGCTCCCTCTTTTTCTCCAATTAAAAGCATGAATGAGTTGTATTTCCATCACTCTTTATCTTTCCCACTTTCGTTAGCAAATTCCTGAGCATATTCATAGATTTGGAAACTGCTTTATGCACCTATGGGGGATTTGACTAGTTTTGGTAAGCCTGCCTTTTGACCAATTCGAATAGCATCCCTATGCTTTATAAACACTCATGTAATTATATATTTGAACAGCCTATTACTTCATAAGGTTGGCTACTGTACACTTACTCAATACATATCAGTGTTATGCTCTAATTTTAGTCTCCTTTGGTGTGAATTTTGCATGTTTGATTAGAAATTTTGTGAGTGTTATTGTTCTATCCCTTGGGTTCAATTTCCACAGTGTATATGTTTTTTTAATTCTTGGAAAATCAAATGCCAAATTTGAAACTTTGTAGTTAAAATTAGTTGCTTTATTTGTGGTAGTCGGATGTGTATTCTATCATTTACGGGTATGAGGAATAAAATGCATAGAAGGATGGAAATAAAGTAGACATATTTTTTGAGATGGACATCCACAAAGTATGCATTTAAATCTTGTGAAATTGATTGTTGTGATAATGTGTTACAAGCAAGGTTATCGAAATCGGCCTTCCATTCTCAGATTATGTACTGGAATTTTGTCGAGATCACGGAATCAGAGAATAGTCCCGAAATCTAGAAAAAATATCAGAAATTGAATCAGAATCAATTCCAGAAATTTAAAAAAAAATGGATCTTGGATCAAGGGATTCAATTTTTGAATTAGGAATCTCCCCACATGTACAAGAATCAGATTCCAATTAAAGGAACCGATTCCTAAAACTTGGGAATTTGTTCCTTCAACTGAATCTGGATCCCATTTTTATAATAAAAAATCATTTTTTATGCATTAAAGGGACAATAAATCCCACGGGAGATCCTTGTTGACCCCACACTCACTCAGGCATGAGAGAGAAATTGATAGTCACATCGACACACGTTAATCCTTTGAGCAATAGCACCTTAATCCATCACAGTCAACTTCAGAAACTTGGAGCAATGACAAAGATTAAGAGCCGTGAGAACTAGAGCTGACACATCAATCCATCACTCTTGCACGGTTGAAGAGAAGATACAACTTTAGGATATTGGAGCACCGAGTGAGATTTGATAGCTCAGAGTAGTGAGCATTGGAGAAAGGACGACCCACACATGTTGAGGTAAGGTCTTTTTAACTTAAGTTTTTAGTTTTTTTTTATTATTTTATTTTAGTGTTTATTTTTATTTTTATTTTTATTTTACAGTAGTTTTAGTGTGCATGCCAACAAGCCATACACAATGTGTTGTGTATGGCTTGTTGGCATGCATATGATTCATGTAAATGCCAACAATCCATACACAACAGTCCTATGGCTTGTTGGCATGCATAGAATGACTTGTGGAGCTTTTCAAATAGGCTCAACTTTTGTTATTTTGATGATATTTAGTCTTGACTCATTTGATTTTATGATTATCATCTCCATGTTGACACATACATTTTGAAATACCATATTTATTATGAATTTATGCTATCAATTTGATGTTATTATGCATGAATCTAAATCAAATGTTAGTCTTTAGATGTATGTATCATGTTACATGTATCAACATGATGAATGATGCATTGATGTATGAATCATGATGTAAGATGTTAGAACTTAGAGCTTGGAAGTGAGATGTTAATGTATGAATCCTTGTAGTTTTGTAGATTTATGGTCAATATCATTGATTCATGATCAATGAATCATTGATAAATTATAACGATGAATAGAATCATGAATAATTCTAGTCTTTAAATGTATCAATATGAATATGTGATGCATTGATGTTTTGAGATTTTAGTTTCTTTTCTTTTATTAGTTTTACTTTTATATTTTATTATTTCCATCATAATTAAAATGTTCAAAATATAATATAAAATATATATTTATAAAAAAATAGGGTTAGGGTTCTGATTCCTCGATTCATGTTTTCAGGATGAGTATCAAATTCGTATCGAAATCTTCATCCAATTCCAACCACACCCACGATTCTTATAACCTTGGTTACAAGCCACATCATATATTTATTGATTACTTACACTAATGTAGATGAGTTTTTCTTACACCTATGAAGAGGAACTTCATGTCTAATGACAAGGTCAAAAAAAGATTGTATGCATTATAATTTTTGGTGTTCATCTTGTTGCATTCCTTGAAAGCAAACTTTGGAATTTGCATTTAATTATGAACCATCCTTAGAGTGAAAGAAAGTACATAGTGGATTTCCCTAAGATATGCATTTCATGGAATAAAATCCCTTTTTTTTTTAATACTGCATATTCATGAAAAGACCCTCGACATTAACTGCATAGACCTTTTCCAAATCATGTAAGGAATACCCCACTTATTATGCTACAAATATGTATAATTCACTTGGAGGAAGTGGAAAAACACCATGTCTATTGCCATTGCATATCCAAGAACACCAAATCAATTCGAAGAGGTTTTGGTTGTCATGGAATGTCTTTCCAATAATGGATAATTTATTTGTTTACACAAGGGACAAACACTGGAAAAGACCAAGTTGTGAAGACAACATAGTTGATGTATCACATACAGAGAAATTAGTACCTTGTGAAAGGATTCATATTATGCTTTGGGTATTCATTTACATTTCACCCATCAAAATAATTCTCAAATTAAGAGGAAAATGGAGATATTAAATCAAATACCAAAAGACATGCTTTGATCTAATTAACTATACTTTTGAGCAAGTATCTCATCCAAACAGAATTTGAAATTATGTCACATGAACATGATTTGACTTTTCAATTTAGCTCATAAAGAAAGCACTGTTGGAATTCAACAATATCATCTCCTCATCTCAAGGGCATGCAAGAAGCTTTTAAATCAGTAAATTAATGAATAGTCAACAAATTGGTCCAGCAAGCATTTGAACATGATTTGACTTTTCAATTTAGCTCATATGAAGAAAGCACTCTTGGAATTCAACAATATCATTCCCTAATCTCAAGAGCATGCAAGAAACTTTAAATTCAATAAATTAATGAATAATTGGAAGAATGGTCCAACAAGCATAATCAATTCCTTTGTTTGAGCAAAGATAATAAACACAACCACTAAATAATGTTTTCTATGAGAAAAATGATCACTTAAATCATACATAAGAGATGCTTCTAGCACACCCAAGAGCCATATAAGCCAAGAATAATGCTTCATCAACATATTGAATCCAAGGTAACAACAGTCTTTAGCCCATGCAAATATCAAGTATTCATAATTGTAGTTATCTATAAGTCAAAAACTCAAGTTATCATAGGCCAACAAGGAAAACTGCATGGAAAATATCATTTTTGATATCAATATTATTGCATCCATTTTGACAAACAAAGGAAGTCATTTTTCAAGTAAGAGTCAAATAGAACAACACACGTCTCAATGACTAACTCAAGATAAGTGCTAAATTTCAATAGTTTCATTTTTCATACTCATAGTTGCTTACATTTTCTAAAAGATACAAGATAAGTACCTTCATATGTCTAGTTGATATTCTTGTAGATGAGAAGTTTGAAAACATTTCTTAATAATGTGAACTTCTCTTGTACAGATCTTCAACCTAAGTAAACTGGAGTATCAATTATTTACCATCCAAAAATGAAGTTAAACACGTTTATTGTAGAAAATACCTCTGACCCATTAGAAGAAAAAAAAGACCAAAAGAGTGTCTTCTCAATTACTAAATTATCTCATTTTTTTCTTTTCTCATAGATAATATAAATATACTAGGTTTGCTTGTCTAACATTTATATTTATCTATCCTTGGACCTATTTATATATGGTCTAATATTTATCTATCCTTGAACCTTTTCTCATGGATCATAGCCTATTATAATCCCAATCTAGTCTAGAAAATTGCTAAACGAGTACAACAAATCTAGCTATCAATTCAACCCATGGTGGTTCCCTAATCTGTGCACCAAATTTTTCATACCAAAAATTCGCATCGAATTGGTGTAAATTACAGATCTCCACTTATACCTCATATTATCATGTATTTTTTTTTACCAGGGTAAACAATTTAACATTTACCCATTTATACTCATGTGCAACATCTAATCTTATAGCCACAACACCACCCACTTTTGATTTTTTCAAATGAAGCATAACACGAGGCAACATTAACTGCATATTTATCATCTGGTATTCCTATGTAATTAGATTTTTATCGCATAAACCCCTTCATTTGGTAAGGTCGGTTTGAGAGACTATACCCAGGGGCCAGGCGCGAAGTGGATCGATGTTGCAGGACCTTACTTCTTACATAAATTAGATTAGTATTGAACCATGATAAATTATATATTATATTAGTTATTTTTTAGTTTGAAGCTCTATAGAAGTAATGAACTCAAAGTTGTTAACATTTTTTGAAAGACACAACATGAGAGCTTACTCTTGTTGTGGATAAGGAGATCATGTTTTTAGAGGGCTCCCTTTGTCAGCTATGTCATTTTGGTACCCCAATTAAGGCCACATAAGCAACAAGATAAGGAGATGCATGTTTTTAGAGGGCTCCCTTCATCGGCTATGTCATTTTGGTACCCCAATTAAGGCCACATAAGGTTTTAGTACACACTTCGGAGCAAATGCATTTTTTAGGAAGGGCTTCCTTCCTTGGACCTAGGTAAAAAAACATTGATATTAAGTAAACAAGGCCTTTTAAACGCTACTACTGAGGAAAAGCACGGCCCTCAAAATGAAAGGAAAACAAGGGTTACAAGAGCTCTTTTATTTAGGCAACATGGCCCTTTTATTAAGGGAATTAATCCTTTTAAACACTACCTATTAAGGGAACCACCTTCGCCCACTAAAGGAAACAAAGCTCCTTAAGGCTCCTCTTTAAAAGGACATGGATTACTCTATGTAGGAAAAATGGACTCCAAAGGTAAGTAAAGTAAACTCTTTACTTGTTGTGGATAAGGAATATGTGGTGTGGGAAATTTGATAATATTGATTAATAATGTGAAATGTCCTTTTACTCTGGTAAACCTAAGTTCAATTTATTAATAATAATTATTAACTTTTTAATTTTATTATCAGATTAAGTGGTATGTAGAAATATTAATAAGGTGGCATGGTTTTGACTATAATGGTACATGATCACAACCAGACATACTCATCCCATGATACACTGTGTAACCAATTAGAATTATTAGATAGGAAACATACTAACAGATTACTTATTGTTTCTAATTTTATTTTTGTTGTTTATGTTTGTATGTTAAATGCAACAATTTAAGGCACAAATTCAACAAAATTGGTAGCAATGGTAAAAAATTTAGTAGGTTTTAGTTCTGTCGCACCATGCAAATTAAGATTGATAAAATTAAACTTATGGTTTATTTGATTATTAAACAAAACAACATTGAAAACTAAAAAAGCAATGGTTCATGGGTTTCAAGACATTTATTTATAGATAATAGACTAAACTATTAGCAATCTTCCCTCTTATTTGTAGACGGGTAAAGAAAAAGGTTGAACCGACCAAAAATTCACGGTTGTTTGAGTTTCACACTATCCAAGTACCATATGTTTGGGTTAGGTTTTTCTCCATTTTAAACTGACCCAGATGCCTTGGGTGTTGCCCTATTTTAAACTAGACCCGACCTAGATGCTTACATAATCCATACTATGTCTTGGAGTTTTCCACAACATTAATGGATATTTATTAATCCAAATGCTTATACTAATATGTGTTAGGGCTTTTGTTTGGTATAACTTGACAATATTATATAAAGGGGGTGTTAAAAATGGGTTGATAAAAATGGATACCTACAATATCTAGTGAAACTAGGGGTTTTCTTAATTGGAAAGATAAATTGGGAGGGGGGTTCAACAATACAATTTCGGGAGGCATTTTCCAATATTTAGTGAAATTAGGTATATTCTTTAATATCCTATGAATGGTAGTGCTATGTAACAAGTTCACTGAGTGAACCCCTCATAGTTCAAAGAAGAAGATTAATATATCCAAGATAAAGAACAAACTCCCATAAGCTTCAAAGAGAAACATGGCGCTAGACAATTCCTAAAACACCATAGAAGGAAAGGCTTTTCCACTCCTGTGAGTCTATGAGCGTCGAGGATGAACCCCGCTTTCTTTTAGGGTGCCCTGCGTACACCCACATTCAATCGCAGTTTCCTAATCTCTGCTGCAATTCTAACCTTCGAGATCTTCTAACTTGTCAAAACTATGGTAACCTAATTCTTTTTTCTTTTTTCTCTTTTCTTAAATTATGATAGACCAAATAAATCTTAATTGACGTTAATCTTCATCATGATCACTATTAGAAAATAAATTTATTTTGAAAAATAATATTATTTATAAAATAAAATAATAAAATTGAAAATTTATATAATTAATTTTGTTATAACTCCAATTGAGAACTTAAACTTAATTCTTCAGGAAAACACTCTAATGTCTAAGTACTAAATTAGTTGAGGCATGAGTGAAAATGAAAACCTGAAATTCCCAATGTATTCATGTAAATAGCAGGAAAGCAAGCTTGTCCCGACCCAACCCAAAAACAAAACATCTTTGATTGCAGAAATGGGAGTTGGGATACCTAGAATCCACTATTCCCGCGTTTGGGATATAAATATTAGTTTCCCACTCTTGAAATCCACATTTAATCCAAACCTCTGTAGCGAATTTGAATGAACGTTCAACTTTTAGGAACGTCAAATCGTGTAAGTGTCTACTTTACAAAAAAGAAAAGGCAGACAACTTGCTTTCATAGCTCAGTTGGTTAGAGCACCCATTTAGTAAGCGGGAGGTTTGGTCATGAGTTAAACTCTCATTGAAAGCAAATGCTTTATTTTGAATTAAAAATTATAAGTTCATCTCTCATTAAAGACCTTATTAATTTTGGAAATTAAAAAAAAAAGTATAAATTCAATTGTTATGGAAAGAGTTTCTTCCCAGATCAAAGATCATAAAAAAAAGTATAAGTTCAATTGGTATGGAAAGAGTTTCTGCCGAAATAAAAAAATCATAAAAAAAAGTATAAGTTCAATTGTTATGGAAATTTTAAGTTCACCTTTCATTGAAGACCTTATTAATTTTGGAAATAAAAAAGTATAAGTTCAATTGTTATGGAAAGAGTTTCTTCCGAAATCAAAGATCATAATTGTTATGGAAAGAGTTTCTTCTGAAATCAAAGATCATAAAAAAAAGTATAAGTTCAATTCTTATCTAAAGAGTTTCTTCCGAAATCAAAGATTATATGTTTAATTCTCATTAATAATGGGAAATAAAAAAGTATGAGTTCAATTGTTATGGAAAGAGTTTCTTCCGAAATCAAAGATCATAAGTTTAATTCTCATTAATAATGTGTAATTTGGCTTTTAAAATAAAAAAAAATGAGTTTAATTGTTATGGAAAGAGTTTCTTACAAAATCAAAGATCATAAGTTTATTTCTTTGTAATTTGACTTTCGAATTAAAAAAATATGAGTTCAATTGTTATGGAAAGAGTTTCTTCCGAAATTAAAGATCATAAGTTTAATTCTCATTAATAATGTGTAATTTGACTTTTGAAATAAAAAAGTATGAGTTCAATTGTTATGGAAAGAGTTTCTTACTAAATCAAAGATCATAAGTTTAATTCTCATTAATAATGTGTAATTTGACTTTCGAATTAAAAAAGTATGAGTTCAATTGTTATGGAAAGAGTTTCTTCCGAAATCAAAGATCATAAGTTTAATTCTCATTAATAATGTGTAATTTGACTTTTGAATTAAAAATCATAAGTTCACTGCATTTTGAATTGTTAGTAAGATGAACATGTGATTTCATTTGTTAATACATATTGGATAAAGAATGTGATACTTATATATAAGTTTAATTTATACATTGAATATAGAGCAAATGTAATGTGGAGAAAAAGAACATACATGGTTATATAAATATAAGTTGTGTAATATCTCTTCACTTAAAATGGTTAAATATGTATTTATATATGGGACATATATGTGGTTATTGATCTAACATGAAAATTGATCGACTATGGGATAGTTGAGTTCATGGTTTGAGGGTGGCCTATATGTTGTAGACATTATGTAGATAAATGTGTACTATATGTTGTGCTTACAATGACAATTATGATTCTAAACACTAATATGATTTGCGAGTAAGTCTGGTTTTGACAGGATGCACAACTTGCCCAAGGTGGTGATTCAAGGACATGGTCCTCGAATAACAAATTCTCAATGTGGTTGGGACTTGATGTTAGGGTGTTGATCCTAGTTCTTTTAGGAGGGTTGGAGGAATTGTCCACTGTGTATCCTTCGAAACCTAGATTCGTGGGAGGGAACTGGTGGACATGCTCCCCTAGACTTTTGATGATGATTGCTAGTTGCATGCTAGGGAATTTAGGTTGATATAGTTAACGCTTCCACTTGAGGGTTTTATGTGTGGTTAGGTCGGTATAGCCGATGCCCCAACATATTCTAGCAGAGGAAGGTTAGGATGGGAGCAGAAGTAAGTGAGGGAGGCTAGGTGATTCTATGTTAGTCATGGATTCTACATGGTAAACAATAATGTCTTTTTTTTAATTGCTAGATTCTACCATAAGAAGAATGTGTGTTTGTTTATGCTTATTAACCTTGATGTGATAATTAGTTAATGTTGAATAAGTGTGATTGGTGGTTAAATATTATGAGTGATTAAATGTTATAAATATTATTGGTAAGAAAGGATGAATGATGTATTGTGATTATTCTTCTACATGTTTGATTGAGGAACACACACACACACTTATACATGTATATATACACACACATTATGCATTAACAACAAATAATTTCTAACACTTAGGACCCACTTATGGTATGTATACCCTAGCCACACACACACACCTTATATGAGTACACTAGTATGATTAAGTAGTTGTCTAAATAGTATTCCTTGGTCTATTGTAGTTCTACATTGGTGTGTGATGTAAATTGATTATGGGAAGAATTAATATATTAATATTTTGTAAATGGTTGATCATAGCTTGTATATATATTGTGATTCAATATCTCACCTAAATATTATACAAGTGCATTTATGAAATCTAAATATGCTTGAGATCGATGGATCGATTAGTGTTATTGTACTTGAAATATTTTTTGTAAGTAAGTACCCATGGGGATTTGAACTCGTGACCTTCCATTTACAACTTCTCATCTCAATTACTCTTTACCAATTACTCTAACCCCCTTGGGATTGTACTTGACAAATTAAGTATAAATCTTCATTGTGTTTTAATTGCTCTCAAATTTATATTCATTAAGATGTGGGAGTTGGTTGGTAAATGACTTGGTCTATATTGTATTTTCTTTGTTTATTATTAATTGTTCTCAAATATATTTATTAAGATGGGTGAGCCAGTTGGTGGATTGTTTGCTTATATTATGTTTTTTTGCTATTATTAATTATTCTCAAATATATTGGTTAAGATATACATGTGAGTTAGTTGGTGAATTGCTTGTCTATGTTATCTTTGTTTTGCTTATTATTAATTATTCTCCAATATATTAATTATGGTGTGTGATTCGATAGGCGGGTTGAACTATTTAAATTTTGTTATTTGATTATTATTATGGATTTTTCTTGGAGTGTGTGCCAATATTGGGATGTGTAAGACTTTATTTGATGGGGGAGGATAGTTTCCAATGCAAGAATGGAAAAATATAAAGAGAAAAGGAAGGGGAGAAAAAAGGAGTTTTTTGGTGAGGTTGGAGGATTGGTTTTGGGGAGGCTTGCAAGAAACGGTCTTATGGGAGACGTAAGGACATCATGGAGTGAAAAATATCTCAGAAGATAATAACTATGTTATTGATTTGTGTTACTATTTTTTGGGGGGGGAGAGATCCCAAGGATCCCAATTGGGAATTATTGTTTAAGGAGCCATGGGCATGGAATTCCAGAGAGCCAAATGGATTCCTAGGGATAGGGAGATGGATAGGGCCCTAGTTGGATGGGAGTTTAAACCATGGTTTCATGTTGGGAAACTAAATGATGGGGATTAATTTAATTCAATATTACTTAACTTCAACAGGGTTCAAGCAATAGTGGAGGTACTCTTCTTCCTAATTTTCCCATTTAAACTTTGTTAGTGAATTGATGTTAACTTTGCAATTGTTACCTGTAGAAATTACTCCCTTGTTACTAAAGAATTAAATTGTTATATTTCATTGTGAATTTTTAAAGAGTCTAAATTTTGTTATATCCATGTATAACTTGAATTGTTAGAACTAATGGAATTTTTCTTATCATGAATTAAGTGCAGAATCATATGAAATATCAATTTTTAATTCTAGTGTAATATACATAGTAAACTAGCCGTTTGAAAGGAAAATATTTAACCTTGTAGGTTGCTACAATACCTAGATAGGATTTAAGAATGAAAAGTGAACATGAAATTAAAAATTATTTTAGTCACTAAAACCAACAAGAAGAATAAATTGTAGTTACATGAGAAAAGTCTACAACAAAATCAAACATTCTCACATACAATCCAACATTAGCAAGCAAAGGAGTAGTACCATACACAAGCAAACACTAGAATAAGTCTCCAAAAGTGGCCAACTTTGGATTCTCAATTAATATTGAAATTAGTTTACGATCTCAAGAAAAAAAACCATTTCTCTATATCATCCACCTTGCTTATACAAAAAGGGAAGGAAAGGGAGAACACTTCAAATCCCATTACTATTGGTATTCTCTATTTGACTAGTGATGCATATTCTTTCTCCTTTTTACATTTTTCAATATTTCTCTATATCATCCACCTTGCTTATACAAAAAGGGAAGGGAAGGGAGAACACTTCAAATCCCATTACTATTGGTATTCTCTATTTGACTAGTGATGCATATTCTTTCTCCTTTTTATATTTTTCAATATATATTTTCCAAGTTTTGAAAGATTTATCAAGAATATAAGTATGAGGAAAATGATTTTGTTTAAAAGGTGATTTAAAAAAAGCAATACTTTGGATTATCATTTTCTCAAAATTTTCAACTTTGGGTAATAATTTTTTAATCAGGATGATGTCTTTGGTAGTATCCTTCATGTAGCTCTTGATAGAAACCTAATTAATATATGGAAGATAATGAATTATTTACCTCTGTATTCAAATGATATCCTCAAGAACATTTTATACCTTAGTTGTAATAGTTAAAATGTGTAACAACTCTATATTTGAAACTCACAATTGTTAATAGTCTTTAAAGTTACGTATGAGAATTGTACAATCTTCTAGACTAATTTCTATTAGGGTAATAATAATAATTGACAATATTACAACTACAATTTATAATTTCAAAAGATAACCAATTTGTAAGGCAATAAAAAAGTTTTACTTCTTGTAACTATGTAACAACCTAAATTTAAATATGAAGGCGCATGCTAATTTTACACAAGGAATTTTGACCATGCATGGGAAACTTTAGGGACCATAAGAACTATCCTCCCAACTTAAACCTTTAAAATGACTAGTTGAGGCCCTTGATCCAAAAACCTTCAATCCTCTAAACACCAGTCTCAATAGTCATATGGAATGCATAAACATACAAACCTAGTATCTAGAACATCCATCTATGAAAAAAAATACCAACAAGAAATTCTACAGTACTATGAAGCATAACCACCTTTGAGAGAGATAAAAAAACAACCAGAAACTTCGAATTGTCAAGCAACAAGAAATTCTACCATACTATGAAGCATAACCACCTTTGTGAGAGATGCAAGGAGAGCCCCCTTTTTCCTCCCCCTCCCTCTCCTTTTTATTTCATTCATGTTATATTTTCATTCCTTGTCTTTTGGCAAGCCACCCCTCACATATAGCCTCATGAAAATAAATAATATATAATTTTGCATCATTCTATAATTTATGTGTTTAGAAAATGTAAAAACGGTAAAATTATAATAACCATACATAATTTGATTACATGTTTATGAAACTATAAACATAAACATAATAATAACATATATATTTACCAGTTAATAAAATACATTATTATCACATCACACAAACATCACCCACAATTATCATAACACAACTTACAAATTATGCAGAAGACAAATGTAACAAGTGTTGCATGGAAGCGGATACTTGCCCAGGATTTAATACTGTACATGATGTATGGCAACTCTGAAATATCGCCTTGAAAAAGAGCACAAGTAAATTCATTATTTCTAGGGTGCAATGAGATTTCCTATGCTCTCTATGGATCCCTGTACAACCCTCATCTGGTGCCTCTCAAAGATCGAAACATAGCAGGCTTAGAATTGACAATAGGGTATTGCAAAAATGCACAAATGATGGTCCTTCACAGCGTGTCATTATTCACCAAGAACAAGTGATAAAAGGTAAATACACTAGTAGAATATTTGTCTTGTCCTTGCACAAATGATGGGCCTTCACAACATGTCATTATTCACCAGAAACAAGTGATAAAAGTAGGTAAATACACTAGTAGAATATTTATCTTTTCCCAATGGCATGCACCTTTGGCTTCAGTATGGAATTTTGATGCATTTTGATACATTTTGATACAGAGTATATTTCTGAGCACATCATGTACGTAATAGAATTGTATCCGTTACTTTATTGTTTTTTAGGGTTAAGGCTCTAACTACTCTCTCAATTTGTATCCGTTACTTTATTGTTTTTTTGGGTTAAGGCTCTAACTACTCTCTCAATTGTTGCTACTTGTTGTTGAAATTGGATTTGTATCGTACAGACTTCCAATACAACCCCAAAGCTCACACTATAGTGACTGCGAGCTCCAAATATTTTAAAAGGTTCCATTGAAAATCATTATGAATAATCAATATTTTACTAAGCTCTTAAATCTTGTGTTGGCTTCATTGTATACATTTCAACGCATTGGAGCGCAAATCCTATTACTTCACTTCTTGAATTTTCACATGAATCTTGATTGAAACAAAATTGTGACTAAACAATTAAATAGATCTTAGATTACAATCATAGATTTAGAAAGTGCCATAGGTTGCCTTGGATGCGTTACTTAGTTCTGTTGTTTATTTATTTACTAATCGAAGTAAAGGGTTGATATGTAATATTTTATAGTAAGAGAAAGCATTTAAGGGTTGAACTGTAATATTTTATAGTGAGACAGAGTATGATACCACAACTTCAACAGGAAATCTGGACTCTCGTTAATGATTTTATAATTATAGCACCACATTGCACAACTTACGGAAGAAATGCCCTTTTTTGAAATCAAGGAAAAGGGAAATAAATGATTGCATTTGATGATTTACAATTAATAGGGTTCCGTGGGTACCAACTGTCTTCCATGCATGTACGGTGTAGTATTAAGTGCACAAGTTGTATCTCTCGGTCAAATTTGTCCAACATTAATTACCAATAAATGTCGATTAAGTGATTAAAATAGCTTGACGCATAAACATTTGTTCTTGACTCGACTCGACTCGACTCTCCAAAAAGCCATTTGTCATTTTGTATTTTTCCCAAGCCATTGAAGAGCAGTATGTCTTGCCCTCTGCTGCAAAGATAATCATGTCATGCATTGTTATATTTAGCAATCCCTTTTACAATGAAGAATGGAGTGTAATCCTGAAGGGAAGTGTAACGTAGTGGGCTGAGCCTGTGATCCGGTTCATTGAGTGCATATCATTCCTAATACTGCTTATGCTATATACTGTATGTCATCAGGAACAGTGAATATGGGCATCCTCCACCATAAACTACCTTTCCCTCTATCGGGAAGATGTGGAACATTATATACTGCCTATGCCTATGCTAGCTCCACTCAGTGATATGGTTAAAAAATTAATTCAATATGAATACTACCGGATATAGTTTCATTGATAAAGAGCTGATTTCTTTGGCAGATATACAGAGCTGATAGAAGGCAGATAAGATGCCTAATAAAAGTAAGGCAGAGCAGTTAACTCTGCATCAATCATAGGAAGCTTTGACCTCAAAGAAAGAGTAGTTTCTTGATTTGCATCATTCATGGTAAGCTCTAGCCTCACTAAGAACTAATTTGTTAAATCTGCAAAGTCTTTAACTTAAAAGGACATCCACTTGCCTTTAAAAATGTCGATATCCATTATAAAATTGGAATGCTTATGATGCTTTACTTTTATGGAAAAATGCAGGTAAAATACAATATCAAGAGCTGGTGTGAACAATCTGAGAGTTCAGTACTTAGTACTTTGATTACAAGAGTCTTGTGTATATAGTTGTAACTATTTCATCTGCATCTTCTCGGGCCGGCCATTGCGGTGCAAGAATGAAGGTAGGTTTTGATGTATGCAATTTA
The DNA here is from genome assembly GCA_001517045.1 of Pseudotsuga menziesii. Classification (NCBI taxonomy): domain Eukaryota; kingdom Viridiplantae; phylum Streptophyta; class Pinopsida; order Pinales; family Pinaceae; genus Pseudotsuga; species Pseudotsuga menziesii. Next base: position 749,464 of record LPNX011100034.1, read on the forward strand.
GATAATCTATAAAAGCATATAGCTTAAGATATACCATCCAAACCAAACCAGGCTCTTCCCGTACCCGAGGATTTACTATACCATCTCCAATTTACTTAATTTTGCATACATAGATCAATCTCCCGATCGATCGATCGCCCAAGTTATCGAAGGCATTGTCTCTCCATCTAATCTAATCTAATCTATACACAGTTCTTGTTTGTTTCGGATGGAGATGGAGATGGAGATGGAGATGGAGCGGGAAAGGAAACTTTCGAGCTCTTTCTAATACATCAACGTAAAGAACCTACTTTTAATCGTTGCTTTCCATTCGTTCTTTCTGTGTGACCTGTTACTAAAAGTTGTGTCTCGATAAGTAGCGTAGCGGATAAGTCGTCCATGCACTTGATCTTGATATCCAAGTGGCTCAAAATAGAGATCATTTCATTTATAAGGCCTAAAAGACCAAGGGAATACCACATAGATCCCCATTGTCGCCCATTCCCATTCCATTGAACTGCTATATTTCTTAGCCACAATTTGTTTTTTTTCGGGTTTAGGAAGGGCGATTACCACTGGGTAAAGAACAAAAATTGAAGGCTTAAATTAGAATTTAGAACTGAAACAAACTTTATGCTGACAAGAGTTGAAATATGTAGGGGAAGATCTATTAAATCCATCTTTTTGTTGTGATTGTATGAAGAATGGTAAATTTCAAAAGAATACCTATCGTTCATCCAACACATAAGATACACTACTGCTATTAATGGATTCATTGTGTTTCAGACAAATGAATTCATTATGTTTGGTAAATATTGTGTTTTGGTATTAGCATCCCAAAACCAAGGCTTTCCAAACATAATCGGCATCGCTCTTTCAAACTGCAACATTTTATATTTTGTCAAAAATAAAACAAAGACTAAGACCGAAAACCAGTTTTTAAGACCTAGCAACCGCATACTGCATATAACTAATATAAATCCTAAGAAACTAGAAGCCTTACGTTCATGTCTGCTACAAGGCTCAAGGGCACTGAAGGAAATCATGCCCCAGGAAAGTGCTTGTCCTCCTGCGCTGCGCTGGGATTAGCTCTTCTTCCACAAAAACATGATCCTATCACTTAGTTACATAGTCAAACTTAGCTACATAGTCAAGATGATCTTAGCTTTATTTTAGGTGTTGGTGCACTGTTAGTTTTTTTCCTTTCTCCGGCTAGTAATATAAATCTGGTATGAAATATTACTTGTTATAACAATAATATTATAATTGAAATTGAAATTCAAATAGGGATGCAGTAGAGATGGGATGAAGTCAAGTAATTAGACATTGAATGGTCAGATTCAAATTAGTTGAATGAATAAATACAGGCTTACCTGAGGCCCAAGTAGGGAGACAACATAAACGAAATATCCATACCTTCATAAGGAAGTGTCGGATCCACCAAAAATGTATGCATGCGGCTGCGGCTGCGGCTGCGGCTGCGGCTCTGATGGATTCTTCTTCAACACCTATTCCTGCAACAAATTCTCTTCAAAGCAAAGCAGTGAAATTTTATAGCATTTACAGCACATCCACCACCTCATTAAGATCGAAATATATATTGCGTTGTAGTTAAAATACATTTTAACTTACTTCATTTGATCCTAAGGTTAAATCGATTACCGTGAAGGCGGTGTGGGATAAACCTTAATAAATATTGGACTTCCATAGGCAGCAGCAGCAGCAAGATGCATGCGGGTGTAAATTCTAGTTTTACACGCGGCTTGGATGCATTAACCATTTTTATTTCAGCTTGCCAAGAAACCCGTCGTCCCATGGCTGGGCTTGGATGCATTGAAAATATTTTGGATGCCTTACCAAGAAGCTCGTTGTCACATGAGCAATAAGACCTCAAGTTATTTTTCAATTTGTCAAATGGACGGTAGCTTGGGTGGTTGGGAGGAATGAATGATACCCTTCCCATCCAGGTTCTAGTCTTGTAAGTGACATGATGCTCTTGTGGAGCCCCTTTGTAATACATGTTGTGAATGATGAGCTGGCCATACCTTGATTCAGTACACTGCCTTCCTTCGACCGACACGTATAATAACACGAACATAATCCTTCGACCGACACGTATAATAACACGAACATAATCCTTATTCTATACCATGAAGGAAGGGTGACTGGTGAAGGATGGAGGTTGTGTCACGCTCATGTTCGCTACCCATTTAGAAATCTAGTATAATATCCTTCCTAATCATGGGCCCTCACAAACATATGGTGATACTTATGTGTTTATTGTAGAAACCAACGAGAGTCCCAAGCTTTGTCTTGTAGTACATGCCATCACCAATATCCAATCATCAATATATGCATAATCAAATGAATATTATTCTAAGTAATCACTTATGTAAAAACATCATAATCGTATATACTATGACATCAAAAGCTAAGCTTTTTACATTTTATCATAAACAAAAAGATTAATATAAGGTTTGTTATTTGTTTATGTCTTTGTCATAATAAGAGTACTTAAGGGGTAGGTAGGTTCATTGTCGCCCATTCCCACTTATCGTGAAAGTGGGATAAGTAGGATATCCCAAAGAAAAATGCATTCTCTTTATATCAACTTATCATGAAAGTAGGAAAAGTAACAACTTTTCGAGCATATATCTATCAGTGTTATACAAACCATTCAATTTTTTAACATAATTCCTACAAGCACTTTTACTTTCCCTACCTTACTCCCCTCTTACTAGTTTTGTAACGCCCTAATTTATCAATCCAACTTAGGGGAGGGGACGTTAACTAATTATGGGCTTCTAATTTTTTCCCAATGGACATATTATGAGTTTAGAACATTTAAAATACATGTGTAGATGCATAATAAATATACATAGCAGAAATAAACTCCATCCACACACACAACACATGCTTTTACAAGCATAATTATTACATGAATAATAAGAAAATCATTGCACATCAAATACAAACATAATACTTATCTTTAACAAAGAAGATCCAAGCAATTGGTTGTGTAAGAGCAATTTTTCACCCAAATGTAGGTACTATATTTAACATATACTCTTTCTATTGAGAGGTCACCCCAAAGTTGGGCTATGAGGCCACTAGGGTGAAGGAAACAACTACATGATTCTCTCTCTTATCCCACAACCCATTCTTCTCTTTATGCTTAGCCAAATGCTCATCCAAAGCTCTAACATGGATCTCACTCATGTCCATCATAACCATGACACCCCTTACAAGCTCTCCACACAACACAAGGAAGGAATTCCCCTTAATTGATCCATAGTTCCTTAAAGAAAGCCAACCCTTGCAGTCCTAACCAGTGTGTGCAGTAGGAGTCCAACCAACTATATGTTGTTGGAGAACCTCCTAGAGCATAAATCATGGCTTCTCAAGCATTTGTGAGTAGCAAAAGTCATATGGTAAAGGTCCTAACTTTCCCAAACTCTATGATCACATGCATCCATCTATTTTTCCTCCAAATGTGTAGTCCTTCTCTAAATTCAAAATTTTGGGTTAAAACATAATCTGCTAATGGTCATGAACAATAATAGGAAACTCTACGTAGTGTATATATGCATGAGAGAAATATAGAATGAGAGTTGGCTCCAAGAGATATGAAATAATGGTAAAAATAAAACTGACATAACTTCTGACCATAAAAAGGAGGACTTATGACAATTGGAGAATGTTGACACAAACTCAGTCGACAGGGGTTCCCTCTCTGTCGACACCGAAACCACCACAATCTCCTTGAGCACCGGCCCAGACAGGTTTTATCCTGTCTGACTGTTGGGTGTTTTATTGTCTTAATGAATTCACCAAATATTTAATTATCGACCGGGGTTTGTAAACTTGGAGTTGTCACAAAATATATGCTGAGGTAGAAGGGTACCTAAGACATCGGCTCGCAGACCTTAAAAATATCTAATAATGAAAAGATCTAAGGATCTTTCAAAATGAAAAACTGAGTCAAACTTCAAAATAAAACTACTAAGTTGATTAGACCTGACCAACATATCACTCAATCTATACTTACTCTATATACAATAATATAAACTACAAAAGACAATACTGATCTAAGAAACAAGACTTGATCGAAAGTAAACTACTCTTTCTAGTGAAACCTATTGATCAATTATTCAGCTTCTAATCTAGGAATTAGAAATTCTATGAACAAGTTCAGAACCCTATCAATGAAATGAATCAGCTTATAACTAACTATATGAAGACAAGAAATTATATTATCTGAGGCAAGATTACAACTACTTAATATACCTAATAAATTCAATAGTTAAACTTTACATGCATTTAACAAATACTCAAAACTAAGCTAAATTATCTAATTCCATTCTCCTTGAGGATTCTGAGGATATGTGTCCAATGTGACATGAACTGGATAAGGTGTATCAAAATGCCTTTCAAAAGTAACAAGGAAACTGAATGGAAGTAAATCTAATTTAACCTCTACAAAGAGATGTAAGCTAAAAAGTGTCCAATTACAAGTGATTGTAAACATTGTAATCTATTATTTATCCATAAGCAAATGACTCTAGTTGTGCTACTTAAGACTGATTTGAAATGAGATGTTATTATCAATTGATCTATTAATCAAGAAACCAAAAACACGTATTTATAATGACTACTTTGAAGTTGGAGGTATGTTATCCTATAAAGGTAAAGCATGAAACAAATTTAAGGAAATCTAAGCATTTGCAAATGGCTTGGAAATAAATGTAATCTAGAAGCAAGTAGAAAACTTAATAAAGAGATTTTATTTCTGAAACAAGTCCCATCCTATGAACATCTTCATTAACTATTTGAATGGAAAAAGCAAATCCTATGCTTTAACTAAGAAACCATAAAAATTAATGTGCTTTGGAGAATGAAATTACTTAATAAAAATGAAGTAAACTAAGTTAAGGATGAAACTGACAAGTTTGGAAATCAGATATAAAAGATCAACTACATAAACATAATCTAATAAGTAAACTAAGGCAAAGTTAAAGAAACGAACGAAAAATAAGGATGAATATATGAAACTTTAATTGAACTCTATATGGTGCCGAACAAGGTCCTAACTACATGTATAAATGTTGATCAATTACAAGAAATATTACAATTCAAAAATCCAAGAAATTGAATCCTAAATAAGCATAAAAACAATGCAGAAAATATTAAAGTCCGTATGACAATCCAGATGACAGTCTGAAAGACAGTTTGAATGACAATTTGGATGACAGAAAACGATATAAACTAAGAGAATAAGCAGACTAAATGATCTAACGCCAACTAGTTTATGCATATGAACCTACAGTGTAAGGAAATCAGTAAATAGACTGTTTAAAGCTGAAATAACAAGAAGCAACTTATACTAATCATTATCTAAGGAAATAAACTATTTCTATTGCATAATAAAACAAGCCTGAAACGTAAGTGAAACTAATCTATAGCTACATGAAAACAAGCAAAACAAACTCTAACTACAGACTGGACTTGAAACATTGACTAGTTAACTTTATCTAGTTACAAATGAAAAGATTGAAAGCAAACTAAGAGAAACTATGCATGACTGGTCGTTCTAGATTCTGAAAATGTAAATTATATTAGCAACAGGAAATAAAACAGCATCTACAGGAAACCAAGTTGAATACATGTACTGAAAAATAAACTATTTACTTGCAGAAAAGAAATACAGAATATACACAAAAACCTTTGGTTGTTGAGGGGCCCTTCTCAGCAATCAGGGATTTGAAGCTAACTCAGCTCAATCACCAACATAACATCAACAGCTAAAAACCAGAAACTTCCATTAACTGAAAAAGATTACAAAGCGTTTTCTAACTCAGTGTTTATATGCATAAAATTACTGCTGCGTTTCTCCACCAAAGGCGTCTTTATATAAGTTTTACAATAAGAGAGAAGGTCGACCCTTTCACTGGTTGACCTCTCTAAATTTAGAGGTCTTAATTGCTATAGAAATGGCTCAGCACAACACATTGGTCATCTGCCTGATTCCATGAGCGTTGGTTCTCCTTAACGTGAGCAGCTGTGTGTTAGTTCCCTTTGATGTGGGAAGAGGATGCGTTGTCGAGCTGAGCGGACAGGAATGTAAATATTCTAGAACAAAGGCTCACGAACCATGAGGGCCATGTTGCCAACAGAACCAGAACCCATGTCACGATTTTGTCTTTATTGCTCCGTAATATTCCAACCAACGAAACCAATGGTGCGAACAGAGGGCTAAACAATGGTCTGAATGCGGCTGGGCGTATTCAGCGTGAACGCGTGTATGAATGAAGGTCCGAATGATGACCACAACCTGTAGAACAAAAAATATATGCCAAGCACATCTAGAAATATGAGATTATTGTCAATAAACCATAAAATGATGATATTTAATCAAGATTCAAGTGACATGTAAATAAGTTCATACCTAGGTCTGATTGACGATCTGAATGGAAAGAAGTATGGATTAATAGGCCAAAAATGACAAAAGTAGTGCCAACAGAGTACGTTTAATGTCCAAAAACTATGACAACAATGCACATCACCATCGGCAACACTCGTAGTGTCACATACCCCAATTTTGCAAAAATAATATTATCATATTTGATTTTATTTCAAGACAATATGTTAAATTTTATGCTAAGTTGTAATTAATGACTCGGCAGAGTCAAGGATGTTGAATGTAATTCTGAATATTTTAATTATAAATAAATAAAAGTGGAGACAATAGCTTGAGAGAGTTGTTAAAAGAGTGTTTACTGGTCAAGTTGGTGGAGGAGACTGGGTGGATAGCAAATAGACAAGTGGCAGCATCCTCAAACACTTCCAATGTTGCAGGTGGAAACCTCCCTACAGTTGGGGTCATGATCCCCCAAGAAAGTGGGATCAAAGCAGGTGCCTCAATTAATGACAACTAACCCAAAAAGACCTAGGCAATCTTAATAAAAATGCCCATTGAAGAGAGCTGAGACTGTTCATTCCAAGAAGAGAATCATTCAGGTGAATGTACTTCAAAGGATTTCAATGGGAAGGGAATTTGTGGAAGGTGTTTGAGGGGTAAACTGCAGATAGTGATCTAGTGCAGCTTTTCAGCTGAAGGATCTTACTACTGAGTGCAGAGATATTACTGAGTCATTGGACTAGTATTTTCTTGCTGCTCCACCGGTTCTCAGCCAAGGAGACCAGGAACAAGCTCGGGGGTCCTGAGGAGACGTTGTTTGAGCGTTCTCCAAGAGTTGGTAGGGAGGAACAACCTCCCAACGCTATTGCTGTCCAACTTAAACAGGTTCTACAGTCTTTTATATTGCTGTGTTTAAAGTTTATATGTGAAATTGAATGATTAATGGATGTTTAAATGTTTAGTAGTGAACTGATAGAGATTGTAATCCTTAAGTTATTTGAAATGTTGAATCTGTAGTTAATGAAAAACAATCCTACCTGTGTTTTTCCACGTCTCGAATGGACAAGAACATACTCTAGCACAGGCAGTATATTTTAAAATAGATGAAGGATTCGGAAAGAAATCTGATACGAATAGGGTTATTATGTACTTCAGAGTATTGGAATCATTTATATTATGTAGATAGTTGTTTTCAGAAAAGAATATTAATCTGCCTAGTTAAGTTTATTGTTTAAACCAGACTGTTATAATAAGAATGCTAGAAAAGAAATAGCCATAATATTTTTATTGATAGCAATGTATTATATTCACGAGTTGTTCAAGTAGGTAAGTTATTTCTTTTACACAGTACTCTCTTTTGTAAACTATACTATTAACCTGAAACAGAGGAAATAGAAACAACTCAGATATAATGCTTATTTTATTATGTTAAGCAAGGAATTAAGTATGGTTCTTTTAGTTTATTTCTATATTGATAATAATAACGAACTTATCCTACAACTATTCGAACCCTAGGTAGGGTTTAGTAACATAAATAAATTCTAAAAGACAAATTAATCTAAAGATAAAGAATATCTTAACAAAGAATTATTTAGCACCAACAACATTTTTATATAATCAAAACAACTAAGACACAATAGTAACTTATGTTAAATTAACAAGGAATTGTCCTGTAACTTTTACAAACAGATTATACTTGTGAAGGAGTAATGACAGGGTCGAAACCCTTATTTCAATTCCTAGTAATTTAAAAGAAAATAGTTAAGCTAATAAAATATAATACTACTGAACGAATTAAACTAATACAAACTGGTCACAGTCTTTATTAACAAACTGTATGTACAATTACAAGTTTAAGAAATTATAGTACTTACAGATAATAGGATTAACTCAACATTTTTTTTTACAAATTAAGAACTGATTTAAAACACACTAAAGGAATCTTTAAAAAGAAACAGAGATTACTTTCATAAAAACCCTAACTTAGGAAATCCTTGAGTCACTGGAATAGTTTTAAATACTGTTAACAGTAACCTAAAATAATTAAAAACAATAAAGGAATTATTATCCTACAAGTTAAATAGAGTATAGACCCTAGCTCGTAATTCTGAGCAGAAGTTACCCAGTATTATTTAATATGCAAAAACCATTACAGCTGTAACCTAGGATAAGTAATTAACCTAAATTATTTTTATATAAGTATTAACAGGAGGAAGTTAATTCATTCACACAGAGATAAAATAAAAGTACATAAATGAAAACGAATGAAAGTTGAAGACAGACTGTCTTAAAAAGATATTCACATTATATCAACGAACCCGAAGGCCGAATGTAAGTCAAAACATTAACCGAGTACAAAAACTCAGCTAAGAGCCGAGCACCTATATCTTGTTTTAGAGTATGAACAAGTATTAACATAATATTACAAAACTGCAAGTTCTTCACTAAATCAAGAGGAGAGAATTACAAGACGCATCTTAAAGCCGAAGTCACCTTGTGAAAAGCAAGGGTTTAAACCAAAGCAAAAACTATAAAAATGATGAACAACAACCCCATACTGGGTGCAACACGGTCGAGACTTCTTCCAACTGCGAAAGTCTGTACAAGCAGGGAGAACCATGTTCGAAATCGAAGCAAACCGTGGACTATTCGTGGAGCCATCTGTGCAGCACGACTGTCAACTTTGGAGATGAGCCAATCTGCATTGTAAAAGAACCAGAGTTATTTAAAATTCAAAAACCCTTATGTAGGAAGGAACCGTAAATAGTAATAGCTCTTAATTTTCTTTTACTTACTTCAGCTGGAAGTGAAAACGATGGAACCTTAGATGAATAACAACACCACAACCAACATTAAAAAGAGCCAAACCCTCATTCTCGCCGAGGATCGAGACGACGGGACTCTAGTGCTTTTCACACTAACAACAGGGGTGTAGGTAAGCCTGAGCAATGGCTGCGAAGGAGTCAACAAGCATGGAGTCGAACTGTCACCAACATACAAGCAAGAAAACTAAACTCCAAAACCCTACAACGAAGGAGCTTCACAACCACACACAATAAGCTCAAGCTTTCACCAATGACAGACCACGATAGAAGGGCAAAAAAAGGAGTTACAGGTGAGCCGTAAAGCCATGTGCAAGGAGGGCAGTGAACTCTGACCAAAATAAAGAAATCACAGTGGAGGCCAGCAACAGAACCCAGCTCAAGGGAGTAAGACACGACAAACACCAGAGTTGGAGCCTCTGTAACTAGTTTCCACTCACGGCCGCCAAGGGAGCTTGCAGAGCAGCCCAAAGGGCCAATGCAAATGTCGGAATTCGAATAAGCCAAGGGTTAGGGTTGACAACTATTTATGCAACCAGTGCATGGCCAAGGAATTTCCATGTGGCCGCATCAATATAATCATGCAGTAGGTTGACTTTCCATAGTCACCTGCGATCCATAATAATCAATTAATCTCCCAAATGATTTCATCAAACAGCATTATAGTTTGCATGGGTTTCAAATCATACGATAATAGTTTTAACGTTTGGTGCATAGCTCTTTATTGGCGTGGGTATGCAACGTTATGATAACGTTGACATAACACATATTATAACCTTATATCCTCGTGACCCAAAAGAAACCTTGCATATTTTATTGGTAAGCAATGATACGAGATTTTGCTAGTAAATCTCGTGAGAATCATATTTCTCTATTGTAAGTTTGCACTAATAATTAACTTGTGGAGATGTTAAAAGATTATATAAACATTTATCGTAGTAATAAGCATAATCCATATATAGGTATTAACCCCTTTTTTTTGTTACAACTCATCAAAGCTTATATAGTAATATCATCATTGTGATATAGGTAGTGTAATAACTAAGTTGTTATCAATAGTATTTTAAGATAATTATGAAATCATTGTCTTATAAACAGTCTAGTTAATGGTGTAAGAATAACTATCTATTAGTTCCAGTTCTTTTCGTGGTGGTATAAATTATTACACAGCATTCAACTTGAGTACTTTGCATAGCATCGTTTTGAGTAGGATCATAAGTATTATGCAAATGCAACATTAATAAAACCTTTTATGTCGATAAACAAATAGGTTATGCATATTTATAAATCTTCGAAACTAGCAAAGTTTTGTTAGCAAACTATGTAATGGAAAAGTGAAATGTAAGAACATTTTCCTATGAACTCTTTTATTTAGTACAGATCCATGAGATCTTATCTTAGAAGTTGTGGTAGTTTCTCATTACTTGGAGTATAGTTTTATGTTTTTACCAAATTACGGAGGTTAACATAAGATGAAAAGATTGGCTCTATAAGAAAAACACTAACCCTAGAAGTCGTTCTTAGATATAACTTAATACAAGAAATGTAATATAGAATTGCTAAGGTATGCATATTGAAATAAATATTATCAAGCAGATAAATTAAATTGTTCAGAACCAAAGGAAGTAGTACTGTCGCTACATACTCTACAGGGATAAATATAATCATCTGAACTTTGTTTACAATAGCAACAGAAGAAAACAAACTGTGTTACCTTACGGAAGTAGGTTGGATTACAACAGCTTATAATCTAAGCTTATTAATTGCAAATAGAAATATTGCAGGATGCTTTATGAATTTAAAGACGATACCCGGTCATTCATACCTGTAAACCTGTCAGAACAAGTAATCCATATGCGTTAGCATAAATGCTAAGTAAGCCTCGAAATTCAAAGTCAAATTCCACCTACTGTCATAAATAGAACTCATCAGTAAACCAAATGTAGAATTAATGCGCAAGTCAAACTTAAGATTGTGTTAATAAGAAAACTGTTGAGTTAATATAATTGAGTTTATGCAAACTAATCTATTAACTGTTTCTTGTATTGCTAACCGTTAGCTATTAATAAGCTGTAGTCTCCGCATTTTATGTTATTTCAAAATTTTAAATTTTTGTGAAAATTTGGGGTTTTGACATGTGGTATCAGAGCACAAGATTCAAACATTAGGCCTTGATGAAGCCCAACTAGCTTTTAGGAAACAGTAAACTAAATTATTATGCTAACGTATTTTTCTTTTAAATGTTATCCAACAGAGAATTGTTTTTTAGAAGTTTAACAAACATCTATGGAAAGGCTGGAAGATTATGCAGAGGAGGAATCTCCAGTTACTGAAACAAGAAATCTACCAAGAGATCCTATACCAGAGGATTTAACTACCAATTCCTCAGAATTGTTACAAATTGTAAAGGACCTAAAAGCTGAAATGGAGTCTGTAAAGCGAGAAAATGAAAGGATTCAGAGGGCTCAAGAAGAGCTCAACCAGATCCTAACTGAAAAGTTTCAAACTGAGGGTAGGGGTAGAAGAATAGAATCAGAAGATACAAGTCATCAACGTAAATCTAAAAAGATGAAACATACTAAAACTGAAAGTAGTTCATCTTCTGAAGTGTTTGGTGAACAACGAAATTACCATTCTACTAGTGACAGTAGTGATGATAATCAGTACACTAAAAAGAGGAAATACAAACCTTATGAGAAGATTTTTGGGGAATTCAAAAAGATAAAACCACCAACCTTTAATGGAGAGACTGAGAAGGGGGAAGAAGTTGAATCCTGGTTATCTGGGATGAAGAAGTACTTCCAAATATATAACTATTCTTACCAGTTAAAGGCTAGAATGGTTATTTACAACCTCTCAGGAAAGGCTGACATTTGGTGGCAGGACTTGAAAAGAGTTAAGGGAATAAAAGAGAAAAATGTAAACTGGAGTACCTTTAAGAGGTATTTCAAAAAGAAATTTCTGTCTGAGCAATATTATGAGGAAAGGGCAAAGGAATTTTATGAGCTAAAGTTAGGATCGATGACAATGAAGAATCTGAACAGCAAGTTCTTAAGTCTACTTAGGTATGTACCATACCTTGTAGATGAGAAACCAAAGGTACAGTGTTTCCTTAGTTGTTTACCTTATCGTATTAAGGATAGAATTGAATATGAATACCCAAAGACCTTGGAAGAAGCTATGAGAAAAGCTAACTTATGTTTTGAGCATAAACGAAAGAAAGAAAGCTTGGCCAACTGGAAGGCTAAGAAAAATAATAATCAGTTTGAACAAAAGAAGAAGGATTTTGTGCCTAATAGAAACTCTAAGAGCAATAAGGCCAGAAATTATCATAATAAGAAGAACTTCCAAGGAAATAAGAACAATACACCCAACAATCAGAATAATTCTAAAGGTAAGGAATTTGCAAATAATCATGGAAATTTTACCAAGAAATTTGACCGCAAAGAGCCTATCAAGTGTTGGGAGTGTAATGGCCCACACTATGCTTCAGTCTATCCAAACCGGAAGAAGACTGTTAGCAATATTCATACCATATAAGAGGAGATGACCGTTGGGGAACTAGCAAGGAGCATGCCTAGAATCAACGCAGCCTTGGAGAATCGACAAGTTGAATATCAGACTTCCATGGTGGAAGTAGAAGGTGGAACCAGAAGGAGATTTTTTTATGGAACCGGACTGTCTCCTCAGGAGGAGGGAGATCACACTTTGGAACCGCACCATTGGACAGGTGAAGGTGCAATGGAAGCACCTTAGTCTAGAAGAAGCCACCTAGGAATTGGAAAGTAAAATGTGAGATGCATATCCAATTCTGTTCCAGGGGAATTCTGAGGATGAAGAATAAATAACATCGAGGCTGATGTTATATTCTAAGGGGGTGTGTATGTCACATACCCCAATTTTGCAAAAATAATATTATCATGTTTGATTTTATTTCAAGACAATATGTTAATTTTATGCTAAGTTGTAATTAATGACTAAACAAAGTCAAGGGTTTTGAATGTAATTCTGAATATTTTAATTATAAATAAATAAAAGTGGAGACAACAGCTTGGGAGAGCTGTTAAAAGCATGTTTACTGGTCAAGTTGGTGGAGGAGACTGGGTGGAGAGCAAATAGACAAGTGGAAGCATCCTCAAACACTTCCAATGTTGCAGGTGGCAACCTCCCTACATTTGGGGTCATGATCCCCCAAGAAAGTGGGATCAGAGCAGGTGGCTCAATTAATGACAACTAACCCAAAAAGACCTAGGCAATCTTAATAAAAATGCCCATTGAAGATAGCTGAGGTTGCTCATTCCAAGAAGAGAATCATTCAGGTGAATGTACTTCAAAGGATTTCAATGGGAAGGGAATTTGTGGAAGGTGTTTGAGGGGTAAACTGTAGATAGTGATCTAGTGCAACTTTTCAGCTGAAGGATCTTACTGCTGAGTGCAGAGATATTACTGAGTCATTGGACTAGTATTTTGTTGCTTCTCCACTAGTTCTCAGCCAAGGAGACCAGGAACAGGCTCGGGGGTCCTGAGCAGACGTTGTTTGAGAGTTCTCCAGGAGTTGGTAGGGAGGAACGGCCTCCCAACGCTGTTGGTGTCCAGCTTAAACAGGTTCTACAGTCTTTTATATTGTTGTGTTTAAAGTTTATATGTGAAATTGAATGATTAATGGATGTTCAAATGTTTAGAAGTGAACTGATAGAGATTGTAATCCTTAAGTTATTTGAAATGTTGAATCTGTAGTTGATGAAAAACAATCCTACCTGTGTTTTTCCACATCTGGAATGGACCAGAATGTACTCTATCACAGGCAGTATATTTTAAAATAGATGAAGGATAAGAAAGAAATCTGATACGAATAGAGTTATTATGTATTTCAGAGTATTGGAATCATTTATATTCTGTAGATAGTTGTTTTCAGAAAAGAATATTAATCTGCCTAGTTAAGTTTATTGTTTAAACCAGACTGTTATAATAAGAATGCTAGAAAAGAAATAGCCATAATATTTTTATTGATAGCAATGTATTATATTCACGAGTTGTTCAAGTAGGTAAGTTATTTCTTTTACATAGTACTTTCTTTTGTAAACTGTACTATTAACCTGAAACAGAGGAAATAGAAACAACTCAGATATAATGCTTATCTTATTATGTTAAGCAAGGAATTAAGTATGGTTCTTTTACTTTATTTCTATACTGATAATAATAATGAACTTATCCTGCAACTATTTGAACCCTAGGTAGGGTTTAGTAACATAAATAAATTCTAAAAGACAAATTAATCTAAAGATAAAGAATATCTTAACAAAGAATTATTTAGCTCCAACAGCATTTTTATATAATCAAAACAACTAAGATACAATAGTAACTTATGTTCAATTAAATAATTATTTTAACGAGGAATTGTCCTGTAACTTTTACAAACAGATTATACTTGTGAAGGAGTAATGACAGGGTCGAAACCCTTATTTCAATTCCTAGTAATTTAAAAGAAAATAGTTAAGCTAATAAAATATAATACTACTTAACGAATTAAACTAATACAGACTAGTCACAGTCTTTATTAACAAACTGTATGTACAATTACAAGTTTAATAAATTATAGTACTTACAGAATAGGATTAACTCAACATTTTTTTTCACAAATTAAGAACTGATTTAAAACAAACTGAAGGAATCTTTAAAAAGAAACAGAGATTACTTTCATAAAAACCCTAACTTAGGAAACCTTGAGTCACTGGAATAGTTTTAAATACTGTTAACAGTAACCTAAAATAATTAAAAACAATAAAGGAATTATTATCCTACAAGTTAAATAGAGTAAAAACCCTAGCTCGTAATTCTGAGCCGAAGTTACCCAATATTATTTAATATACAAAAACCATTACAGTTGTAACCTAGGATAAGTAATTAACTTAAATTCTTTTTATATAAGTATTAACAGGAGGAATTTAATTCATTCACATAGAGATAAAATAAAAGTACATAAATGAAAACGAATGAAAGCTGAAGACAGACTGTCTTAAAAAGATATTCACATTATATCAGCAAACCCGAAGGTCGAATGTAAGTCAAAACATTAACCGAGTACAAAAATTCAGCTAAGAACCGAGCACCTATATCTTGTTTTAGAGTATGAACAAGTACTAACATAATATTACAAAACTGCAAGTTCTTCACTCAACCAAGAGGAGAGCATTACAAGACATAGCTTAAAGCTGAAGTCACCTTGCGAAAATCAAGGGTTTAAACCAAAGCAAAAACTATAAAAATGATGAACAACAACCCCATATTGGGTGCAATAAGGCCGAGACTTCTTCTAACTATGAAAGTCTGTACAAGCAGGGAGAACCATGTTCGAAATCGGAGCTTACCGTGCACTATTCGTGGAGCCATCTGTGCAGCACGGCTGTCAACTTTGGAGACAAGCCAACCTACATTGTAAAAGAAACAGAGTTATTTAAAATTCAAAAACCCTTATGCAGGAAGGAACCATAAATAGTAATGGCTCTTAATTTTCTTTTACTTACTTTAGCTGGAAGTGAAAACGATGGAACCTCGAATGAATAACAACACCACAACCAACGTTAAAAGAGCCAAACCCTCATTCTCACCAAGGATGGAGACGACGGGACTCTGGTGCTTTTCATACTAACAACAGGGGTGTAGGTAAGCCTGAGCAATGGCTGCGAAGGAGTCAACAAGCATGGAGTCGGACTGTCACCAGCATACAAGCAGGAAAACTAAACTCCAAAACCCTACGATGAAGGAGCTTCACAATCACACACAATAAGCTCAAGCTTTCACCAATGACAGACCACGATAAAAGGGCAGAAAAAGGAGCTATAAGTGGGCCGTAAAGCCATGTGCAAGGAGGGCAGTGAACTCTCACCAAAATAAAGAAATCACAGTGGAGGCAAGCAACAGAATCTAGCTCAAGGGAGTAAGACATGACAAACACTAGTGTTGGAGCCTCTATAACTAGTTTCCACTCACGGCCGCCAGGGAGCTTGCAGAGCAGCCCAAAGGGCCAACGCAAATGTCGGAATTCGAATAAGCCAAGGGTTAGGGTTGACAACTATTTATGCAACCAGTGCATGGCCAAGGAATTTCCACGTGGCCACATCAATATAATCATGCAGTGGGTCGACTTTCCATAGTCACCTGTGATCCATAATAATCAATTAATCTCCCAAATGATTTCATCAAACAACATTATAGTTTGCATGGGTTTAAAATCATACGATAATAGTTTTAACATTTGGTGCATAGCTCTTTATTGGCATGGGTATGCAACATTATGATAACGTTGACATAACACATATTATAACCTTATATCCTCGTGATTCAAAAGAAACCTTGCATATTTTATTGGTAAGTAATGAAACGAGATTTTGCTAGTAAATCTCGTGAGAATCGTATTTCTCTATTGTAAGTTTTCACTAATAATTAACTTGTGGAGATGTTAAAAGATTATATAAACATTTATCATAGTAATAAGCATAATCCCTATATAGGTATTAACCCCTTTTTTTGGTTACAACTCATCAAAGCTTATATAGTAATATCATCATTGTGATATAGGTAGTGTAATAACTAAGTTGTTATCAATAGTATTTTAAGATAATTATGAAATCATTGTCTTATAAACAGTCTAGTTAATGGTGTAAGAATAACTATCTATTAGTTCCAATTCTTTTCATGGTGGTATAAATTATTACACAACATTCAACTTGAGTACTTTGCATAGCATCGTTTTGTGTAGGATCATAAATATTATGCAAATGCAACATTAACATAACCTTTTATGTCGATAAACAAATAGTTTATGCATATTTATAAATCTTCGAAACTAGCAAAGTTTTGTTAGCAAACTATGTAATGGCAAAGTGAAATGTAAGAACATTTTCCTATGAACTCTTTTACTTAGTACAGATCCATGAGATCTTATCTTAGAAGTTGTGGCAATTTCTCATTACTTGGAGTATAGTTTTACGTTTTTACCAAATTACTGAGGTTAACATAAGATGAAAAGATTGGCTTTATAAGAAAAACACCAACCCTGGAAGTCGTTCTTAGATAGAACTTTATACAAGAAATGTAATATAGAATTGCTAAGGTATGCATATTGAAATAAAGATTATCAAGCAGATAAATTAAATTGTTTAGAACCAAAGGAAGTAGTACTGTCGCTACATACTCTACAAGAAGAAATACAATCATCTGAACTTCGTTTACAATAGCAACAAAAGAAAATAACTTGTGTTACCTTACGGAAGTAGGTTGGATTACAGTAGCTTATAATCTAAGCTTATTAATTGCAAATAGAAATATTGCAGGATGCTTTATGAATTTAAAGACGATACTCGGTCATTCATACCTATAAACCTGTAAGAACAAGTAATCCATCTGTGTTAGCATAAATTCTAAGTAAGTCTCGAAATTCAAAGTCAGATTCCACCCACTGTCATAAATAGAACTCATCAGTAAACCAAATGTAGAATTAATGCGCAAGTCAAACTTAAGATTGTGTTAATAAGAAAACTGTTGAGTTAATATAATTGAGTTTATGCAAACTACTCTATTAACTGTTTCTTTCATTGCTAACCGTTAGCTGTTAATAAACTACAGTCTCTGCATTTTATGTTATTTCAAAATTTAATTTTTTGTGAAAATTTGGGGTTTTGACACGTAGAGCGGATGAAGTCTCACCCGAGATGTTCGAGGGAGAGTTGACAGAACCAAGTTTCCGCCGAATGAAGGAGGACAATGTGCATCTACTTATCAACCCCGTGCAACATTATTCAACTGATCCAATCATTCAACTTATGCATTAACAAAACCATATCATTATTCAACAATTCATGTTATTATACCAGAACTACAGTAAACACATTGATGCACAAACAGATCCAACTGAATAATATCATTTAAAGCAAGGAAACATTGCATCATTTACATATCCATGTCGCAGATACACGTTGCATTCATAATTGAGTCATAAAAGACAATAAAACATGAAAACAGAAAAGGACACAATGATTCTTCTCAACTTCCGTCATGTTATATTGACTTCTGCACAAAACCACATATTCTCCAAAACAGTTCTTCAGTACACAGATCAACAAATCTCAATTCATGCGTAGGTCTTACATAACATGCAAAAACTTAGCTCTCAAGATCATTCGAAGACAAGATGCTCCAAAGATGATCTCTAACACTTGCAACTCTACATCTACTTATAGGCTTATGCATTTACATTCATGGTCCACTTAGACAACTTTCTAACTAATTCTTAACTGATTCTACAAAATAATGACCAATATCCACAAAATGTGGTCAAAACTACAAAGATGACCACAAACACATAAAATAATATAGCTCTGACTTGTGCGTTGTTTTCCAATTGTGCAATATCTTTGACATTGTACAACATCCGCGATGTTGCACAACTAACTTATCCAAAAACTGCCTTCCAACAGGCCCCCAATACAATCTTCTGGCTCACCCTTGAGCCACGTTAGCTGGACATGGTGTACTTCATGATCTTTAGCTTGAATTCTTCATACTGCTGAGTAATCTCCTTCACCTGCCCTCTGACCTTTTCAACAATCTCCTAACTTCCTACCAAATCCTATGCCAATGGGTGTTCCACCAACTTATTAGCAACCTCCTTTTTTCCTTCCTGCACGGCCTGCAGCACAGAAACTTACTTAACAGAAAGTTGCACTCTAATATCTTGGAACTGATCTAACTTCTCATTGTGCCTTTTCTATCTTTCCATTGCCTTCCCAACGCGTTGTTGCAACTCCTTCATCTCCACAGACCTTGTGATCTGAACGACTGGTGGCATTTCTCTTAATGCCGTGTTTAGTGTCCCCAACTTCCCCTCTGCATCCTGCAACTGCTTGGTCAATTTCTCCAACTATTCATCCTGGACTACGCTACCTCAAAATTTTGTAGCCAAGTCAATGACCTTCTTTGTTGCCTGCTCCATCTCTTCGATCCGTGTCACCAGATCTTCCATGGTGCTTTTCCTTTCTGCGACTTGTTCAGGTGGTGTGTCTAGATGTACCAAAGTAGTCAAATCTGCATTATCTCGCTGCAACTGTGTGATGACTGGTCCAAGCCGTTTTTCTTTCTCTACTGCATCTAGTTCCGTGGTGCTCTCATAGACATGCTGACATGCATCTGAAACTGCCTCTTCCAACCGCACTCTGGTATCCCATATTTGTGCCTTCTCAACTACTATTTGATCTTGTTCCTTTTCCATCTCTGTAATATCCATGGCGCTCTTCGCCCTCAGCTCCTCTTGCGCCTTCTTCAATGCTTCAACCTATTTCTGTGCTTCTGCTTCCTTCTCCTACGATCGCAAGAACTGGTCGTTGATACTATGTTCTTTGTCTACCAACTCCTAATTGGAGACTTTTTGCATATGCACCAACGTATGCATGGACAACATGTTGATCTTGATAGACAAGTCTTGCAACTGGTGTAGGGAGGTATTCAAATCCTCGTTGCTGGTCTCATTCGCAGTCGGGGGAATTTGAACATTCTGAACCCATGTCCCAGTGCTAATTGAGCCAAATTTTTGCACACTCGTTACCTCTGGTGCTTTCTTTAAAACTACATCATATAAAGAATCAAGTCTTACTCTTACCTCAACAAACCCCTCTTGCGCTGATTTCTTCATCTCTTCGGTTGTCGCGTGTGTTGCATCTGTAATCGCCTTAATGAGCCAATTCAGCTGAGTCTCCATCCCTGGTGTCGTGCTACTTTTTGCACCCTATTCCTTATGCTTCTTCGTCCTTGACTCTTCAAAGGCGCGTTATGCTTCTAAGTCAGTGGGTGTCTATGTAAACTCTGCATTGAACTCATGGCAACTCTGCTGGTCATCCTTATGCACGATATCAACCGGTGCATCCATTGGGGGTCCTTTCAATACTTCCTCCAAGCTGATTGGTTCTCTCCATGCTGTAGGCCAATCATTAACAATTACCTCCAACTCCACATCAAACAAATTGTACAGCTTCGGCAACCATTGCTTGTCTAGGTCACGCCGCGCTTGCACATGAATGGGGTTTGGTCCAATCACAAACCAAGCAATCCACTGATACTTCATTGCAACTTCCTCAGATAAACGTGGAAATTTCACCGCTACCACCTGCAACACTTCCTAATAGATCCAAAATTGGATAGCGCAATCCTTCAATCGTTCAAGTTTCCTTACCCACCAGATATTCTGGTAGTGTGCACCCTTACAAACTTTTATTGCCTCCACCTCCATTCCTTGATAATCATCTGGATCCATCCAAGACATGAGCATGATCAAGATCAACAACCAAATGTATGTGATTGCCTGCTCTTCCGCCTGGACTACCACTGCATCCTTTGCCAACTGGTTCATTAAAAAGAGCGACCAGTTCATCTATATGCCTTCCATACATTGATCTGTGCACGGAATAACCCTTGAGTTACATTGGATGGAGCGGTTCTTCCTAACCACTTTGCTCGAAAAAATCCTTGCTCCAATGCGCACCGCCTGGTCATTGATACTGTTGATGCAATAAGCCTTCCCATCATGCTGCAAACCATCGTGCTTCTTCAACTTCGTCGTGAGCCTCTTGTCATTATATTTCCATTTTAATAACTGTGTGGGGTCTAGCCCATCCTTAGGCAGCCCCGTGATCTATGAAATCAATCCTACTGTGATTGCGACTCGTGTGTCCAGCCACAACATCCCACTATGAAAAAAGGCCAAAAGTTGTTTTGTGTAGGCATTTGCCTCATTCAACCACTCAAAATTTGGCATGTTAATTAATCCCAAGAGTCCTGCTTTGTCCAAGCCGTGCGCTCAATCCTGTGGAATGTGCAATATCGGGCCGCCTCCTACTGCTACCATCGGCACATATGGTTCCTTCGTAACATCCTCCAATGTAATTAGGTCATGGTCATCATACTTCATCTGCATTAGCACAGGCATAATATATGTGGTGCATACCATACCCTATGGTATCGTCGACATCTTTACTTGGTACTTATGGTTCTTGATATTCCTGGGATGCACACCAGGCTAACACGGAGGTATGTACCCAGGGCTATCCTTAGCGTACACCCCTGCGTGAGTTGAGGATTCCACAACTCTCGAGATCGATGGACCTGCCTACGTAGCTTCCTCCTTTTCCTCATAGATGCTCTAGTCTCTCTTTTCTTCAGCGTCGGGGAGCTAGGCCGATTTCCCCCCCTCTTCTTCTTCAGTACTGATGATGATCCTACCGACATACTTGCAACTTCCTCCTCAATTGTTACTAGGTCGACTGGTGAATACCTTTCACTCAAAATCTCGACTGTGATTGGCTCACTCTGCATGCCACACCAGTTCCCCGCAATGCTCAATAGTCGCTCAACCTCACTTCACTTGGCAACTCACTCACTCGATATGATGTTGCTCTGCAACTCAACTCAATCTTGCACAACTCAATTCAATACAACTCTACGCAATTCACAGTTTGCACAATGGTGACTTCTGACCGCATTCAACCCTTTCTTATAGTGCTAAATCAATCCCTCGACCATCATGACCAAATCCTATCGATCATCATGACCAAATCATGGATTAACCGCCCGAATCCGTCGTCGATTTTGTCAATCCAACACTCAAATTCGCCATCAATATGCGTCGCTTCAACAAGTGTCGTCGATTAATTGCTTTAATTGCTTACATTTATTGTTGATTTGACTATGTCGCGACAGAACTTAATAATTGCGCTAATGACTCCCCTACTTGCGCATCCACTTCCTCTTAGTGCACCATGTTTCTATCTATCCATCCTTCTATCTATTGCCTATTTTTTTCATTACGCAGTGCCTCAAGCAGTGCGCGATTCCGGGCCCATCCTACAGGGCTTTAGCCTACTACCATTTCCTAGCTTAGGCAACATCGCTCCATCTAACTGTTGCAATTAAAATGCACCTCCTGAAGTACTGGATTTAATAAGATATGGCCCTATCTAATGCATTTGTAACTTATCTGGATGCTTTATGAACTTGCTATCATACAACATCACCAAGTCTCCTTGTTGAAACTGTTTGTTCTTGATATGTTTATCATGCCAAGCCTTTTGTTGATCCCTCTCGACGTGCTGGTGAAAACCTATGACAAAGTGGTCTTCCTCAAACTGTACTAACTGTTCTAATCATTCCTCCAGTGCTGCCTCATCATCCATGCATGTTGTTGTCGCTATGCGCAAATTCGAAACAATGTACTCAATAGGAATCACTGCCTCTTTCCCATGCACCAATTTGAACGGTGTCTTTCCCTTCAATCGCTTGTAAGTGGTATGATATGCCCGCAAGACTGCTGGAATCTTCAATCACAGTCATTGTGGTTGGCATTACATACCTTTGTAAGCGCATGCTCCAACACCTTGTTGAATTCCTCCACTGTCCCATTCGCTTGTGGATGATACAGCGTACTCTTCTTATGTTGTATCTGAAGCTCCTCTTTCAATGCACTGACTGTGCGATTGATGAAGTGACTCCCCTGGTCACTCATCAATATCCTTAGACATTATAACCGAGTAACAATGTTGTCAAATAAGAACCTCGCTACTATCGCAGCAGTGCAATCTACAACTGGGGCAGCCTCTGCCCATCTTATCAATAATTTGTCATTGTAATGATGTATCGTGCACCAGTTATCGTCCCAGGTGGGTTGATTGGTCCCACAAAGTCCACCGCCCATTTATCAAATGGCTACAATGTCACCTGAAGTACCAGTGGCATATCATCCCTCCTCGATGGTTTTATAGTTCTTTGGCAGACATCAGAGGTCCGTGCATAATCCGTTGCATCAGTATGAAGAGTGGACCACCAAATCCCTGTGCAAGTACCTTCCTCACAGTATCTCAACCTCCATAGTGCCCACCAAGGTCCTCTGGTGCGGTTCCCATTGCCAAAAACTAAATTATCTGATCATAATAATCATCAACCATGTCAAATCTGAACAACTGTGCATCTGGAAGTCTATCTTCAATGTTTGTTGGTTCCTCACCTGTCTCAATTCGGTATAAATGATAAGGGCCAACATACAAGCAACCCATCTTCAAAATTATCTCAAAATCAAATTTTAGAAAGAGAAGTAGCCAACGACATATCTTCCCCCGCAACACAGGCTTATTGACCAGATATTTCAATGCAGAATGGTTTGTAAACATCTTAAAATGATTGCCCAACATGTAATGCCTAAACTTCTGTAGCGCATATACCATTGCTAGACCTTCCCTCTCTGTGGTTTTATATTTTTTCTCTGTAGACAAAAGCTTCTGACTAGCAAAAACAATCAAGTGATCAAGATCTCCTTCTCTTGGTTGTGCGAGCACCACTCCCAGTGCAACAGATGAGCATCCACCTGTACTTGGAATTCCTTATTCCAATCAGGAAAAACTAGTATCAGTGTGGAAGCCATCTTGGCCTTCAACGTCTCAAAACTTACTTGACACTCTTGACTCCATACGAACACTCCATCCTTCTTGAGCAAATTTTCCATCGGAGCTATGATCGTAGCATAACCATGGATAAACTTGCGGTAGTATCCTGTGTGCCCCAACATCGCTCTCAGCTGCTTCACATTTGTAGGTGGGGGAAATCTCAAAATCAGCGCAATCTTTGCAAGGTCAACCAATAGTCCTTGCTTGCAAATGATGTGACCCAACAACATCCCAAAAGGTGTGTGGAAAATACACTTCTTTGAGTTCAGCACGATCTGATGTTGTCGACATCTTTCCAGCATCAATCGGAGGTTTTCCAGATGGTCCCTGATTAATCCATAAACTGTCCAGTCATCCATGTATACTTGCATAAACTTCTGAATAAAATCCTTGAATGCGGCGACAACAACATGGGAAAATATCTCAGGCGCATTCTTCAACCCAAATGGCATCACAATGTACTAGAAACAACCCGATTTGGTAACAAATGTTGTCTTGTGGCGATTCGCCTTCACAATCCTGATCTAATGATAGCCCAAAAATCCATGCGTGAATGAATGCATTTCCTGACCGCCTACTCCTTCTAGCACCTCATCAGTGAATGGTGTCAAAAATGGATCATGCATACAAGTATCATTCAGTTTTCTCAGGTTGACACAGTTCTGAACTTCACACGTCTTCTTATTTTGGACCACCATAGGACTGGTCCATTCTGATTCTTCGACTGGCTCAATTATTCCATCATCCAGCATTCTGTCAAGCTCAACTTTAACTCTCTCCTTGTATCGTGGATTCATGCGATACGACCGCTGCCTTGCTGGTTTTGCATCTGGTTTCAACGGAATCTTCATCTCTGCTAAATCTCCCAGTATCCCCTTCATCTCAGAAAACTTCGGAGGGAACAAATCTTGGAATTCATGCAACAGGTCTGTGATTTTTTCCATCGTTTCTTCATCCCAGTAGTCCCTAACATTTGAAAACTTTAGGTTCTCCTACGTCCCAATGTTAACCTTTCTGATGTTTAATGGTTGATTCATTGGATTTGTCGGTATGTCAGGTGTTGTGACATCTCGACTCCCTTTTGTTTCTGGAATATTGATATTCCACAGATCGTCATCATCCTTAGGTCCTCTAGTCACGTTATAACATTCCATCATGGATTGCATCTGACAATAAGCATGCGGATCCACTGGATATGCAACCGACACTACTCTTGGCATAATATTCCTTCTTGTCTCGACCCAAGGTTCAACAACAACACAATACCAACAAAATACCTAAAGACATCAGCCTGACCAAGCAAACTCAGTCGGCAACACCCATGAGGCAGGCACAGTCTCACCCTAGATGTCTAAATGTGTAACTTCCATAACCATGTTTCCACAGTTGGGGAGAGAGTATAGTCCCTTGGCGCGCGGCCAAGGTGCTCGATAGAGATGAGGGGATGGAGTCTTCTACTATGTGACAGAGGTGCAACTGTGTGCCACAACTGACGCACGATGTAACCCTGTCCTTAACCACTTAACAACTAGCGCAACTGTGTGACGCAACTGATTCCTTACTTATAATGAACAATGTGTAACTTATATTGTAACTTAGCAAATTAACCATGAAATCATACATAACACATCGACAATGCTTTAAACATTCATTCAAACAATAACCCTAAATAATGTGAGTTAACCAACATTCAACATTAACCATTAAACATTCCACACAACATCGAATCATTCATTAACACAGGAAATAACGCGGATACCCATCTGGGAATAACCACCAAGGTGCTCTTCATTTGGCATGAGAAATATAGGTAGCACCTTACAGTATGTGACTTACAGACTGATCTTAATATATGTATTTTGCTCAACTCGTTGTTGCTCTCATGCTCTCTAGTTTATTGCTTCTATCTACTCCTACTGATATGCACACAGCCTGGATCAACTCTTCTACTCTCTTGTCTGTGCACTCAGCTGCAGATTACTCCTACAAAATGGTCTGTGCACTCAGTTGCAGATTACTCCTACAAAACAGTTTGCGCACTCAGCTGCAAATTACTCCTACAAAACAGTTTGCGCACTCAGCTGCATATTACTCCTACAAAATAGTCTGTGCACTCAGCTGCAAATCCACAGCTCAACATCCTTCTGCTTCTACTAGACTCCTCTCTCATCTTTTACAATACTTCTACTCTTACCAACTCTTAATGAAGCTAACTCTTCAAGCTAACAACAAACAATACTGAAGCTAGCCCTTATAAAGAGAGGGTTGCTCCTACTTATAATGTTTACAAGACCACGCAGGGTCCACTGAGTACAACTCAATTACTAGAGATGCAAGTGGCTACAAAATAACTTCTATTACATTAATGCCAGGCCATACTTGGTCGCAAAAGTCCTACATTAACGACAACCATAACTAGCCATGGAAAAATATTTCAGCATGTTTGTACAGGCCATAACAAGCCGCAAAACTTGTCCTTTAGTCTTCTACTGGATCATCCTTATGTAGTTTGTCTTGAATTTCACCTGTCCATCCTTTACTCTTCTACCTGCCTCTTCCACCGACTCTGAATGTGCTTTTCCTTGTCGCACCGATCCTCATCCCAGCTTCCTCTGCTCTACGATCACGCTTCTTCCTTTACCGACTTTTCCTCCGTCACGCACCCACTTTTCCTCTTGCACTTGCATGTCAGATTCTTCCTTGTGTAGTTTTCCTGGACCAATAGGCCCCCAACACTCACATGTGGCATGAGAAATATAGGTAGCACCTTACAGTATGTGACTTACAGACTGATCTTAATATATGTATTTTGCTCAACTCGTTGTTGCTCTCATGCTCTCTAGTTTATTGCTTCTATCTACTCCTACCAATATGCACACATCCTGGATCAACTCTTCTACTCTATTGTCTGTGCACTTAGCTGCAGATTACTCCTACAAAATGGTCTGTGCACTCAGTTGCAAATTACTCCTACAAAACAGTCTGTGCACTCAGCTGCAAATTACTCCTACAAAACGGTTTGCGCACTCAGCTGCATATTACTCCTACAAAATAATCTGTGCACTCAGCTGCAGATCCGCAGCTCAACATCCTTCTGCTTCTACTAGACTCCTCTCTCATCTTTTACAATACTTCTACTCTTACCAACTCTTAATGAAGCTAACTCTTCAAGCTAACAACAAACAATACTGAAGCTAGCCCTTATAAAGAGAGGGTTGCTCCTACTTATAATGTTTACAAGACCACGCAGGGTCGACTGAGTACAACTCAATTACTAGAGATGCAAGTAGCTACAAAATAACTTCTATTACATTAATGTCAGGCCATACTTGGTCGCAAAAGTCCTACATTAACGACAACCATAACTAGCCATGGAAAAATCTTTCAGCATGTTTGTACAGGCCATAACAAGCCGCGAAACTTGTCCTTTAGTCTTCTACTGGATCATCCTTATGTAGTCTGTCTTGAATTTCACCTGTCCATCCTTTACTCTTCTACCTGC
This sequence comes from Pseudotsuga menziesii, assembly GCA_001517045.1. NCBI lineage: Eukaryota > Viridiplantae > Streptophyta > Pinopsida > Pinales > Pinaceae > Pseudotsuga > Pseudotsuga menziesii. The sequence continues at coordinate 776,668 of LPNX011100034.1, forward strand.
CTCTTCCACCGACTTTGAATGTGATTTTCCTTGTCGCACCGATCCTCATCCCAGCTTCCTCTGCTCTACGATCACGCTTCTTCCTTTACCGACTTTTCCTCCGTCACGCACCCACTTTCCCTCTTGCACTTGCACGTCAGATTCTTCCTTGTGTAGTTTTCCTGGCCCAATAGGCCCCCAACACTCACATGTGGCTCGTCCCAAGCCACTAAGAAAAAATGATGCCTCTGCAAAATTTAGTGTTCTGCAAAACTCATGCCTCTGGCATAGGTTGCGCCATAGGACCAACCTTGTCCTAAAATTCCTTCAAAATTTGTTGCACCGTAGAAACTTCCTTTGTTACTTCCTCCACTTGCTCTTCCAACTATTCCACCCGGTCGAAAATTATATGTTTCGACGGTCCATCTTCCACTGACTTAGCGATATGTTGGAGCTTCTGCTGTATAGGGTAAATAATCCCTATAACTCGCTCTGTCCGACAGCGGAACCATTTGTTGTCCTATTCTTCCTTCTTGTCTCAACCCGAGGTTCAACAATATTCAATACCAACAAAACACCTAAAGACATTGGCCCGACAGAGCAAGCTCAGTCTAAAACACCCACGAGGCAGGCGCGGTCTCACCTGTGCCCGAGATATCTTGATGTGTAACTGCCAGAACCATGTTTCCGCAGTTGGCGAGGGAGTATAGTCCCTTGGCGCATGGCCAAGGCGCTCGATAGATATTAGGGGATGGATTCTTCTACAATGCGACAGAGGTGCAACTGTGTGCCACAACCGACGCACGACGCAACCTTGTCCTTAAATACTTAACAACTAGCGCAACTAATTCCTTACTTATCATGAACAGTGTACGACTTATATTGTAACTTAGTAGATTAACCATGAAATCATACATAATATGTCGGCAATGCTTTAAACATTCATTCAAACAATAACCCTAAATAATGCGAGTTAACCAACATTCAACATTAACCATTAAACATTCCACACAACATCCAATCATTCATTAACACAGGAAATAACGTGGAAATCCATCTACGAAAAACCACTAAGGTGCTCTTCATCTGGAATGAGAAATATAGGTAGCACCTTGCAGTCTGTGACTTCCATACTGATATTAATATATGTCTTTTTCTCAACTCTTTGTTGCTCTCATGCTCTTTGGTTTATTGCTTCTATCTACTCCTATTGATCCGCACACAGCCTGGATCGACTCTTCTACTCTACTATCTGCAAATGTGTGCAACCCCTCAATGTCAATAGGGACTTGACTCAAACTACCAATTGGTAGGACCTTTTATTTATTTTCAAGTCGCAAATGGACAGGGGACCAGTCCATGCGCAGCTTTCCCATACTCTCTCAAGTCTGTCGCTTCAAAATATTGACATCCAACCCTAAATCTAAAATAATGTAATCCATGTTATAATACCATGTTCACGTAGTCATTCTTAACTCACACCCAGTTTTGAATTTCTTCTTGACCTGGTTAACTCTCCTTTCTGGCTGTGACTCTTCTGGGGTTTCTTATATCAGTGCTTGTAGATCTGTGATATCATCTTTATCCTGAATTAGCACTAAGCAACTTGACAGAAACGATTTGAGCTTACTAACCTTTTTCGGGATCTACTTCTGGAGTATCTGCTGAAATTGGTCAGGCATCTCCCTTACTTCAGCTGAAGAAGATGGTTGTTCTGGGTCCACAAACTCTAGTCGTACACCCAAGAATAATTGCTTCTGCTTTTGGACATCGAATGGGACCTTTTTCTGCGCTGCGGTTGTAGTTGTTCTTGTGGTGTGTCCTTATCAGCTCCAGTCGCAACACCTCCTCATGTTATGACAACAATGCTTTGCTATCTTGGCTCAGCAACAATCATCTGAACATTCAAGTTAGTATTTGGATTTGGGTTCGGATTCTGCACAGGGTTAGGACCTGCAATGGTCCTAGCTTGCCACTTTGCAATCAACTAGGGACACTGCTCTACATTATGGTCCTGCGCTTTACAATATGAACATGTCTTTGCAGGCTCTTGGCAATCTATGGCATAGTGACCCAACTGTCCATAATTATAGCATGTAACCTGACCTCTTCCTCTACCAAATCCTCCTCCCCCTCTTCCTCTGAAGTTTCCACCACCCCTTCCCTATGGGTGTGGTTGTTGTGGTGGGTAATGATTACGCTGGTATTGCAGTTGATATTGATTCTATGGCGCATATTGATGTTGATACTGGTTTTGATATTGATTGGGTGGGAAATGCGCAGGATGATAAGATGCTTATGTCGTTTCATCCTGAGGCTTCCAAACATTCTTCATCAAGTAGGTATCCACCGTCTTCTCCTTCAAGAGTTGGTATGCTCTGCAATCCTTCTCTTCATGCCCTACTAACTTACTAAATTTATAGAAAAGGCTTGCTGGGGTACCTACAATCTTTTGCAATTATAGACACTCTTCGTCGGGATGTCCTCTAGTCTGGCATGTGCGGCACCAAGGTAGTCCTTGGGCACTCAATGGGTTTGGCGCACCCGATGAGATGTAGTTCATGTAGGTCAGATAATTATCCTTGGTGTCTCCACCTGTTCTGCATTTTGTACACCATAAATATTCTTGGGATTCCTTTACCTTCTTAATATCCTTAAGTTGTATCGTCATATTAGCCAGCAACGACTGAATCTGCACCATTCTTGCGGCACCATCACCGATTGGCAAGGCTTCCAGCTTCATTCCCAATTCTAGTGTTTATGTTTGCGATTTGATGTTTTTTGGCATTAATGGACCTCAAATGTGTGGTAATAGTGGGGCATTAAACCACTCTTTATGTGGTAGATCCGACATTTGGAAACTTACTTTGGCCATCAAAGTTTTAAACCATTGGTCAAAGTCCCATACGGATTCTACCATGGATGATTTTAGGGGCGAATTTTAGTCCAGTGGGCTATTTTTCCATGTTTTTCTCCCAAAAAAGATTCGCCATTTTGCATTTTTTAAAGCCTTGTTTTGCCCAATTTTGATGGGGTAAAATTTTTTCACCCTAAAAATCACCAAATTATTATATAAACGATATAAAATCCTTGGAAATTAAAATATTTTTTGAGAAATATCGCCAATCATTTTATAGTTGGCGTTTTAAGAATTGGTAATATTCGCCAACATTTATACAATTTTAAATAAGTATGGTTCCTTAAAATCATCCCTAGATTCTACCACTGATTGTTTTACTTCCTTGATCTTGGTGATACACTACGACTCAGATTTAGGTTTTTTGAACTTACATATCATTGTGACTCGTATCTCTTCAAGGGTCTTCTGCGATGTTCTTGGTGGTACTACGCAGAACTTCATAAACCAATCCAGCGCACAACCCCTCAGAGTCGTGATCATCTGTGCTTTCTTTAGGTTGGCGCTATGAACTAGGAAAACCATCCAAACAGCTTCACAGAGGAACCAATGCTGCTCTGGATCCTCTGCTCCATTCCCATTGAATGTGGGTAACCGAATATCATGCCCGACCATTGAGTTGGCGTCGGGGTTATCTGATGAATAATTTAATGGAGGTGTATTGTCCTGCACACTATTCGCAGTACTAGCACTATCAGTATTAACAACTCTTTCGGGATATGAGGCTATCAACCTTACCTCTGGCGATACTCCTGGTGTGATGTAGTTGCGTCCTAATCTTAGTGTCTCATCAGACTCTTCTGATTCTTCAGCTCCTTCTGAAATCGGTTTATAGCCCTCCTCTTCGTCGCAAGACCCTTCGTCCAGCTGCGACTGAAGTTCGTGCTTACTTTCTTCGAACAAACTAGGATTTTGTCGACCCTCCTCTGTCTTTCTTCTTTTCTCTGATCTAAATCTCCTTCCACTTCTTAGGACTCTAGCTTCTAGTTCATGTTGTGTACTTCCTAGGAACATCTCAACTCACCATTTCCCATTTTCGCTACAGATCGGTCAGGACATATCCCTCTCCTTGGATATACGGCTCAACTACTCAACTATAAGATGTCCTTCTCATAATCTAGCATATTTATCCATGTGTTGATAGATAATAAGTAACTTCTTCGTGGTCCCTAGAAAAAAATTCTTTCAGCCTCACTATATGAGGTTATAGTCTCTATTGCAAACTCAGTAATATACCCTTACAAAATGTTGTCGACCCAAAAATCAATAACTCTAAAGATGGTGTTACTCACACTGGTTATCTCGCAAACCAACTAATCGCTCCACTCAACTGCTTCTCTTCTCTGGAAATTTGTCTGCCTAGTCGCTAATCTTGACAAACACTCGTGCAGCACAATGGGAAACTTTGCAAAGAAGATCTTGTGAATATCATAATATAAGTATTGGTCTAACCAGTCTTCTGCACTCAACCATTATCCTGTGCTCTCTTCTTGTGCAAAGGTTAGCATCTTAGACTCCAACCAATCCTCTATTTCCTTCTTTGTCGAATGCCACAAAATTTGCCTTGACTCAAACGATTAACGGTCCCAGCAACATAACCGTTTGTTGGCCTAATCTTCCTTCTTGTCTCGACCCAAGGTTTAACAACAACACAATACCAACAAAACACCTAAAGACATCGACCCGACAGAGAAAGCTCAGTGGGAAACACTCGCGAGGCAAGCGTAGTCTCACCCAGGATATCTTAATGTGTAACTGCCAGAACCATGTTTCCGTAGTTAGCGAGAGAGTATAGTCCCTTGGCGCGTGGCCAAGGAGCTCGATAGAGATCACACATACTAAACTTGAAACTATGAGAGTTATCTAAACGAAGGATCATACCTGAACCACAAATCCTATTAAGTTTTTAATGGTTATATAAGATCTTATAACATTTAGCATCATAACAGCATAACCATGAGCAAAATATCATTGAAAGATAGACAAGCATAACCACACAAAAGAACTTAAAGATTTGTCCTAGGAAACCCTCGTGGGGAAGAAAACCCGACAAAACTTCCTTTGTATAAGATGTATAAAAGACAACCCCAAAAACAAGTGTTCTCCTCCTTCTGTTCTCTCTCTCTCTCTCTCTCCTATGCACTACACAAGTGAGTGAGTCTATGTTCAAATAAGAACCACCACTACTCTATTTATACATATGTGTCAATTGACTTTTGCACTAGACAAGGCGGGCCCAATAAATTGTCTAGGCCGACTTCACCTAGGAATACTAAAAAATAGTATATTATATTATTTATTAGGGTACTAAAGACCCGACACAAGTGGGGGCTTTACCTCGTGACTCTATGATGACTAAATACAATAATAACACCCCGTCAGAGGAATAATAACATCTCCCTTGGGTTACATCAATAAAATACATTAAGAATATCCTTTGAAGTTACAATATTTCAACACTCCCCCTTAACGAGAAGGTTATTCTACTGACAACATCATCACAGACTATAGGAGAACAGAGAGACAATTAGAATAGTACATCGAGGTAATACATCTATACGTCACAGGAAGTTTTCACAATCAGTAAATGGAACAGTTACTCTTCATCTTCTGCATCACATGATCACTTAATCCTTTTGCAGCAATGCTTCAATCTTTTGATCCTTCATAGCAGCACTTTGATCTTCTGGATCCTTTGCAGCAGAACTTCGATCTTCTCGATCCTTTGCAGCAACACTTTGAGCACTTCGATCCTTTCGATCCTTTTGTAGTGGCACTTTGATCCTTTCGATCCTTTGTAGCAACATTTTTATCCTTCTTGATCCTTTGCAGCCGCACTTCGATCTACTCTACCCTTCGTTGTTGTACTTAGATCTACTTAATCCTTCGCCACCATGCTACCTGTAGTACACATGATCTATTTGCAGGATGATCAATCTCGATCACTTTAGGACATAAGTCCAAGGATCATGCAATCTTCCATAAACATGATCCATGAAATCAATCAATTGAATCGTCTACAACTAAATGTAGATCTCGACCGCACTTAGTTTCATCCCTATCATCCGTGAGGACTCATCGTAGACCATCCATACCACACAAGTTAGGACCACCCATAAGTTAGTGTTATACTACGGTATATACACTCACATGTAGGTATACTCTACCATGTAAGAGTATTTTCTGCAGAGGAGATCTCGACCGCATTCAAAATGTTGGCCCAACATAGAACATCCATACCACACAGGTTAGGACCATTCCCAAGTGAGTGTTATACTACGACGTCTGTGAGGACTCATCATAGAGCACCCATACCACACAGGCTAGGACCACTCCAAAGTGAGTGTTATTTTATGGCATCTACATATGAATGTAGGCATACTCTCCATACAAGAGTATCATCTACAAAACAGATCTCGGCTACATACAAAATTTCAGTCATGTCATCCATGAGGACTCATCGTAGACCATCCATACCACTAAGGTTAGGACCACTCCTGAGTGAGTGTTATTCTACAGTATCCACAACTGAATGTGGGTACTCTCCATGAGAGTAACATCTACAGGGCCATCCTTAGCTAGTAAATACCACTCTCATGAACAGAGTGTTATACATGCTATCCTCGAGAGAGGATACTATTGTCCAAAAGTGAATGTGGGTACTCTCCATGTGAGAGTAGCATCTGCAGGGCCATCCTTACCTAGTAAGGACCACTCTCATGAAGAGACTGTTATACCTGCCATCCTCAAGAGAAGATATTATCGTCCACAAATAAATGTCAGACCTTGTCAACATCTTTAGGCATACTTGGCCTCTTTCATGCTGGAGCATCAATGTCATCCCATCATCGATGTCAATCTCATCATCACTCCCCATTTTCTAGGAGGATCCATATTATCAACCTACTTCCCCCTTTGTCCGAGGAGGGTTCATAGTCTCGACCTGTTCTTCCTTTTCGAGGATAGTCCATATCTTTGACTTGTTCCTCCTTTCTGAAGAAAGTCCACATTTTCAACTTGTGCTTCCTTTCTGAAGAAAGTCCATACCTTTGACTTGTTCTTCCAATCTGAAGAAAGTCCATATCTTCGACTTGTTCTTCCTTTCTGAAGAAAGTATATATCTTCGACTTGTTTTTCCTTTATGAAGAGAGTCTATATCTTTGACCTGTTTCTCCTTTCTGAGAAGAGTCCATATCTTCATCGTTCCTCCTTGCAAGGAAAGATCCATATCATCATCACTTTTCCTCCTTGCGAGGAAAGTCTTCGATATCAACATCATTATTCCTCCTTGTGAGGAAAGTATTTAGTATCAACATCATCGTTCCTCCTTATGAGGAAAATCTTTTCGAACTACACAAAGCTTGTCACGGAATCTTGGTCATCACATCATCAACTTGCTCATTGGTACTCGCATACTGGATTTTATGTATCCCTTCGGTACCATATTACACAGGATTCTTTGTCATCTTTATGCAACTTTGGTTGTCACAAAGAATCACTGTGGTATCCAACTCCATGTCAAATAGTCCTAACATCATCTTTCTGAATCCATATGGCTTCCCAAATAGTGGAGAAGTTGCCATGTACTCTGCTTCAGTTGTACTGAGAGCGACACTGGACTAAACCATGAGATCATGACAGATCCCAGACAATAACATCCACCTGAAGTGCTCTTTCTATCTGCGGCACTTACTGCCAAATCTGAATCCGTATATCCATATAATTTGTAGTCATGATCCCTACCATAGTAAAGTCCCAAGTTTGTCTTACCTTTAAGGTACCTCATCATGCTTTGTAGCTATCAGGTGAACACATCTAGGGATACCTAGATACTAACACAAGGTGTTCATAACAAAACATATATCTGACCTTATGTTCGTTAGATACATCAACAACTCAATAATATGTCTGTACTAAGTCATATCTACTAACTCTGATGTCTCATCAGACAACAACTTCATGTTGGTATCCATGGGTGTGGCCATGGCTTTACAATCCAACATATCAAATATTCTTTAAGATTTCCATAGCACACGGTCCTTGGTTCATAAATATTCCTTCCGAGCTCTTCGACACTTTCATCATGAGGAAATAATGCATTAATCTGAGATCTTTCATCTTGAATTATTCAGCTAGCCTCTTCTTGCAATATGTCATCTTTTTCTCATTTCCAGTCAGAAATAGATCATCCACTTACAACAATAGTATGCAAGGTTCGTCATCCATAACCTTAAGTTAAAGGTTAGGATCAGCTTTACTCTTGGTGAAGTCCATGCTTGCCAAGAAGCTATCTATTCTTCCATGCCAAGCTCTAGGAGCTTGCTTCAGCCCATACAGAGTCTTTTTCAACTTACATACATGAGTCACAATCTTTTCGACTTTGAATCCTTGTGGCTATTCGATGTCAACATCTTTCTCAATCATACCATTAAGGAAGTCTTGTCTTTACATCCATTTGGTGTATATCCCACTCCATCATGGAAGCAAGTTCCATGATAGTTCTGATGTAAGTGTACCTTGTTTCCTCGAGCAAGTGTCTCTTCATAATCAATTCCCTCTCTCTGAGAGAATCCTTTAGCCACAAATCTTGTACTTTTCAAGACTTCCATCAGCAGCAAATCCACTTGGAAGATACCACACTCTTGCTTTCTGGTTTGGGTACTATATCCCAAACATCATTATGGTATTCTTCCATCATTGCTTCTACCATGAGTTCATTATGTAAGGTCATCGACATATCCCAGTCTTCCGCATTCAACCTTGAAGGTTGGAACCCACTTTACTCTTGGTAAAGTCTTGGTCCATCAAGAAGCTATCCATCCTATCGTACCGTGTCAAACTCGGAGATCTTTTGTAGTCACTCCCCCTGAAGTGAAGCATCATCTTCCCTCTGCAATTTGTACTAGAGTGATAGGTAGAATCTTCTACTACTATGTATCCATCTCTGGTTACTGGATGCCAAGATCCCTTTATCTTGAACTTTGTCGAAAAGTTCCTCTTGCACCCATCTGTGAGCTTGTTTTCTTCTATAGGTTTCCATCTTCAACCTTGTAGCAAAGGTTAAGATATTCATCACTCTAGGTGATCTGTAAAGCTCTTGGATGTGCTTATCTTCATACAAAGCATATTCTGTATAGGTGGTTCTTTGCTCGATATATACTTCTACTTCACTAGAGAAGTGTGTCTGGTCAATAGAGTATGTCATGCCATAGTCTATTCTTTCTGATATAAACCATGAACCTTGCTTTGTATACTTGTTCCTGTAGATCCATATGGAAGACACTATGGACTTCCCTTCAGGTCTCATAATCATATACTAGACATCATTCCCCATGATCAACTGTTACTCTTTAATCATAGCTTCTTCCATAGCTGGAAGGGTTTGCATCAATGATGTCACCCAACTATGTCACACAACTAGAGTGTGTCTAAGGCCTCTTACTTTGGTTTTGAAGTCCCGCCATACTTTTCTTCATCTTGAGTTATCTCTCGAGCCCAAGGTGGTATTCATCTCTCGCGGTGGATCTACCGCTCTTCTTATATTCTTTTGAAGCTCTTTCTTCCATCACATCGGAGCAATAATAAAATATTCATTGGGTTACATCAGTAAAATATATTTAGAATATCCTTTGAAGTTACAATATTTCAACAAAACCCAGCCTGCTAGATTCCATCAAAGAAACCATAAGTGGTAACAGAATCAAAAATAGGTCTAATGCGGATCTTATGTGCTTTTGGGGCACATTCTCTGATCCATTCCAGAGCACCTGCCACAATCTTGGAGGCTGTAGTTATGATAAAGGGAGAATAATTTTGGAAGATGCACCTATTTTTGGTTTTCCAAGTTTCCCAGTACACGAAAAAGGGAAAAAAGGGAGANAGCCCCTGCCACAATCTTGGAGGCTGTAGTTATGATAAAGGGAGAATAATTTTGGAAGATGCACCTATTTTTGGTTTTCCAAGTTTCCCAGTACACGAAAAAGGGAAAAAAGGGAGAAACTTCCACTTATTTGATCTTATGAACCAAGATAGCAAACAATCTTCAATAGAAAGCATATCCCAATTGAAGGAAAAAGAAAAGTGGCTGCTAACCTCTTTCCAAACATATTTTAAGAAAGAACAATTCAAGAACAAGTGTTCAACTGGCTCTAATTCATATCTGCACAAGCAACACATACCTGGACCAACATAACCTCTTTTTTGAAGATTTTTCCAAACCAGTAATTTGCTGTGTAGGAGTAACCAACATAAACATTTTATTTTTAGGGGCATACAACCTTTCCAAAGCTCCTTGATCCACCACTTCGGAGGAGAGAGATTCCTCCAAGACACTAGAACTTCATAGGCACATTTAGCTATAATCTCTCTAACCGAGTCATTTTGCTCCCAAACCAATGAGTCAGTATCCTCACTGAGAAGTAAGCATCCATGAGAGAGAGAGAGGAAATGGAGGTTGTCCATTCTCTTTCAAGGTATGGTGGAAGCTGTAACTCTTCATCCTTTATCCACGATCGAATCCTTCACCTGAAGATTTCCAAATATGAGATAGGACCCACAGATTTCCGCGATGGAGTTCAGAAACCAATGAATTAGATAAAAAAAACCATTTCCTTTAACCCATGTTATTTTGTCAATGCTGATGAAAATTTGTATTCCGCGGCCAACAAACCAAATCAAATAATCCTTTGTGACCGACGACGCTTTTAAAAATATTTTCCAAAGGTAAGAGGCCCTCGGGTACTTTACATCTAAATCTCTAAACCAGCTTTTTATCGACCAATGACCGATATATTCGCACTCTATGACTTTGTTCCACAATCTCGAAGAGAAGAGAGAGTTCCATAGTTTTTTTGTGTCCAGGGAGAGATTAAACAATTTTAAATCTTTTAAACCCCACCCACCCGAAGACTTTGGAAGAGCTATGGAATCCAAGGCCACAAAGTGGAATTTTTTAGAGCCAGAGCCCCTAGACTATAAGAAATTTGAAATTATTCTTCTTATCAGTTCCACTATCGATCGAGGGAGAATGTAAAGGGAGAACCAGTAGATGGGAATGCTCTGGAGAATTTCATTTTCCAAGACTAGCCGACCCCCTGATGAGATCCACTGGAAAGCCCAACACCTGGTTCTATAGTCAAACTTCTTCAAAATCCAATTCCAATCCTTGGATGCATAACAATTTGGTTTTATAAAAAAACCAAGATATTTGATACCTTCATTTGTCTCAGAGAAAGTGCAGGGAAAAAAGGTTAGAATTTGGTCCCAAGAGGGAGCATCCCTGCCAGCAGTGAGAAAAATGAGATTTCTACCTGTAGCCCCGCAAAAAATATCAAATAATTCCTTGTAGTGAATACTTTCCTCCGTCAAGCCACAACAAAAAACAAGGATATCGTCCACGAAGAGTAAGTGAGATATGCTAAGTGTGGAGGATATCTTTAGGCCAATGATCATTTTGTCTTTTTTACTTTCTCCAATAAGCTTGCTCAAACCTTCAATGACGAGGAGAAAAAGGAGGGGCGAGAAAGGGCAGCCTTGACGAAGGCCCCGGGAGGAAGTAAAGAACGGGGAAGGAGGAACACCATTTATCAAAGAAGCGAAGCTAGCAAAGGAGATACAACCAAAAATCCAATTTATAGCTTCATAAGGAAGGCCAATATGGAGGAGAATAAGTCTAAGCATTGACCAGTCTATCCTGTCAAAGGCCTTTTCTAGGTCAACTTTAAGAACTAAAGACTTCAATCTTCTTTGTTTGATAGTGTGAATACATTCCTGAGCTATCCCAACAACCTCCGTGATCTATCTGTTAGGAAGGAACCCAAATTGCTCCTTAGATATGCCTCTACCTAGAATGTCCTTGATCCTGTCCGCTAATATTTTTGTAATAAGCTTGTAGAGGGTGTTACACAAAGAGATGGGCCTGAAATTAGAAAGGGAATTCAACTTGTCTTTCTTCAAGATGAAAACAAGAAAAGTTGTATTTAGGGGAACTGGTATGCTACCCAATCTGCGAGAATCATTAATAAAAAGGGTAATTTCCACGCCCATAAGATAAAAAAGTAGAGAAAGAACTCCGCTAGCCAACCATCCGGCACGGGGATTTTATCTTTACTGAAATGAGACAAGGTGACTTTTACCTATTTCGAGGAAATTTTAGTACCAACTGATTTGCCCTCTTTTGAAGAGAAAAAACAAGGGAAAATTTTCAGGACCTTTAGCTGCTTCGGGAGAGTTAGGCTATGGTCCTAGGTGTATATATCTTTAAAGTGAGAAACTGATTCTTCCATAATAGTTGGTTGTTGACCAATAAAGATTCCCTCTTTGTTCTTAATCTCCCAATTGGCATTTGAAACTCTCTTGTGGTTTGCAAAGCGATGGAAAACTTTGAATTATTATCACCTGCCTCTAACTAGACCGCATGACTCTTATGCCTCAATGTTTGTTCATGGAGTAATAAAAATCTAGATCTTTCCACATTCAGATAAGCTAATCTCTTCTTTCTACAAGAGGAAAACTAGTCTTCATCCATTGAGTTCTCCAAATAATCGATTTCCTTTTCGATAGCCTGAAGGGAAGCCTGGTTTTCCTTCTTACGAATATTCTGCCATAACTTTATTTCATAACGAAGCAAAGAGAGCTTTTAAAAAAAATGCATCATCAAGGGGAGGTGGGAGAGTTCATGGCTCTTTTACTAGAAATAAGAGACCATAGTACAAAACCCATCATCTTCCATCCAGATTCAATTGAATTTATAGGGGAAAGCCTTATAAGAGAAAGTTTGGTCTAGTTCTAGAACCACTGATCTATGATCCGAGCAACCAATGGAAAGGTTCCAAGGTGACCAAGTATGGGAGAGTCTGAAAGTTCTTATGTTCCCTTCCAAGGCACCACTCCTTGAAATATTTATCCATGGAACCTTTCAACCATAGATTGGGAAAACCAAGGTACCCAACCACCTCTTTACAACCTACATTTAATATGAGAAATCCTTGAACAAATGAGACATAGTCTCATTTTGGGTTTTGCAAAAATAACACTAGCAAGGGTCCACTTAGTTTCATTTTTGGAGAGATTCCCATGTTAAAATATGATTGGTCAAAACTGACTAGATGAATATAATGCATTTAGAATATCTTGAGCGAAGATCCACCCTTGATACCATAAGGTAGTATACTAAGGCCAATCGACCTTGTTGAGCATACACCTCCCACCTCCTGAAGATGATTAACAAGAGCCATTGGAAGAAAAATAATATCCTTCCCACAATTAACAATGGCATCAATGCTAATACGAACCTAAGATTCATTGCCTACCTTCCAATCCAAATAGTGACTGATCATAAGAAAGGTGAATGGGATGGATTTCCATTGGTTAGACACATTAGATACCCTCTTCCTTTCTAACTAAATTGAATCCAGAAGAGACTTCATAGCAATATACTTATGGATAATAATTATTCGCCATAAGTTATCCTTGGAAATCATTTGCCAAAGAGAACTCACATAAAGGGAGCACCCAAATGATGAGTATCTTCGAGTCCCTAACCCCCATGTTTCTTCAATACATTTCCATTTTCCAAGTGAGAGCCCATAAAACCACCACTTCGCTTCCACAAGAAATTAAAACAACACTTTTTTTTTCCAAATCCCCCTTAAGGATATGCATTGGAGTATGCCAAAAAAAGAATTGCTTCCAATACAGATTTGATCAAAACTAACCTTCCACCACAAGAGAGCCACCTGTTGCACCAAAAATCAATCCTATGTTCTATTCTCACCAACAAACACCTCCAATCCTACTTACCACAACAGTTAGGCTTAAAAAAAACTAGCTATTTAAAGCCTTCATCCAGACCTCAAAACAAGAAAGGGAAATTATCTCCCAAATGAACCTTTAAAACATCATGCAAACCAAATGAATATAAGGCATCTTCATTCAAATTGATGACCATCCCTGTGGTTGAACTATATAAATCAAGAATCAATTTTAAATGTTTGACCTCCACCAAATTTCCATAACTTAAAGAGTTAGAATTGTCCATGAACGATAATACATTGAGCTAGCTATGTGTATGGTCTAGTGAGGAGAAAAACACCCAATAAAGTATGTGAACAATGCCCCATAAATAATGGAAACTACCAACAAGGTAAATCACCCAACAAGCAATCTAACACTTTCATAAATATGATGCATGCAATCCTAGGCAAGGAAAAACACCCAATAAACAAGTGAACTCACCCAACATGCAATTGAACTTTCCCAACAGTCAATAACTTTCCAAAATATCGACTTAGAAACTCTCTACAAAATTGCAACAAATATAAGATAAGAGCAATTGATCTCTAAGCTTTTATCTACAGGGTCTCTACCCATTTTTCCTAGAGTAGGCGAAACCTCAAAAAGTATGGAACTACCACCACAAGAATATAAAGTCTAACATACCATTGTAAGCCTTAAAAAGAATTATATGTTGAAGCATCACTACCTCAAAAAAACTGACATAAATACATGAGAAACCCACCCACACACATTTAAAATTTGAATAAGTTGATAGTCTGAGATAAAACTAAGGACCCATCCCGATATTCATCCTCATAGGTATACTTAGTTGGCAGATAAATTCATCCTCGTGATACATAAGTAGGAGAAATTTGTTGAAACCGACTCGCAAGATCTTTCAAATGAGCAGCTAATGGTTGGAGACCTAATCTATGAATTTATAGCTGACCATTCATCCATTAGATGAGTATCTCAGAAATCCTAAAGACTTGAAGATGATGGATGCTTGTATTCATAAAATATCTCATGAGAAATAGGAGCGCCTTGAATTGCCCAACATTGTTTGTCCCATATCCCAAATTTATCTTCAACACAAAATAGTGATGCTTGGAAAGATATACATCATACGCCAAATCACAAGTCCAACATGGGCTTTGGCATGCCCCACTGAAGAAGCTCCATGAAACAAATTTGTTAATATTAGATCATGCACGATCCTCGACCTTTTAACACTGTCATAGTTCTAAAAAAAGGAAGGAAAGCAAGAGCCCGTGCAGGAACCTAAAAGGTGGGGATGAGTTTTTCTTCAAATATGCATGAATTTTAGGCAAGCCAAATCCCCTATATGACCAAGTATGGAAGAGCCTAAAAGTTATTGAGATCCCTTCTAAGGAACCACTCCTTGAAATATTTATCCATAGATTTAAGGCACCACTCCTTGAAGAAACTCCTTTTTGAGACTCTCATCACTCCTGCTATCATATATGGTTATGAATTTTGGGCTTGCAACATCTCTAGAGAATCATGGAGAAGGATAGAGCAAATGCAAAAATTCTTTATAACATATAATCTCAAAATTAAAGGAAATATACATCATCCTATCCTCTTCATAGAAGTGATCCTCTCTCCCATCGAGAGCATGGCTATGACTAGGCATCTAATGTACAAGAATAAGATAAACAACATGTGAGACAAGAGTTTTCCTAAGATGCTTCATACTCTAGCCAAAACAAACTACGACTTAAGTGAGTTGGCATAAAGATGCCAAGTCTTGGATTAATCACTGAGGAATCGAGGAAGAGGTCACTTTGTAGAATAGTGATAATATTAAAAGAATCATTACATATAAATTTAACGAGAATATGTCGTGCGATAAATACTTCGAGGATAAGATAAAATTAAGATATTATAAGGAGGTGATCAACCCTAATATAAAATATCAAAACTATCTCTCTGTTTTAACTAGCCTATAGAAGAAAATCAACATTGCAAAAAATAGAACAAACTCTCATGACCTCCATAGTGAAACATGGTGGTAGACAATTCCTAAAACACCATGGGATGAAAGAATCTGTCATCTTTGTGACACAATGAGTGCTGAAGATGAAAATCACTTTCTCATCAAATGTTTTTTTTTTCACAGAAAAAATGTATGTAATTTGTTATTCAAGAGAGTCAAAATTACATCAAGTTATTACATCCTCAGCTAAAATACTCGTCAACAGTATTGAAGCCCTCGGCAAAAACAAATGACATCCAAGAGTATGACAGGGACTTTGCCCAATAGTCGAAAGGGATTACAGGGCTCTGCCCAACATGATGCATAAAGACAACAAAACAGAAATAGATTTATAAAATAAACTGGAACCTAAGAGTTGTCAAACATGCCAAATCAAAGACTGGATCGGAAAACTAGAAGCAGGTAAGGCGACCTTTAGCGATCAAGATATCATTTTTGAACTCAGAAAAGTGAAGGAAACTAGGGCAGTAATCTAACATGAGCTTTGAATGGCTATCTGCGTCTGAGTTGAACTCCCTATACAGATGACTAAAGGATACAAAGAGAAAACCATCCTTTAGGAGCCAAATCCTTTTTTGGCAACCTTCAAAGCACAGAGACTGGAGATTTGTGAGACCTTTGGCCCATTCAATTACAACCTTTGAATCTCCATAAACAACAAGATGAAGAATATTTATTATATGAGTGAACCAAAGAATCCCCCATAAGGCTAATAGCTCAACAAAAGTGTTGGTGCCACTACCAACACCCATACTGATCCTTAACCTGTGAGAGTTATCTAAACGAAGGATCATGCCTGAACCACAAATCCCAGCCTGCTCGGTTCCATCAAAGAAACCATAAGTGGTAACAGAATCCAACATAGGAGATTTCCTCATAAGGTTTGCATTTCCTCTTTTTAGTGTACATATTATCATCACTACTGTCACTAGTAGTATGGTAATTTTGTTGTTCACCAAACACTTCAGAAGACGAACTACTTTCAGTTTTTGTATGTTTCATCTTTTTAGATTTTCGTTGATGACTAGCATCTTCTGATTCTGACCTTCTACCCCTACCCTTAGTTTGAAAATTTTCAATTAGGATCTGATTCAGTTTTTCTTGAGCCCTCAGAATCCTTTCATTTTCTCGCTTTACAAACTCCATTTCAGTTTTTAAGTCTTTTACAGTTTGTAATATCTCTAGGGAATTTGTAGTTAAATCCTCTGGTATAGGATCTCTTGGTAAATTTCCTATTTCAGTAGCTGGAGACTCCTCCTCTGCATGTTAACTTTTCATCTGCTTAGCTAAGACATCAGTATTTCATTTCATTTTCATAACAAAAGCATATACACAGGATCACTGAAAGAAACAGCATCACAAGAACAACACAGATTTATCCTGGGAAAACCCTAAAGGGAAAAACCCAGCAAAAGCTTCCTCGATATAGATGCCCCAAAAAGGTAAAAGATAAAACCAGCAAGGAGATCAAAAACTTGATCCTCCTCCTTCTCTAGCTACTTCTCTCCTCCACAAGTGCACTACTCAAGTGAGTGTGTGTGTTCCAAATGAGGAGCACCACACCTCTATTTATATTCATCCGTTCACTTTAATTAACTCATCCGACATGTAGGCTCGAGTTACACATGTAGGCTCAAGTAACCACACTGGGGTGCTAATGACCCACCTTTACAATTAGAGGGGACTACCTCATGACTCTTATTAGTTCTTCCGATTAGAAGCATCGGGGTACAAAGATAATACAAGTGGTTCTCCCGGTAGGATCATCTAGGACCACAAAAGATACATATAGAATATTCTTCAAAGTTACAATATTTCAACACTCCCCCTTAACAAGAAGGGTATTCTACAACAACAACAACAATAGTAGGAGAGGACATCATCAACATCATTAGGGTAACACATCTATAAATCATTGGAAGCTTTTCAACATCATATAGTCTTTGTCTTCAATATTCGACGACAGCAACTCTTTAATCAACATCAGCATCTTTTGACCTTTTGATCAGCAACATCTTCAACACTTTGACCTTTCGATCAGCAACATCTTCAGCACTTTGACCTTTCGATCAACAACATCTTCAGCAACATCTTTAGCACTTTGACCTTTCGATCAGCAGCAACATCTTCAACACTTTGACCTTTCGATCAGCAACAACATCTTCAGCACTTTGACCTTTCGATCATCAACAATATCTTCAGCATTTTTATCAGCAAAATCTTCAGCACTTTGATCTTTCGATCAGCAAAGACATCTTCAGCATTTTGATCTTTCGATTAGCAACATCATCACATTCTGATCAGTAACATCTTTAGCAACATCTTTAGCACTTTGACCTTTTGAACAGCAACATCTTCAGCACTTTGATCTTTCAATCAACAACAACATCTTCAACATTTCGATCAGCAACATCTTTAGTACTTTGATCTTTCGATCAGTACATCATCATTGTCATACTCTGATCTTTCGATCAGTACATCATCATCATCATACACTGATCTTTCGATCAATACGTCGTCATCATCATAAAAACATCATCATCATGAAAACATCATTATCATCAAAACATCAACATCATCAAAACATTAACATGATCCTTCCTTTCGGAATTACGGGATTTAGGTCTTTACGGAGTTACCAATGATCCTTCCTTTCGGAATTACAGGATTTAGGTCTTTATGGAGTTACTAACGATCCTTCCTTTTGGAATTACGGGTTTTAGGTCTTTACGGAGTTACTAACGATCCTTCCTTTCGGAATTATGGGATCAACACATTTGTGGAACTCAAACAATCCTTCCTATTGGAATTATGGGATCAACACATCTGTGGAACTCAGACAATCCTTCCTATTGGAATTACGGGATCAATTCAATGATCCTTCCTATTGGAATTACGGGATCAATTCAATGATCCTTCTTTTCGGAATTATGGGATTTAGGTCTTTACGGAGTTACTAACGATCCTTCCTTTCAGAATTACGGGATCAACATAGATGTGGAACTCAGACAATCCTTCCTAATGGAATTATAGGATCAACACATCTGTGGAACTTAGACAATCCTTCCTATTGGAATTACATGATCAATTCAATGATCTTTCCTTTCGGAATTATGGGATTTAGGTATTTATGGAGTTACTAACGATCCTTCCTTTCGGAATTATGGGATCAACACAAATGTGGAACTCAGATAATCCTTCCTCTAGGAATTACGGGATCAACACACGTTCTCGAGTACCGAAGTCACCGAATCCGTTCTGAACCGAAGTTCGAGGATGATACAATCCTACCACATTCACGGGGACCGAGATCTCCGGATACATTTTGAACCAAGGTTTAGGGATGATGCAATCCACCACTTTCACGGGGGCCGAGACCTCTGGATACATTTTGAACCGAGGTTCAGGGATGATGCAATCCACCACTTTCACGGGGGCCGAGACCTCTGGATACATTTTGAACCGAGGTTCAGGGATGATGCAATCCACCACTTTCACGGGGGCCGAGACCTTCGGATACATTTTGAACCGAAGTTCAGGGATGATGCAATCCTACCACTTTCAAGGGGGTCAAGACCTCCGGATACATTTTGAACTGAAGTTCAAGGATGATGCAATCCTACCACATTCACGGGGGCCAAGACCTCTGGATACATTTTGAACCGAAGTTCAAGGATGATGCAATCCCACCACATTCACAGGGGCCGAGACCTCCGGATACATTTTGAACCGAAGTTCAAGGATGATGCAATCCCACCACATTCACAGGGGCCGAGACCTCCGGATACATTTTGAACCGAAGTTCAAGGATGATGCAATCCCACCACATTCACGAAGACCGAAGTCACCGGATCTATTTTGGACATATGTCCCAGGATGATACAATCCCTCTTCATTCTTGAGGACCGAGGTCACCGGATCACTTTTGGACAAATGTCCCAAGATGATACAATCCCTCTTCATTCTCGAGGACCGAGGTCACCGGATCACTTTTGGACAGATGTCCTAGGATGATACAATCCCTCTTCATTCTTGAGGACCGAGGTCACCGGATCACTTTAGGGCAGATGCCCTGGGATGATACAATCCCACTGCAACATCACTACTCCCCCTTTCAAGGAAGGTTCTTCCGAACCTCACCAAGCTTGTCTCGAAAGTGTTCGAACTTTACTCGAGATAGAGGCTTCGTTAGCACAACAACAACCAAGTCATCATCATCTACATTTTCAGTATGTGAATACTGAACTATCACCATCTGTATCTCCAGTATGTGAATACTGAAAGCATCATCATCTATATCTTCAGTATAGAAATACTGAAAGCATCATCATCTCTATATTCAGTATAGAAATACAGAATCACCATCATCTGCATCTACAGTATGTAAATACTGAAACATCATCTATATCTTCAGTATGGGAATACTGAAACATCATCATCTGTATATTCAGTGTGGAAATACGGAATCACCATCATCTGCATCTACAGTATGTAAATACCGAAACATCATCTATATCTTTAGTATGTGAATACTTAAACATCATCATCTGCATCTTATCTCGTATGTATAAATACTGGATTTCTATGTGTTACGACGGAACACAGGGTTCTCTGTCATCACAACTTTGGTTATCACATAGAATCATTGTAGTATCCATCTTCAGTTCAAAGAGACCTGATATCAGCTTTCGAAGCCATATGGCTTCACAACTTAGCAGAGCAATCTGCTATGTATTTTGCTTTTGTTGTTCTAAGAGAAACACTGGACTGTTTCCTGCTAAACCATGAACTCATAGCAGACCCCAAACAAAAGCATCTACCTGATGTGCTTTTCTTGTCTGAGATACTTCCAACCCAATTTGCATCTATATAGCCATACAATCTGTAGTCATGGCTACCATCATAGTATAGACCGTGTTGAACTCAGATATCTTCCGTAGTCACTCCACCTGAAGTGGAGTATTATCTTCCTTCCTCATTCTGTACAGGTGGTTCTATGCTTGATATATATTGGTCAATAGAGTATGTCATGTCATAGTCTATTCTTTCTGAGGCAAATCATGAACCTTTCTTTGTACACTTGTTCTTGTAGATCCATGTGGAGGATACTATGTACTTCCCTTTATGTCTCGAAATCATATCGTATACATCATTCCCCATGATCAACTATTATTCTTTGATCATAGTTTCTTTTATAGCATTCTTTTCTTCATCTTGAGTTATCTGTCATACCCATGGTGGTCTTCATCCTTTGAGGTGGATCTACAGCTTTCTGAAGCTCTTTCTTTCGTCATGGTGTCTCTGACCCTGGGAGCTTCAGATTCATGTTTATTGAATTGTCATCACTTATTCTTCAGAACAAGTCTCGTCCTTCTTTTCTTGTAGGAGGTTGTACAGGACCTTTCCACAATTCAAATGCACTAGTTGCATGGTTAGAACTATTTCATGAAACATATGCATAACGACAAATTCTTATGCATCATGCAACTATTTAGCCAATACAACATTCATCCATATCTCACAAAAACTTTCTAGATGCCTTCCATCTCTACCATGAAATCATTGAGATTGTGCACTAATCCAATATGTCAGCAAAGAGGTTTGATAAGTAGCACTGGAGAGTTGTATAGCGCCATGAGCTACTTACCCATCACATGCATATTAGTAGTATTAATGTAAACAATTTATCATGCATAACACATCAACTGAATATAATGGCAACTGAATACTTATATTTTATTTGTTTCGTGGGTAGACTCCATCTTGATCATTTTGCTTTATCATCTTCTTCATTCATGAAATCATCATTTCTTATCCAAATGATAAGATGAATAAGAGGTTCTTCAAGAATTGAGTTTGTTTTCATATTCCTCATCGCTTGAGGGATCTTCTTTGAATAGTGAGAGCTTGATCTTCAATTGCTCCCATCTTCTTCTTCTCTTCTTATTAGTCGAGTTGAAAGTAATCACTTACTTCTGGCATACATTCTTCTTCTACCGCTTTAAGTTGTTCTGTATTCTAGATCTCCACATTCTTCAACTATTTTCTCAAAGCCATCTTCTGATTTAAGTTCTTATCTTCAAATAGCTTGATCAAGGAATCAAACATCTTCGGTGTCTTTAGGGAAGACACTTATGGTATAAGTTGATCCGTGATTGAATCAACAATGATCTTCTTGGCCTTGATCAAGTTCTTCTTGTGTAAGGCTTTGAGCCTCATCTTTGTATGGAACTGGAACCTCTCTACTCATGTAGGTGTCCAATTCATTTTCTTCAAAGAGATCAAATACTTCCATGCTTGGAAGTTGTCAACTAATGAGATATATCACTTTGAAATGAGAACCTCAAATGAAAATAACAAAAGATTAGATCTTACCGATTTGAGGTGTTCGTCCTGCTTCTAGAGCTGGCTAATATAGAGCTTGTCAGAGAAACCCTAATTTTTAAAACTTGGAATCTTTCAAATCAGATTGGATAGAAAGATATATCTCTTCAAATGGATTTGTCCAATGTACTCCTTTTCTGAAAACAGTGGAGGGAAGCTCCTGGAACAGGAAGCCCTAGTTTTCCAATTTCTTTTGTAGAAATGCATGTCACTGTTTCTATGATATCTCTGAAATTACTGCTGCTTTATGTCTGAAATTTTGCACTGAGGTAACCTCACATGTTCCTGATCCAACACCATAGTTTTCATCAGAATTGGTTTCACCAATTGGGATTTATGATCATTTTCCCAGGGTGACCTGTTACAAGACTGTTTAGAACATCGAAGTTGTATGACATGCCACGTGTCACTGGTTCATCTTCTGAGTCTAATATTTAGACCATAGAAAGTACAGTCCGTGCTTTTTCTAGAACATCTTCAGGAATTCCATTTGGACCTAGGTAGCCCAAGCTATAGCGATTTTCTCTAGGTTTCCTGTCTAGGGATGAATTCTGGAAGAGGCTGGAACCATAACTTGGAGGGATCATATCTCCCAGAATGTAGTGAATTTGAAGCTGAATTTTGGACACAATGTACATCAGGATTTTATCTTTGGCCTATGCAATTTTCAACTCCTGAACCTTCGCCAATCTCAGGATATAGCAAATGTACCAAAACTTAGTAGTTTTAGTATTTAGGGTTTTTCTAGCTCGTGGTCAAACTAGGGTTTGACTTTCCTGGAGTTTCACCCAACCAAAAATATTGATCCAGGTCTCTAAACTTAGATTTTCATGAGGAGAGTAATCCTATGCTAGGCTCACTCAAAAATTCTTCTTCTGCAAGAAGCCCTAATTTCTTCCAGGGAGAGAGAGAGGGTTATTTTTCCTTGTGAAAGCTGTCATGTTCAGGTTAGCTCTGATACCATGTTAACTTTTCATATGCTTAGCTAAGACATCAGTATTTCATTTCATTTTCATAACAAAAGCATATACGTTGGATCACTGAAAGAAACAACATCACAAGAACAACACAGATTTATCCTGGGAAAACCCTAAAGGGAAAAACCCAGCAAAAGCTTCCTAAATATAGATGCCCCAAAAAGGTAAAAGATAAAACCAACAAGGAGATCAAAAACCTGATCCTCCTCCTTCTCTAGCTACTTCTTTCCTCCACAAGTGCACTACTCAAGTGAGTGTGTGTGTTCCAAATGAGGCGCACCACACCTCTATTTATATTCATCCGTTCACTTTAATTAACTCATCCGACATGTAGGCTCGAGTTAATCATGTAGGCTCAAGTTACACATGTAGGCTCAAGTAACCACACTGGGGTGCTAATGACCCACCTTTACAATTAGAGGGGACTACCTCATGACTCTTATTAGTTCTTCTGATTAGAAGCATCGATGTACAAAGATAATACAAGTGGTTCTCCCAGTAGGACCATCGGGGACCACAAAAGATACATATAGAATATTCTTCGAAGTTACAATATTTCAACACTGCATGCTCTTCCAGCCTTTCCATACCTTCTTGTTAAACTTCAGAAAAAAAAAAACCAATTCTCTCTTGAATAACATTTAAAATAAAATACGTCAACATAATAATTTAATTTACTATTTTATGAAAGTTAGTTGGGCTTCATAAAGGCCTAGTGTTTGAACCTTGTGCTCTGATACCACATGTCAAAACCCCAAATTTTCATAAAAATTTAAAATTTTTAGATAACAATAAATGCTAAAACTTGCGGTCTACTAACAGCTAACGGTTTGCAATAAAGAAAACAGTCAAGTAATCAGTTTCACTAAACCTTAATTATATTAACTCAATAGTTCATTTTTTTGTAACAAGAATAAAGTCTTCTTGCGTAATGTTTTACTTCAGTTTACTGATGAGTATTTTCATGTCAAGTAGGTGGAATCTACTTTTGAATCCGGGGCTTACTTAGCAATTATGCTAACGCAGATGTTTACTGGTTCTTACAGGTTTTACAGGTATGATTGATCGAGTACGTATTAAAAAATTCTTTAAAGTATCAAGCAGTATTTATTTGCAATTAAAAAGCTTAGTATTTAAGCTGCTAAACTTTAATCAGTTTCGGTGAGGTAAAACCATTTGGATTCCTTCAGTTTTTCTTGTAATCATGTTCAGAAGTAAGTAACGACAGTAAGATATGTTTACGACTCTAAGCATTAGAATCTCAGTTACAAAGTATTTCTACTTTAGTCTATGTAATCTGTAATGTTATAATGATTATTTTGTCAGTATTCATGCAATAGTACATTATCTTGTCTGTGTAACAATTGACCCACATTTCGCTTCTGCAAGATAACTTACAGTCTGTTAATCTTTGGACAGTATAAGTTCAATTGTGCAAACTGCAAACCATCATGCTTTCCTACAAAGATCATTGTTTGCCTACACTTTAATTTCATGTTGAACCATGAGGTTCTAATAACTTTTGGACTCAATAGATTCATTCCTATTCAATTTCTAAATTTTCTATTATACTTATCTTAAATTACATTACTGTCTACAAACAGTTTATCTGAGATTGATGTTCTTGTTATAGGTTGACTTTCTAATTGTCTTGTTTAGTTCTATATCTACTTTACTACCCAATTAACCTGGTGAATCTTTAGTAATTTCCAAGTTGAGTCGTAACCACAATCCATCAAAGTATTGTCGCTTTGAACTATGTAACAGAGTTTCATAATAGTGTTCTTACAATACGTTTTGTTCACTTCATAGTTCTTCTATCAATGAGTTATTAGTTCATATGTGACTGATAAACATGCATACTGTAATTGTTAATAGACGTCCAATCTATATCTAGCTCAAGGTTATAAACATGTTGACATTAGAGTTTATGATTCTCCAACTTATCACCTTATACCATTATAAAGATTATAACTTGTGAAGTCTTTGTATAAGAGATTTACCATGTATAAACTATAGTCTTTTACAAAGGAAACTATAGTTGTTCATTGATTAACACGATCTCTCCCATAAAATATTTGATCTCTTATCTATAGTAAAGACATGAAACATTGAGCTCTATCTATAAATAAGACATGAAGTATTTGATTTCTATCTTATAATAAAAACAATGTTTAGAGAAAAGATATGCAACCATTCATATCGTAATTGTGATGTTATGATATAATAACATATTGTTAATGGTGAAATGAGTTTAATGCATAAACAATATCGGGCTTTTACCAAGGTTTTAAAGTGTTATTATATGCTAGGTCAACATAATCATACATTGTTATACTATTACTAAACTAACATATGATAAGGTGCATATGATTATCGAATTGCATGGCAAATTATTGGGTGGATGATGAAGTTTACTCCTCGTTCCAATGATCTGATAATTGGTTTTTTTATTTATGCAGGCACTATAGTATACGACCCATTGCATGTTTGATTTTATGTGACCACATGGTCGTCTCCTGACCAAGCGTGGAGAATATAAAACATCACCGTAAACCTAACTCTTATCATTTCCTTCCCGCAGTTTGCACTGGCCCTTGAGGCTGCTCTGCTTGGCTTCCATGGTGGCCATCGTTCCTCCTTGCTCCGGTTGCCTTGTGTCTTGATTCAGTGCTGCTTTTGTCACTGGTGTGTGGGTTTAAAAGCCATTCTTAGTGGCTAGGTTCTCATTTTGCAACTTGTGGAGATTATTATTGCTCGTGGCTTGCTGTTTGTGTAGTTTTCCTTTCGCTGTCTTCGTGGCTTACTGTCTGCTTCAGTTACCTTTTATGGTTCTCACGGCTCATCGTTGCGTGAGGGTCACACTTGTAGGTTGTTGAGTTTTTAAAATGCAAAGCCTGTAGGTGACAGTGCTTCGATGAGGCTGTTCGTCTCTCCATTGACAAGTGAATAATAAACTTAGAGTTCTTTTACTTGCTGCAAGTGTATTTACTGTTATCATGGTTAAATAGGTATTTGTTTTGCTGATAGAGGTCTTTCACACTCCTTGCAGGTGCTCACTACTGTAAACTTTCATGGCGGAGACAATAGACAGTCAACCAACGATTGTCATGGCTCGTGGTTTGTTTCGGGTAAGCCCCATGGTCCATGTGTTGGGTTTTCACCCTACTTGCATCAGGGTGGTCAATGGAATCACCTAGGATTTGGGGAAACCCTCCTTCGACTCGCCATGAGTTATGTTGTTGTTTTTACAGGTTATTGTTGTAATACTTAGAATCAAACCCTCGCTAGTCGATGGGTAGACTCGGTTTAACTGAGCACTGTAAAAAGTTTGTTGTTTGGTTTTATGGCATGGTTAAAATAATAGCTCTTGTAAAGACAGTCCTGTCTTCAAACTTGTTTGGTTATCAGTTGTTTAAATTATACTCTGTGTAAAATTCAGGGTTTTTACCCTTCTTGACTGTAAGTCGAGTTTTTTTTGTACTCTGTTTAAAATACTCTTCAAGGGTTTATAAATTAAGTTTTCAAGACTGATGCTTACAGTCGTAATTTTAATTCTTACTTGTTTTTATTTAGAATTATGAATTTAGGGTTTATCCTGTGGAAACCCTCGTTTTGAAATAGATTATTCCAGTTTATAATAATTACAGTCTTTATATTTGTCCTTAAAGGACTGTGAGTAAATTATATTAACCTGGTTATTTAATGGTTACATAATTTAATAAATTCCGTTTATTCGTTCAATGTTTTGTTAATTGTAATTGTAATAATTATAAGGGTTTTTAACCCTGTACTTCGCCTTCACAGGTACACTCTGTTTGTATAAAAAGAAATAGTTTCTTTATAAGTACATTTTATATATGTTGATAAAAAATGTATTTCATTTCTGTGTATAAATTTAGTTGGTTCTTTAATAGTTTTTTAAGAGGAACTAACTTATGGTTAACCTAGGTTACTAATGTATATAAGTATACAGATAAATTATGCTCAGAAGTATGAGCTAGGGTTTTTACCCATTGAACTTTTAAAGTAATAATTTCTGTATTGTTATTTTGTTAATTCGATTACTGTCACAAAATTTCTTCAGTTTGTTTTTAAAAGAATTTCTAATTTATAAACCATACTGTTTATTGTTAATAATAATGTTATTTGTATTAATAATATTATTATCTGTGAATATTGTATTCTCTTAAGTTTGTGTTTGCATTTATATGTATTATTAAATAAGATTGAGAACAGTCTTTTTTTTCACGTAAAGGGAAAAAACAGTCCCTTGCTATTTCTATTAGAAATCAAAGGTGACTTATCCATACAGTAGTTTCAGTAAAATTCCAATATCTATTCGTCCACATTCAATCTATCTTCCACACTATCCAAAGTAGCATCATATACATAATAATCATAACCAAAAGGTACCTATCAGAACCGATATATGAAATACAAAATATAATGTTCAGTAGATCTAAATACCGTCAACAGCCAACAAAACTAATACCAAAATATCCAACCAAAGCCCCAGCTAATAGTATCTGGTGCTTCGGCAAGAAACTCTACTGCCCTCCAATAGTTCTTCAATAATAATGTAACCTTCTTTAATCCCTAAGCCCCGTTTGGATAGTCGATCAGCAGTAGTGTTGTATTCCCTATGTAGATGCTGAAAAAAAATGTACTGATATGTATCCATGATCGCATCAGTCCTGTCTAGCCATCCAAAAAGTTTGTTGTTTCGTATGGGGTGAATTTTATTGGCCCAACCAATAATAGCCATCGAATCACCCAGGATGCTGATGTTCTCAATATTCCGTTCTCTTGCCATTCTGAGTAATGCCCATAGTGCCACCAGCTCCGCCTTTGTGTTGGTACCAGTTCCCATACCCAGCCAAAAATGGAAA